>WOFQ01000038.1:0-346540 GCA_012184525.1 Xenoacremonium recifei | reverse complement strand
TCGAAGTTGGCGGCAATTGCTGCGCATCTGTCCTCGCTGACGAGGGCATGAGCTCGATGACTTGAAGCTTACGCGTTGAGGTGCGAAATGGCTAAGGTAGGAGAAAAGGGGCGCGTTACCAGCGACGCGTACTAGCTGAGTGGGTTTCAAAGCTGCGGCCATGACCCACCCCTAGCGTATCACGGAACCTACCCTGGACCTCAGTGGCGAGAAATTGGGGGAAGGAAAAACCACAATGTAGCTTTGGACTACTCTCTTCTTCTGCGATAACTACCTTAGTCCAGCTGAGCACGTCCTCTTGTCCCTCCAGGGAACAGGCAGGTTCGACTCCTGCAGGACGTTAATTAATAAAACAAAACAAAAAACAAAATAGAACTGAGACCCCAGTCCCAAAAGAGAGGCTAAGGCTGGCCCTAGTCGGGGTCGCCATTACGTTCATGAGAGTTAGAGGGGGGGTTGATGAGACCGAGAGGTTGAGGAGCCAGAAATGGGACCAAGAGCGGTCACGGGCTGTTGCTCAGCCAGAGCTCATGCGGGCTGATGCGGGCTGAAGGGGGGCTGATGCAAAGGTGAGCCATCGGGGATGAATCTCAAGCAAACGAAAATTTATTTCCGTTTCCAGGCTCCGGTTTCATATCCCATTTTTGGGGTCTTAGATACGGAATACATTACACATTGTATAAGATCCTAACATAATCTTGGGGTTAGTATGTCGTATCCCAGTACATGCTTCATCCTAGCTTGACCTGTTCGGATTAGAGCAGGGGTTGGTTCACGTGCAGTAGCGGATGGACACAGCCTCACAGCTGACAGCCTCCCAGCTTCAGCAGATCGGCGAAAAACCCCGCGTGCACATCGAACAACAGCCTAATTTCGCACCATCACCAGATTTGCCAGGCAAGGTGTGGAACAAACGATGCGCTCGCTTGCCAAGGCCAAAAGAAAATTGAAAGAGTTCTACCGCAAGGATGCCTCGTCAAAACAAGGTCTAGCCCACCTGAAGGGTGACGAGCCACAGAGTTCCCCCGTTATTGGCACCCCTTCCCCAGATCCTCCTCTATTATCTTCTCAGGACGGGAATGTCGCAAGAGAGGCAACTCATACTGCCTCTACCCCTACCCCTATCTCTAGCTCTACCCCGGACGCGACCGAAGTACTGATCGGATCCCAGAATGAGTCTGCTCAGTCACAAGCCCAGACCGAGCCGGCGTCAGAGCCCGCCAATGTGGTGGAGCCTGCGGCTCAGGACGATAATAAGCCACTAGACTCAGAAACCACCATGGTGCCTGGCGACGTTTATTGGAATGCTGCGATGGCACGGCTCGAATCTCGTGAAAAACGCATATTCCAAGAACTTCCACTCCCTGGATCTGACAAAGTTTCTGACGAAGTTTCACCTGACAATAACAATTCAGCGGTCGAGGATGGCATCGCTAGGCCGGCGGCTTACCTTCCCGAAGACCTAACTCCCTTTGCTCTTGCATTGCTGGCATCGGAGAAGACCAACCGCCTCGATGATCAGGCTTGGAAGTTTCGTTTCCGAAATCGCGACATTATCCTTCGAGACTTGGCAAATAAGATTGTATTGTGGTTGGGGAAGTTCAAAGAGATTGGCGACGTCGCTGCAAGCTTTGACCCTGTGCATGCAGCGCTTCCCTGGGCCGCGATCAGGTTCCTCTTGCAAGTAGGATCACCCCCTGTTTCTCCTCCTCTGCCTTTTCTTTTGGTAACATAGCGTAGGCTGCAACAGCTGAACAGGAGCTTGCCGGACATATGCTCATTGGGGTAGAAAAAGCCAGCTACTTGCTTGCCCGATGCCAAGTGTACAGGAAGCTATACTTGGACAGGCAGACTAAACAATGTTCACGAAGCACTGCACAGCTTAAGGAGACACTCATTTGCCTCTACTCCAAGATTTTGTCTCTTATGGCGCACCTGGTAACCCTAACAAATCGTTCCATGGCCCGAAGAGCCTTGCACGCTATGCTAAACCCCTCCGGCCTTTCTGAGTGGATTTCGGCGCTGGAAGAGCTGGAGCAGAGAATCGAGGCGGACGCTTCAAATTGCGAACGGGAGTCTAGGTCATCGATGGATGAGACATGGCGTGAACGATACGATGCCATGCGACGCCTCCTCAGCCAACATATCCTCTTCTCAGAACAGGAAAGAACAAAATTCCTTGATGAGTGCAAAGCAGACGAGAGGCTCAAGATACTGCAGTGGATTTCAGATATTCCGTATGAGGCCGATCACTACAACGCACGGCTTAACCGAACCAAAGGCACAGGAGAGTGGCTCCTGGCTGACCCGGTGTATAAAGATTGGCGAACGACGAGTGCGTCTATATGTCTTTGGCTTCACGGGATGGGTAAGTTAAATGTTTTCATTTTCGAATATATCGCGATGTTGCTCCGTCTCGCTTCTAACGATGGATTTTAGTTGGTGCTGGAAAGACAAAACTATCCACCAAAGTTGTCGACGATCTATCTGCCCTCAATGCAAGCCAAGCAAGTGGTGAATGTCTGGCCTACTTCTATTGCGACAGGAACCGTGAAAAGCACAAAGATCCTGTCTGCATTTTACGGAGCTTCGTCCGCCAGCTGTCAGCCTCGCAATCGGACAACACTATTGTGAAATGTGTCTATGACAAGTACACACAAATGAAACAGAAGGGATTTGCGTCAGAGCTAAACCAAGAAGATTGCGCCATCTTGCTGCTGAGCCTTGTCAATATTTTCCCACAGACTACCTTTGTCGCCCTACCGATTTTTGTCAGTTGGTGAGGAACAACTGCTCCAGAGGACATTAGAGCCGTACGAAATAATGTCGCGTCGTTACGAAGCAAGCCATGATTCAAATTTGCCGAAGCAACCTCAAAAAGAGACTGCTGAGTCGAGCCCGGGGAGCGCCACCACAGGGCTCGCACAGTACAAAGAAGACATACGTTGCCGTTTCTCACATCTTTCGATCGTGGAGTACTTGTTGGCACACAAGTGGGATATGGGTGATTTACAAGCTTTCGCTGCGCGAATTTGCCTCCACACTTTATTGAGGTTCTCGATACCGGACTCAGCCGCAGAGCATGGCGGAATTCAGGCGTCAATTCACAACGCATATTTGGAAATGCCCGAGTCTTTCAGTAACATTCAGTACATTGTGAGACAGCAATATCCGTACATGCTAAAGGCTCTTCAGGATTCCATAACCTTCGGTAAGCCGAGCTATTATATCTCTTACATTAGTAAGGCCCCTGAAAGAATCGACTTGAACATTCTAGCGCGTCAATCCCCTCAGACGTGGCTACGGTATGCCACCTCAGAGTGGCATTTTCACGTCCAACGCGTCGCAACCTTGCGAACATCCACGGATAGCCAACTTGTCATCGGAAAACTTGTGGATACCTTCTTGGGTCATCCAGTCCTCGGGAGTCCTTGGTACCGGGCTTGGGCCGCTTTATCCATTCAACTAAGTCCACGGCACTACGTCAGGAAATTCCACCACGAGAGAGAATACATGTTCACGGACATTTTGTCTTATCTTCAACATTTTCACCCTGCGTACTGGTGCGCTGCGACGGGTTTCAAGAAGCCCCTGGCTCAATGGGTTGAACAAGGCATCTTGGATGCGAACTTTGCATCTGATGGCAGTTTGATACAGTATGGATCGAAATTAAGACAGCTCTCAGCTCTCAGCCAGGTCTGCCACCTACCAAAGAACATTTACAGCCTCTTGTCCACGGCGGTTAGGAAAAAGCAGTACGAAGTGAGCAAGTTACTCCTGTTACATGGGGCGAAGGAAGATCCTACTGGTCCATGGGAAGCACCTCTTGAGATTGCAATCCGATCAAGACAAAACGCCATTGTGAAACTTATGCTCGAAACCACAGCGAATATCCGACAAAGCTACACTGCAGGGCCACTCCTCCACCTAGCGGCATATATTGGAACTCTTACTGCGGTGAAGATCCTCGTTCAGAAAGGGGCTGATACAAACGAGCGTGCCAAGACTATACACGCGGCTGGGGGGTTTACGGCATTGGAACTTGCCTGTTTACGTCCCGAGGCCGATGGCATTGCAATGTTCCTCGCAGGCAAGGTGTCAGACATTGATACTTGCCATGCCATGGCTCTTCGCCTGGCTGCTATGGCTGACAAGGCAGAACTTGTGCATCAGCTCATTACTCGAGGTGCAGATGTCGAAGCTCCGCTCTTTTGCATTTGCTACGTAGAACCGGAGGCGAACCGGCTGGGTGAGACACCACTGCTTACCATCGCTCGTCGTTATTTCGAGAGGAAATTCACCTACTCTGGATACTCTAATAGACGGGGAGCAAAGGCATTGTTACAGCGCGGCGCAGATCCCAACGCCATCAGCGCTGATGGGCTGACCCCTCTGCAAATGGCCGTCAAAGAGATGGACCGTGGTTTGATTGTGCCTCTGGTTCAATACGGCGCAACCCTGAAGGTCAAGTTCGACGACGGGACCACGATCCTCCAACAAGCCTGTAGGAATGGGGATCTTCCTGTTGTTCGCTTCTTTGTCGATCACGGTGCTGATGTCACCGAGGTTTCGGGGCCGTTAAGGACAGCCCTGTATGCTGCCTACATATACGCCGCTGGACCAGCGAGGAGACGATCATGGTATAGGGGCAGGCAGGAGTATGACGGGACACCAGGTCGGGTAAGACGAAATTCAAGGAAAGCTGGTGGCCAGATCAACAGAGACTCAAGCATTATGGAAGACATAGACTCGTGGGTTGATGATCAGTCAACAACAAGTTCCGATGATACCACCAACGGAGGCCGCGCGTCAGGTCTTGAAGCTTATATCGTCGCGAATGAGCAGGTTGAGAGTCCAAGAAAGAGTTGGCAAAGTTCCACTTCGGAAGCATGGGGTTCTGAACATTCTGGCGACTCCTCAGATCGACAACTACGGAGTGCACAGCAACTACAGCTACTCGAGTATGGTATCTCTCTGGATGCCCTACCCTGGGACGACGAGCGCAGTGCATTAATCCGATTGCTACTTGAAAGAGGCGCCAAGTTCAGGATTGAAGACTATCACGGGTTAGATGAGGAGAGCCAACAAGACGTTTCTACGATGGAAATTTTGGTCCAAGGCTATGCGGCGTTATTGCAGGGGAAAACTCCAAAAATGAACACGATGAAGGACAGGTTTCGGAGACGTCTTCCCCCTGAGCCCTGGGAGGTCGCGAAGCGTTGGTTCGTGGCAGATAATGAAACTGTAATGGTTTGTTATGATGATGTATGAACTTACGGACTATGAATTTGAAGGGGGGGGGGGGGCAAACACTCAGACAAAGGAATCAAGCATACATTGACCCGCACATGTATTACTTCGTATTATAAATAGTGCGGTTGATCTCGCGGGCCTGTATTAATAATGTGTAGAATGCTTCGAAGTCAGCTTTGTTGACGACCTGGAGAAGTTGTTTCCTACTGAAGAGGTCTAGCGGGGTTGTCTTGTTCAGATGGAGATTGAAGATATCAAAGATGAGGAGAGTCTTATGGTGCTTTATTAAGCGGCTGCAAAGACCGACTTACTAGTAACGACTTGTAGCGATTGTTCTACCGACGCCCTTCAGTAAAGCTTGACACAAAGGGCGTGGTTTTATGGGTCATTAGCCTGCCGCTTATAAATAACAAACCCCTTAGCTTACCCCCTCAACCCATCCCCAGATCTTTGTATGTACAGCCCAAACCATCAAACAGAGCATCAAAAACCAAATATGAGTTCGTCTAAACTATTGTTGGATGAGATTCCTCAAGCAACGGCTTGCTCGTCAGCCCTCACGATAGCCCGAAACGCTTTGCCCGAACCGATCCTCAATCACAGCTTGCGAGTTTTCTTCTATGCAAAGTGGCTCGGCCAAAAGGAAACTAGTGAATGGGCCAGCGACGAGAAACTCCCTTCTCTATTTATTGCCTGTGTCTTTCATGACCTTGGAGCCAGCGACCATTACAACGGCAGCCAGCGCTTCGAAGTTGAAGGCGCTGACGCCGCAAAGGCTCACGCCCTCTCACACGGCATCAGCGCCGAAGAGGCACAGAACATCTGGGTCGCGATTGCTATCCACTCAAGTCCCGGTATAGCAGAGCGTATCGACCCTCTATCAAGGCTTGTGAGATTGGCAGTGAAGTCGGATTTTTCGCGGGATTATGCCAAGAACCTGGGGTTGATAGAATATGTTGGCCAAGTGGAGGAGCAGCTTCCGCGACTGAGTGTTGAAAAAGTGCTCGCTGATGCTGTGGTTCATCAGGCGGAGCAACTGCCGGATCGAGTGGATAGCATGACTTGGCCGAGCACAGAGAAACATCCAAGTTCGAGCTGGCCGGGGATTCTCCTCAGAGCTCATGTCGAAAACCCTGGATATGAAGGGGTGAACCCAGCCTTCTAACCCTTGCGCAATAGGGAATATATCGACTGAAAGCTGAAAGAATGATTAGCGATGACATTTTGAAGGTTGAAATGACATGAGTAAATGCGATGTCATGGCACCTAAATCCAAGCGGCTCTCATTAACTCCTGGTGTCTTGCGATAAACAAAGCCAAGAGCAAGCGCCTTGCATTATCCATGATATTCTTCCCTAGAAAGAACATAATTGCCTTGAGTTGAAATGCCTCATTATCAGGCAATCAAGACCATATCACGCTGAACACATTTCGTATTGTCTCTGCTGCTAACCTCCTACAAGTAAGATTGTGTGGCTGCGTAAGTTACTCCCAAACCTTTCTTTCCAAGTACAGAGCAGACGGGATCTTCTCTTTGAACTTTGATTTATGGCGACAAGGCGACCCACTGGATCCTCTTTCAACACGTCATTATATTTCCCGATATGAAGCAAACTGTGTAATTGACCATCCTCGGAGTCAACTGGAGTGATTTAGTACGGGAAACCAATTTGCTTATCTCAGAAGTCATCTGAGGGAGAAGTAATATGTGCAATTTCCGCTAATGTGGCTAAGATCATCGGTATAGTGATAATGCTTGACCTAAAGAGTTTCGTGCCAAAGTCAAAACTTCGAAGCCTCAGTTAGTGAGTATATGCAAGAGTCATCGCTCCCAATTCCAATGCCAAAGGCCAACTTTATGAATAATTAGAATACCAGTCTACTGCAAATCGGCTTCCTTCGCTGAGAAGACAGATAGGCAGCAGTGAAATTATATAGTACGCTCATTGGATTGTAACGGAGACATGAGACCAGGCGCCAGGATTTCCATCCTGAAGGTCTGGCTCGAGTTAGAGATGCACAGTCCCTTTGGTTGATAAGAAGGCGGATCTTGCAACGCTGACGTCACCTTATCTAAACATTATTCACACTTATAGGGAGCTGGCACATTACGAGCAAGGACTTATGCTTGAGTAATGCTCGCCATTCATTAGCTAAGAATTTCAGTTTTCTCTATGCTACCGAGAGTGTAGATTCCGTGACAGGTCGCGGTTTCGGGTTATTTTTATCCCAGAAAGCTCGTCGGAAGGCCTCGTTTCTATGTTCAATAGATCTTTGCGGCTCTGATAGTCTTTCGATTCGTAGGTGGACTAGATTTCGCCGTTCCTCCTCTTTCTCCCACCTTTCTTTCCATGACGAGTCTCTTTCAACTGGGACAGGCTGTGTCGCCGCCGGGGTAAATTTCTTCAGCAACCAGTCGCAAAAAGAACCGAAACGGCTTTTCTTGCACCTGCGCCTGATGAATAACATACTGTTGTTCCAAAGACTTTTCTCGGTCGATGTACCAGCTGAACCACGGCAAAACAAATGCTGAAACCTAAAGAACACTTCGTTCTGGAAGATGAACTCATTGCTGAGAATAATGTCGTAAGGTAGGGTGAGGACGACGTGGAGGTCACAGAAGAATCCGTCTTTCCCTTCACCATCAACCAGCAAAGACATACTGGTACTAAACTCTTTATAGCGAGAAAGGTCCAACTCGGGAAGAGATTGTGGTGTGTCGAATTCTATTTCGGCATTTAGAACCATCCCATCAGTTTTCACGATGGAACCATCAATAAGCTCAACCAATCTCCTGTACTGGTCTTCGTGGCGGACCACTAGTTTATTGCGGCGGGCGAAGTCTCCAGAAACCAGCATGAGATCAGACCCAGTATCGGGTAATGCCAGCGACTTGTAGCCATTGACAGTACAACGAAGAAAGTCTCGAGGAGAATCTTCCAAAAGGAACAGACGCTTTCCTTTTCGAATGCATGGCCTCATCCTCTTTCTGATACGGTTTGTGTTGTTTGTCAACGTTGCCGTTTCATTGAGGAATTGCCTTCCTAAGATAAAGTTGTAGACGCTCTTTCGAAGAACCTGAAACTCGCGACAGTAAACCTGTTGTTCTCCATGAAATCTGAAATCTCCATACGTTCGACCAACGATCTCAGCCTTGTGTCCATGGACGAGGTCTATGAACTGGGTGGTTATGGTTTCTACGTATAAGCCATGCTGTCTTGCAAAGGTTTCAGAGACAGCGTCTATCGTAGACCCCCAGTCAGGAAGTGCATTGACCTGAATATTGTCTAAAGTTCCCAGTACCTCGAAAGTGGTGACGCCCTGAAGGACTGATTCGTCTCGCGTCCGTAAAATCGGGAGGATCAGAGGGGCTGTTTGACCGTATGAATTTTTACTGATGCATAGATGATTAGGCAGGCCATATAGGTTACAATCGGGACATCTCCAAGTCGTCATTTCTCGGCTGATGAGTCGTTTCCATTTTGGTGATGATTGATGGCGTGGCGTATACATACTTGCCCATCCCAAATGCTTTCTCGGTATAATGTGTAGTGAACTTTCCAGTGGATCTACCATTGGTGACATCCTCCTGCATCTCACTGGTCTTATTGGTTCAATCCGTGGTTTCATTTTCGGTGACGGTAGACGGTGTGGTTGATCTGCCGATAGTAGGATCCCTGACTTGTATATGCTCATATTAGTTGACAGCTTTGGCTTTGTATCGAGCCATGAAGAACCCGAACCTGGACAACATTCATCTGGCACGCATAAAAAATACACCAAGGGTACTAACGAGTCCAAGCCGATGCAAAGGAGGGTAGAAAGAGGTGGTTATATGGGAAATACCTTCTTGTTGACACGAAACATTTCCCGCTTAGCGAACGTCGCGAAGACAGCTAGGATAGCTTCAAAAATTGCAAGAAATAAGACATTGGTGGCACAAGCGAGCACTTTTAAGTTGAGAGATAATCGAGTAGAGTGGTACATACGTGTCAATGTTTTTGTGGCTTAAAATGCAGAAGAAGGTGGCGAAGCCCCTGCTCATCAAACACAAGCCTTCTAGGGAATGAGGCGGTGTGGAAAAGAAGCGGAGGTACAAAGGCGTTGCGGTAGGGAGTATCACCAAGAAAGCCTAGAGCTAGTCATGCACAAGGAGAGACTTTCAGGCTTTGCCCTTGCTTGCCGCTTCCAGCTCGTCTTCGAGGACCGACTTATTGGGCTAGAACTTGATGCCTAGCTCAAGGCGCCTTGGGCCGAGGGTGGCGCAGTTTTTAAGCCACCAAATTGTCTGCACTTTCGTCTGACCGCAATTTTTGGTTGCCCCAAACTCTGACCCTGGCTCTACTGTGACCCTCCACTTCCTGTCTCTTCTAAATGTGCACTCTCACCTGGCCCTCTATCCCTCAAGGCTTGGTTCTCACTTGGAATAGCGAAGAGACATCAACAGAAAGTTGTCACGAGGAGTTGACTTCCATCGTTAATTCTGGAATATGCTCGTGAGTCTTCTTAGAAAGCCACATGGACAACGAAAGCGCAACATCTAGTATTTCGAGAAAGAAGGGTTTCCCTGCTTTGGCGCACAACATAGCGATTATTCCGGATTATGAGGGGTTCGTTTTCCGAAAGTTCGATCGCCTCAGTGCACGGAATATCTTGCACCTGGAAAGCAAATTGGCTTATCTGGAATGGAAATTAGACGTTGCAGATGAGCAGTCTTTGATGAGTTTGGATACCGAGACACTGCGATGTATTAGAACGTGGGAGGCTTTTGAGGAAAACTCTAAAAGCCCAGGTCGCCCGGAGAAGAATCAGATGGAATTGGTAGAAGAAATCAGAAAGACTCTCAAAGAATACCGTAAGGTCTGAACACGAATTCATGTTGGGGGCAAGCAATTAATGAATTATAACAGAAGAGGCGCTCATCTCTCAGAATAAAATCGCTATGCTTCAGGAGCCTAAGACACGGGCCCTGGACGTTGCACGCACTCAATCATATGAGTATACATTTTATACGTCAGGAGCCAAAGTACCCCGTCGTTCTATTCTAGGAGGGCTTGCAGCGAAGAAGTTCGAAGAACATAACCTTCAAGATCTTGTTGCGCTGAGACGGCCGGCCGATAAGGACCTCCTATCACGATTCTTGCAGGACCATTGGATATTCAAGGTAATTCCTGTCGTACTTTTCTCAATTAGTGGCTGATACTAATGCTTCTTTTGTCTTGAAAGACAACCACTTTGCAGAATGATACCGAGCACATCGTCGAAAATCATGTTGTCTGGATAGCAGCCACCATTAGCACAGTTATTGCCGCAGTATTGTTGCTCGGGGCCGTAATTCTGTTACGGATTGTGCAGAATGAGAAAGGCCAAATTGCGTTAATTGTCGCTTTCACGATTCTGTTCGCTGCCAGTGTTGGAATCACGACGAACGCGAGAAGGGCAGAAATATTCGCGTCCACGGCAGCATATACTGCTGTGCTTGTTGTCTTCGTCGCCTCGTCTCCATCTGGGCCAGGCTCCGGAGCTTGTAAGTGTATTAATACTAGCTAGATAAGGAGAAGAAAAAAAGAGTTTAATATTCAACAACAGCTTGGGGATTATATATAGAATTGTCAAGTTCTTGTTCTTTCGTAACAGACTTCATGCTACGGTTAGCGAATGCTAGGGTTGGCCCGAACAACTTGATTTAGTGGATTTAGGCCGGAATAAGTAAAGGCTGGATCTTCATGCTACACAGTCAAGCATCACGACCCTGAAGAACTGATCATAAAGTGCTGCGACTTGTATATTTGTCGAAGGTGTCTGTACTAACACAGCTGGAACGCGACCGTTTAGCTGTAAACTCTATGGGAGATAAAGCAATAACAAACAATGCTGAGGCGGCTCCCAGTCCACTGCCAGCACTTACTTCGAGTGTCCCCTCCTTGTATCCCCCTCCCTAACCATACCGGACCTGAGACTCGCCCTCCTTCTGATCTCTGAACCAGTCCTCGTTTCTCAAAGCATCCTCGTCCGAAGCGTAGTTGATAATGGTGCTCTTCGTCATCGTGTAGGCACGGTAAGCCTCCATCCCGTTCTCGCAACCGATGCCGCTTTCAGCCGTAAGACCACCCCAAGGACTGCTCGGGTCATTTCTGTGGTGGGTGTTAATCCAGACAATGCCAGCATTAATCTTGTCCGAGACTCTATGAGCCTGACTGAGATCCTTGGTCCAGATGCCCGCACCGAGAGAGTATTTGGTGTCGTTGGCGAGAGCAATCGCCTCCTTCTCGGTTTCAAACCCGACTATTGTGAGGACGGGACCGAATGCCTCCTCTCGCCAGATTCTTGTTTGCGTTATACTATTGTTGACAGCCGCTGAGACTAGAAGAGTTGGAGGAAAATAGTTTCCTCTTGAGAAGTCTGTCCCATCGAATTTAGACCTTCCCTTCAGCCTGGTACCTCCGCAGATCAGAGCTGCATTATGACTACGCGTAGCTTCGTCAATGAGGCCTTCGATGTGAGTCAGCCCACGAGACGATATCAGCGGCCCCATCATCGTGTCCCGATTCTGAGGTGAACCCATCCTCTTCGTGATGAAGTCGGCCTTTCGTCGGAGTTTGTTTACTAGATCGTGGAAGATGGAGTTTTGGACGAGGATTCGAGTCGCAGCGACGCACGTCTGACCGCTCGCGATGAAAGCTCCGAATGCAATACCGTTCGCTGCAACGTCGAGATCGGCGCTCTCGAAGATGACGACTGGCGCTTTGCCACCGAGCTCGGCTGCGAAAATGGTAAGGTTACGGCCAACGACTTGCCCAATCGCTTTTCCAACAGCCGTGCCAGCCGTAATGTCGACTTTCCGAGCGTACAGATGGCCTGCGAGAGCTTGGCCTGTGGTGTGGCCCAGTCCAGGGAGAATGTTGAAGACACCATCCGGAAGACCCGCGTGCTTCATGATCGGTCCCAGCAGAAGACTAGTCAAAGGAGTGAGTTCACTCGGCTTGAGAACCACGCAGTTTCCAGCGGCTAGAGCAGGCACAAGCTTCTTCACGGCGATCAGCAGGGGGTGGTTGAACGGCGTGATCTGGACAATGACTCCGATTGCCTTCCGGTCGACCCAGTTGTGCAACTGGCCGGAGGTTGGCAGAACTGGCCGCTCTTCAGTGCGTAGCAGAGCAGCAAAATACTTGAACCAGCGGACAAGCGACGGGACTTGCGCCTCCATTTCTCGGATAGCCCGGCCGGTTTGCCGAACCTCGAGATCAATCAAGGCCGCCATGTTCTGATGCAACAACTCGCCTGCTTTCTCGAGAATCTGTGCTCGAGTTTCTCGCGGCGTGTTTGCCCATCTACCAGCTCTGTGCGTGTCACATGCAATGCTCATCGTCACGTCGATGTCTTTCTGGGACGGAGTGTGACATCTGGAAGAAGAGCGTCAGCAAGTCTTTGCTCTGCATTCTCGGGCATGCCACCGACTTTGCGAATGCTTCTCCTGTTGCGGGATCTACGATGTCAAGCCTGTCCTGTCTTTAGTCGTGGCAAAAGATGGGGTTGGGCCATCTTTCGACGAGCTTACACTTGTCCCTCCCCAGGAGTGTGTCTGCCCGCGACCCAGAGGAGGTACGGCTCCATCGCTGTAACCGATCCGTGAAACTAGGCTCTAAACTTGGAGTTTTGTGTTCAACGCAGCAAACGAAGATTGTGGCGATTTCGGTTGTTGGGGTTTAAGTCGAAGGTTTCAAAGACCATGGATGAGGGGTAAGGTCGTAGGGCTCTTTCAGGCCCATTAAGTGGCCAGCCTCATTGGGCACCTTTGCACAATACCCGTCAGGTGAGGCTTGTGATGCTCACGTAATCCGGTTAGCAGCCTATTGCAACGGTTTCAAGCGTGATTTACAGGTTAAAAGAGATGCTGTTTCATCCTTATCTCGAGGCAAACGCGGGAGGGATCGGGTTGACGCTGATAGTGTAGGATACCGGTGGGTCATTGCATCAAGAGTTTCAGACGTTTGCAACGTTCAACAAATCCCCAACACACGTAACCAATTTCCTGGTAACCTAGGCGCTGGTGTGCCACATAGGGCTAGGGGAGGCGCAGTTGGGCACCGTTAACGAACGGGCATTATTGATATATCATTTTATACCCTGTTTGGCACATAAAATCGCATGATGATCTGATCTGACCGCCAATCCTATCCATTGACTCCGATGGGCCAACGCGCTGGACCACCAGCCACCTCAAAGGAGGGATGCTCAAGGACAAGGAAAAGCATTTCAAGAGAGGGAGAATTTTGATTTTTCGGCAATGTGCGAAGTAGGATACTAACCCGAAAGAAGGAAAAGAGACGAAGAAGAAGACAGCGAATAGTGAACTTCGCCGAACTCCGTCAATAGTACGGAGTACTGCTCTGACAGATAGCAACTTGGACTTCTGATAGAGTCGTCGTGACGTCCGAGTAAGGCATCCAATCACAAACTGGATTTTAAGACCTTAGCAAGCTTCAGCTCAAGAAGGGTTCAATTAATTAAGTCTTCAATTCGCTTAGCCGAAAATCCGGAGATCTGCCCAAGGCTTGTCGGTAATAAGCTGACGGCCTAACAGCCCAAGATTCTGGGCAATAGCTCGCCCACGTGGGCGCAAGAAGCTCTAGATCTGGCACAATCACCACTAGAATCCACCATCCAGGCACCTGGGACATTCCTGCAAATAAAAGTCCATGTTTTACTCATGACCGCGTTCCTTGCATCCAACCCTCTTTTTGCTTGTTGTCCGGCCGGACAACTGCAAACATGGTTGTTCTCACGTCTCTGCGCCAGTCACCTGCGTATCTATACGTCAAAGCTTACTGTCTGTGTGCATTGGTCACACTATTCCAAGCCACGCCAGTTTCTTCCAGAATCCATATATCTCAATCACAACTCTTAAGGCACGCACGTGGTGGCTTACGACAACGACAGAGGCCGCTCAGGTTTCAAGCAGATTTACAGCTTTCGGGTCTTGATTTAACTCAGAATTACGAACCTCCAAGGACAAACGTCTCACTAACATCCGAAACCGCGGAATCTCGGGTCTTGACAATTTTCAAGAGATGGTACCAAAGAGCCCTGGATCTGGCCCAAGTCAAAGCACTCTTGAATCGCGATGACAACGACCTAAAGACTTATCCCGAGCTGGAATGGGACGCACAAGTCCGGCACTCCTCAACACTCCATCCTAAAGAGAAAGAGTTCATTGAGCTACGAAAGAAGAAGATCTCTTCTATAGGAGACAACGCGTTGCATCGGTTCCTAGATCTTCCTCCAGGTGAAGTCGTGGACCCCAGAGATGTTCCCCTCGTCGCCTTAGGCGGCTCTGGTGGAGGATATCGAGCCATGTATGGCTTCACTGCATTCATTTCAGCTGCCCAAAGACTTCATCTATGGGACTGCATCACATGGGTCGCCGGCGTAAGCGGTAGTTGCTGGACAATAGCCGCATATTACACAATTGCTCGGCATGACATCTCACGACTCGTTCGACACTACATCACTGTGGCCAAAGAGATGGCGCATCCTCTGAGCATTTGGGCACTTGATACAGTAGCTCGAAGCAAACGGGGTGTTTACTTCCTCATCGGGCCTCTTGTGCGAAAAGCTCAAACTAGTATTATCGGATTGGGCATTATGGATCTTTATGCTACACTGACGACAACCTACCAGTTCTTGTCACGAGAGCCAAAAGGTAGACTCAGCCGAGCAACATTTCAATGGTCGAAAGTTTGGAGACGTTCTGGCATCAACGAAGCAGTTGAACCTTTCCCAATTTTGACCGCTGTGCGACGAGTGCCGAGGTATACATACAAGTCGAGATCTATCTCCATAAATGATCAAAGCAGAGTTATGAGGACGAAAGGAACCATATCTTCAACTTCGCAAAAGTCATTGAAGATCCAAACTCCGCAAGATGCCAAGTCACGGGTCAGAGGCTTGTCAGAAAATCGGTCTTTCGATTGGTTTGAGATCTCTCCATTAGAGATCGGCAGTCCAGACCTGAACCGTTATATTCCAACATGGTCTTGGGGCCGTACTTTCATATCTGGCCACTCAGTCGATCGTCGGCCTGAACAATCTTTGGCCCTTCTTTTGGGTCAATGCACAAGTGCTCCGGCTGGCCCATTAACGGGTTACATCTCCACGCTTCTAGCAACTTTACCCACGGGAACTGTCATGTCCAGAATTCTATCGGCTCTAAATAAGTTCATGAGCATGAAACGATGGGAGAGACTTTGGGCCAACCCCATTCGAGCAGGTCATGATCCGAACCCTTTCTACGGTCCTGAAAAGCCCCTACTTTCCACTAGGCATGCCTTTGAGTCGAGAGGTCATTTTCATCATGAAAACAGTCGAGCTCATGGACAGACCCGATCCATAAATACAGTCGATGATTCGGTAGATGCTCTTTGGGAAGCTCAGGGGCGCATAAGATTGATGGATGGTGGTGTGTCTAATAACCTTCCTAATCATGTCTTAGCTCGCCCGGGGCGCGGCGTCGACATTTTCATATCATTTGACGCCTCTTCAGATTGCAGCACTGGAACAGCAATCAAAAGACTGCACGAATTTGCTAGAGAGTGTCGCGTCAAAGACTTCAAAGATGAGACGCATAGGTTCAAGGAGACTTCCCAACGAACTCAGCCTCTAGAAGGAAGAGCCGAGGGGAGTCAGGATTCCCAAATTGAAAAACAATACTTAGGCCAATACGGAAAGGTTTTCAGAGGGATGCAGAGAGACGGTCGAGAGATATACGTTGTTCACTGTCCACTAATCCCGAACCGAGCAAACCCGGACTACAATCCCTCAGTAAGTGCAAGGCCTACATCATCATATGACACGGAGACTCATGGAATCTCTAGAAGGCCTCTTTTTCAACCTCATACAATCTCGTCTGGAGCCCCGAGCAGATCAACAGCATCATTATGACCTCGGAGGCAAACTTGACATTACATGCTGTTCACTTGATCAGGCGCGTTGTCGGAAAGGTTTATCATGATAAAAAGGCTCGCAGATTGGGAGCTGAGGGACAACCATAATATCATGCTCCATGACTATGGGTAACTTATTGCAAGGGATTCGTAATGTGTCCCCTCCTGCGTGCAGAGCGTATACGTAATGTCTACCTGGGTCGCAAACTCTCGATTGAGAACATGAATCCAGGATAGCACCTCAACTCTCTGCCACACAGGAATTTGCTCCATGCTCTGTGCCCTTCCTCCCTTCCCAAACCCGCCCTCTTCAATCTCGATTACTCGCTGAACCACCGTAGCAGTAGAGATGCTATCCCAAACCGCTTCTCGTATTGCTTGCCGTCGCAAAATACTCAAGGCCTGACGCCGAACTCCAGGGTGCCGGCATTTGACTCCGATCATGTAGAGGACGGGAACGACTCCGATATCAGGCGTAAAAGTCAGTTTTGATGAACCCGAATATCGCTCATGTGCAGCTGCAACATTGTCCGCTAAGGCGACGCATTGCCGGAATTGGGGTAGGAAGTTGTCATATTCCATCTCCCTGCCAGGTCCATGACTGCTGAGAAGAGTCCATATGAGAGTATGTTGTAGGTGAAGTAGTGACATGAGCGGGTAAGTTTCATAATCTGTATCATGGGAGCTACCAAGCTGCAGTTGTTTGAAGAGACTTGACCATGTTTCTAACTGCCTGAGGACAACGTCCTTGGTTGGCCAATGTGATGGCGGCACCTCTCCCGTCAGTAGCATTTGCTGTTCTGTGTGGATCATCCCCATCACCTGAGCTGCCAGGATATGTAGGTGGTCGGCAGCTTCGTCAAAGGATCGAAAGGCGCAGGGGAGCCGGGGCGTGAGTGTCTGCTGGATATGGATATAGGCCGGGTTCCAGTCGATCAGAAACGTCGCTGCCTGTGTGTCCAGACGGCGGATCTGATTGGTGACCTGGCAGATGAGTGATTGAACGCCTGACAGGTTGGCATCGCTATATGTATTGTTGCCATTGCCCGGTGTAGTCTTCTCGACACTACGTGAAAGCTCCACGCCTCCGCGCAGGTGCTCTAGTGCTTGCGTGTAGTTACCCGCTAGATAATCATAGCAAGTGAAGAGATAACAGACCAAGAGCGTGACGGCTGTGGTTTCAGTTTTGTTCGTAGCTTCTTGATTCAGAAGCAGTTGGATGGCTTGGTTGTAGTGAAGCAAGGGGGCGTTGTCGTAGAGCCCATCTTGCCAACTTTGCGGTCGGTCTTGTAGGTAGTTTCGGTGTATCAAGGCCAGAGCTGTGGCGGCATGCCGGACTGACGGCACTGTTTGGCAGAAGAACATAAGAGTCTTGCGCCATGAATCGCAGGGGTGGTATTCGTTCAGATGCCTGATCGAGGTATACTCGAAGAAGTATATTGCCTCTCTCTGAACTGACACAGTGGCGGGCAAGGCCATGAAAGGCCTAAGGTTGCGCAAGGTGTGACCATGGTGTTTTGCATTCCATTGTTTTGGCGGTTGATGCGCACTGAGCGTGGAGCAAGGGAGGCTACTTCGGCAATTCTCTGTGAGAGGGGCTTCGTAATTGCCGTCACAGGTGCGACCAGTAGACCGGCACTTGAGGCATGAAGGTCGAGATAGATCGCATTTTACCCGTCTGATCCTATAGGGCATCACGAGTGGGTGTTAGTTCGGATTCTTCGAACACAATTGATAGCAATATAGCAACTCATGCGCGAAGTTGGGACTCACTTGCAAGTCTTGCAGCCTAGCCTTGATTTTGGAGCCCATTTGCGAGGTCTTTTCCTCCAGGCTTGGGTAGTCGTCTGGGGCTTTTTGTTGTTGATCTCATCCATTGCGATGAGGTCGCATGGTCCAGAGTCAAGGAGAAATGGAAGACAACTCTGTGCCACTGTAGCGCATGGGCTGCTAATGGCCTGCGGCAACGACTCTCAAAACAGATGATGCCGGGTGGCGGTGGAACTTCCTCAATACCAGGAGGAAATGTACAACACCATACGTACAGTTTGCGATGGGCGCTTTAAGGAGAACAAAATACAGAACGAAAAGATGAAGCATCAACGCTAGACATACCTGAAAGACGGACGATCGGGGCAGTGCTAGCGAATGTTAGTGCTTGTAATGGTGGACATTGATTGGCCACCTCGTACAAATGGAGTAGTCATTGAAACACACAAGGGTGAACAGATAGCCCTGCCAACGAGCTACCACCGAGCTACGAATGAGCACCGCCACCATGCCTCGTCATACAATCTACGACACATTTCCAATTTCTTCTATGTACCGTTATTATATATAATAATATTTCGTGTGGAGTCAAGGCGAGCAGAAGATTAATTTCTCGACCTGATGGTGTTAAAAGCGACATTGATTGGCTTCTTCGTACAAACGGCTCCCGGAGCAAACGAGCAACTGAGCCAGGCAAACAAGATTACCAACTCTCTTCAGAACCTCACTTGGGTATAAATATTTACTTTATTCTTTAATGAGCAACGCTACTATGCTCTTGCCAGCAACACAGCAGAAGGAAAATCTCTGGTTCAACGATGAATCATCTTGTGACTGCGTTTATCCTTCTCCAAAGCTTGGGATGCAATGCCCAGAGTCGGAAAGATTCAGACATGGTCTATGGATTTGACAAAGTGAGTTGGAAGTCTTCCGCGCCATATTATTTCAGCCTCTCAACCTTCTTACACCTCATTTAGATCGAACCATCAGCCAGCCTCACGTGGACACCGTGCTTCGACGACTTTTCATGCTCCAAACTGGAGGTTCCCTTGGATTATTCAAACACAAGCCTTGGCACGACATCAGTAGCCTTTCTGAAACTGGCTGGCAAGAATGCCACTATCGAGTCTCCAAGCATTGTCATCCTCCCCGGTAAGACGTCCGCCAGATCACTTTGCACGATGACTGGACTGATATTTTGTCAGGTGGCCCGGGAAATTCTGGCGTCGACCTCCTCCTCTCATACCAGACAATGGTCGGGGAAATGTTTGGTGAACAATACAACTACGTCTCCTTCGATCCTCGCGGCGTGAACAACAGTGGTCTGGGGCTGGACTGCTTCTCGGGCAACGCAGAAGCAAGATTGGCCTTTAACCGATTACACAGCACAGGCGTCACCAATTGTTCATCAACTTCCGTCGAGGAGCAATACTATTCAAGCTCTATCTACGGCGAGCGGTGCAACGAGGCTGTCGAAACCGAATCGCCTCATGGATACTACGTGACGACACCCGCCGTCGCCCATGATCTGCTCACCTTCATCGAAGCAGAGGCCGAGCTGGCCGGTCGTACACCATCGGACGCCAAACTGTGGAGTTATGGTGTCAGTTACGGCACCATCATCGGCGCCACATTCGCATCCATGTTTCCTGATCGAGTTGAAAGAATGGTACTCGATGGTGTATTGAACGCAGACCAATACTATCAAAATAATTGGCGAGACAACGTAGATCAAATGGACGACGCCATATACAAATTCTCGAGCCTCTGTCACTCCGCTGGTCCCGAAAGGTGCTCCTTCTGGGGACCCTCACCAGCCAACATCATGGCCAGGATGGACAACATCTTACGGCAGCTTCAGAACCATCCGGTCCCGCTAGGCCAAGGACAAAGCCAGGAATTGCCAACAATGGTCACTTACTCAGACCTGAAGGCCCTTTTCCTCAACTCCATCTACACCCCGATCGCAGGCTTTCCCCTCATGGCTGATACCCTGGACCAGGTCGAGCGTGGGAACATGTCTGCTCTTGCAGGCGAGTTTAACACATTATACACTACCGATGCCAATCACGCGATCCAGTGCGCCGATTCATATCGGAGGAACAGACTTATTACCTTTGAAGATTTCAAGAGTCATGTCGAGTACACGGTTTCCAAGAGCAAATACTTGGGAGACATCTACCCCATCTACGTGGACAACATTCTATGTAGATCATTCCAACCGCGGTTGCCCGATTGCATGATAGTCGAAGGTAGGCAATCGTCGTTTCGACTTCGACTTCGCGACCCCTCTTTGTCCCCGAATTCTTGAAACATATACATGAAACCCAAATTCTAACCAAATCTTTCTTATACAGATCCAATCAGTGGACAACAGAGAAATACGTCCTTTCCGATTCTATTTGCTAGCAACACAATTGACCCTTTAACGCCCTTGGAGTCGTATGTGTCAACCAAACTGTCTCGCCATACCGTACGTCACTAACTGAAGCTACGTAGAGCGCGTAAGATGTCTTCTCGATTCCCTGGATCTGTTCTTTTACTACAAGAAGCCGTTGGTGTAAGTTCTCGCTCAATCACAAAAGTATGTCAAACAGGAGCCCGGGCTAATTCGTGGATTCTTTCCGAACGCAGCATACAGTCGTGAACCAGGGGGCATCAGACTGTTACTTTAGGCATGTGCAGGCATACCTTCAGGGTATAGTTCCATCATCCAACATCACATGTCCACAGCAGTACATACCTTTTATGGACGGTAGCTCTATTTAAAAATTGGCGAAGGGCGCGAAGGGGCGGTCAATGGGTAACGGTAATTACGCAACCTACGGGAGACATGAAAATGACTTCCCCAGCGATATGTCCACGTTGAAAAGGGGAAGAACATTAATTTTCTATCCAGCCACTATTAAGCCTTCTCCCAAAGCAGTTAGGAAAAAATTTTCATCCAAATTGAAGTCATGAAATTCGAGAACATCCCGCATGAAGCCTGCGCTAAATCGCATAGACGACAGAAACAGACCAGTGATGAGCCTGGAACAGACTAACTTCAGGGGTCTTTAAAAGTGAGTAGCCCATTCATGAATTCAAAATTTGCCGTTATAGAAGATTTCAATGGCACATGTTTCCAGGGGTGTCCATGCTCATCGAGCTCTGGTTTGGATCTCAAGATATGTGTGCCAGGAGCCTATTGATGCGACCAGCAGGCACTCATATGAGGCAATTAGTTCCGTATCGAAATAGCCATAGGAGGCAATCATCGTGATGACTTTGTTGGCAACCCAATTCGCTTAGTTCGAAACCCATCTGTTATTCATCATGATGAATTTCGGTATTATTAGCCTGCCAGAGTGCATGTGGAGAGAGATTCTCTCGCACCCGGGATCGTTGCGAACTAAGACAACTTGCGTAATTTTAGTCTAAAATCTCCTCTCCAGCACAAGGGTAAAATTCATGGGGGAATTATAGACTATTTCTACTTATTTTGTGTAGCTTAACTTTAGCATTACGGTGTCAGATCCTTCACGCAAAGAGGGTTCGATCTGCCGTCCAAGCCAAATGCTGAGACCGCGGTCTCTCTTTTCTTTCCTCTCTGAGAGCTAGTCATGGGATGTGAGACTACGCCTCTTTGGGATACATCTTGTGAACGAACTAGTACTGCCCTCTGAGTCTTTCAACATGCTTCAACCTTTATTTCATGAGAATCTAAAACCGTATGGCTACTGCGATGTACGTGACTATCTATTCTGGTCTTTTCTTTCGCCCTCATTTGTTAGAAACATTATTGATTCAGCTACACGGCATGTGTCTATCCGGTTCAGGATTTTTTTATTGTGCTATGTACATGGAATATCTCCCCCGTCGACCCTTCTCTTGCGCAATTCATGACCGGGTGAGTTACGGTCGAGAAACATGACATTGCAATCTTCGCAATAGTGCCCTACGCGAAAGGAAAGTATCCAACCAAGCCGATGGTCTCGGGGTCCGTTGAAGACTGGCGCTCCTGAAAGGCCATATCTCGGGCGATAACTTATCGCGGCCATCGGCCAACCTCCCCCGTCCCGGCCAACCCGCGCCCTTCCATGACCGCCTTGAACGGCCTATCATGAGTCGGAGAGTGCTATTTGCGTGAGGATGTAGAGTAACCGTAAAAAGATATTACAAAGAAGAATCAAACCAGAAGAAACTCTATATCCATATTTTGACACCCGCATCAACTTACAAGGTTAGAAAGTGAAGCTAAAATGCCTGCCTTCCAAACACTTCCCGACACCTTTGATAACCTCAAAGGACAAGTAATTGTCCTCACCGGTAAATTGATGCTTGTGTTTATTTAATTCGGCCTCGCTAACTATTAGAAAGGTGGTGCCAATGGTATTGGGGAGTGCGTGGTGCGCTCGCTTTATTCCCGAGGAGCCCATGTCTTCTTTGGTGATATTGATGAGGCCGGTTGCCAGTCTCTTGTAGAGACTCTCAAGATGGATGTACCTTCCTCCGGGAGCCTAACTTACCAACGCATCGATGTCCGCGTTTATGATGATAACCTCGCTCTTTTCAAGTTGGCCTATGACACGCATGGAAGAGTCGATCATGCCCTATCCGTCGCAGGCGTGACAGAATCACCCAAGAGCAAGTGGTTTGACGCCAGTCTTGACATGGCCAGTGTGGCTGAAAAGCCGTCCACGGCGCTCGTGGACATCAATTTGACAGGCGTCCTATTTTTTGCCCGTATTGCTTCAGTCTTCCTTCGGCAGGGAAATGACGACCGCAAACAAGACAAATCTATCTGCATCCTCGGTTCTGTAGCTTCGTTCAAAGAACAAGCTGGGTTGTTTGTCTACCAGCCTGCCAAACATGGTGTGTTAGGCCTGATTCGATCCAGTCGGAAGTATTTCCAGCAGTGCCTTGGAATCAGGCTCAATACTGTTTGTCCCTCTATGACCAAAACGCGTATGGCAGCGCCGGTCCTACGTATTTGGGAGGAGCAAGGTGTAGCGGGGAATGATCCAGAAGTGATAGCTGACTATGTGTTGACGTTGACGAGTGTTCCGTCCAGCCCTTACGTGGGCAGTTTGTCTGGTCTTGCCGTCTTTGTTGAGGCCAATAAAGGATGGGAGATTGAGAAGGACTTGGACAAGTGCGATGCTATGTGGATTGGGGAGGAGATGAGCAAGAATGCTGCAAAAATTGATGCTGGATTGGGAGTTGGAACATCTTGGGTGAGCCCGGAATGAGCTAGCTACAACACAAAAGTGACAGACACCATTGCTTCGAAACTGAAATTTACTCGCCAGTTTCACCTGTCCTACTCAAAGCATGAAAACTTACGTCAGTCGCACAATATAAAACTTAACAAATAAATCGTTAGAACATGCTTCCTCGGGCAAAATAGTCTTAAACTACATATGTCCACCTTTTCGCATTGGTTAGGAGCACTAGTTTTGAGAGTTGCCCGATGAGGGTCGCGGACAAACGGAACTAGCGGATGATCTATATAAGTCAACGGCCTTCTTCTATCTCCATTTTACGTCGGCCGTTACTTCAATTTACTCTAGGCAGTTTGAATAGGGTGATTTCGGATTAAGCATCATGACTGTTCATCATATTGTCTTCTTTCAATTCAAGACAGGGACTTCCCCTGAAAGCGTGCAGGTATCTACGCCAAGAGCGCGTGAGCATTGATTCATACTCATTGGCCATAGGAGCTTATCGACAGAATGACAGCACTCAAACAACAGTGCCTACATCCCAAAACTGGCCAGCCGTACATTCAGTCATGCGTTGGAGGGCGTGACAACTCTGTACAAGGTCTTCAAGTAAGATTCTCACCTGACCTTTGCTGGCTCCGGCGAAACTATTGGCTCACGACTTTCGCTTGACTTAGAACGGATACACCCATGTCTTCATGGTGTCCTTTGACAACACCGAGGATCGAGACTACTACGCGCTTAATGATCCTGCGCATCTTGAATTCGTTGAGTGGAGTGATAAGAATGTCCTGAGCAACGTTCAAACCATGGATTTCATAGACGGAAGCTTCGGAGACAATATTATCTAGAAATAGCCAGACATAGTGTAATTAATGGGGCATCTTTGTCTTAAAACATTTCAATCATCACGAACCGGGACTCAGACTCCATGCAATTTTCAATCAGATACTTCGGCCACAAATGATCTTAGTTGGTACAGTATCTTCCCCGCAAAATCTCCGTCGGTCGATGGCCGACACTATTTTCGGGGAACGACTTAATCGCCGCTTCGGCTTCGTACATCACTGACGAAGACACAAACCAGATGATCCGTCAGCATCGGGAACCCAGAAGTGCATACTCAATTTTCTTTATGCTAACCGTGATCCCCAGTTATGAACAAAAGACACATCTTCTTTCAGGGAATACCTCTAAGAACCACTAGATTTCAGATTTTCAAGAATAGATATCAGTTAAACGACTAGTACACTGAAACAGAATGTTGAATAGGGTTCTATGAGTCACATTTCTAAGGCTGAATGCTCAAAGTCTCCTTGGAGGGGATCGGAGGTATATCGACGTGGTCGATGTAATAACCGAGTTCGCCTCTGCGCACGTCCTCCATGGTCCATCCATTGCCAATCCAAGCCAACTTTCCAGCCTCTTCGCTTGGCTCATAGTTATAGTCTTCCCACCTAGGATACTCCAAAGCCTTCATAGCATGTAGACTGCTCCCCGGCCAGAGGCCCATGATATAGCCACCGGTCTTGTACCAGCTTGTACAAGATTCCATATGAACGGTTCCGGGAAAATAGCTATCAAGGTAGTTTGTCCACAACGACAGAGCATCCTCCTTTACCTCCATGACTTTAATATGCTCTCGGCTAATCTTCTGTATAGCCTTGACAACATATCCTATGATGGACTCCAAGATGAGCAACAAAGAACCTCCGCCAGTTGCCGAATTAGGTCCTCCGATTGCAAAATAGTTGGGAAACCCAGGGATTGAGTGTGACATGTAAGCTGATGCGCGCTTCTCCCAACGAGTAGCCAGACTCTGCCCATCACGACCAATGATGGGAAATCGTGGTTTGTAACTAGTCTCAAAGCCAGTGGCACACGCAATAGCGTCGACAGGCCATTCCTTGCCATCGTCGGTCACTACCCCTGTCTCAGTTACTCGAACAATTGGTGTCTTGATCAACTGGACATTGTCTTGAACCAGCGCCTCGAGATATCCAGGCCCGGGTGTCAGACGTCGACATCCAGGAGTAAAAGAGGGTTCGAGAGCCTCGTAGAGTCCAGGTTTCGAAAGTAATTTCTCTCGCATGTTGTTTTTGATTTTCAGAGTTCCGAGTCGTTCCTCTTCAGTCATAGGAAACAAGCAAGGGAAGTCTTTGTTTATAAAGCTCTCCATTTCCTTGCGAAACGCGTGGTAATATCCCTTGTCTCCTTCGAAACGCGCAATTTCATCCTTGGTATATGAATAATTGCCGGGCTCGGTGCTACTAGCTAGAACATTTTCCGTCAAAGTTGAGCCAAAAGGTTGACTGATCCAAGTGCCGCCTCGAACGAAGTTATACACGTGTGGGCACTTCTTTTGCAGGTTGGGCATGATTTGAATGGCCGATGAACCACATCCCAGCAAAGCCACATTCTTGCCCGTGTAGTCCCTGCTTCAAATGTCAGTAATCGATACTATATGATCGAGCGTTTCTGTCTGACCAAGACTTATCCCAGTTGGCTGAATGCAGCAGCTTTCCTTTGAACGTTTGGAGACCCTCGATTTCAGGCCACTTCCAGTTGTTAAGGATACCTGCGGCGCTGACCACAATCTCAGCCTCCCAACTCCTCATCGTGGAACCACTATCCTGGCCTGTTGTTTCTGTTTCAATACCCCAAACACCCTCTTTCTCATTCCATTTTGCGCCCACAACCCTAGTGTTGAACTTGATCTTCTCATCCACGTTATACTTATGAGCCACTTTCTTAACATACTCAAGAATTTCAGCTCCCGGGGAAAACAGCTTAGACCATCGGGGATTCGGCTCGAAGGAATACTGGTATACATGGCTGGGGATGTCGCAAGCTACTCCTGGGTACCGATTCTCGTACCAAGTGCCTCCAACCTCAGGATTCTTCTCGACAATGGTGATCTGTGCATTTGGTACATACTGAAGCAACCTAATGTAGACGGCGATTCCGCACATGCCGGCTCCGATAATGAAGACCCGAAGAGGGCGATTCTCATCCACGGCATGGCCATAGGCCCCGGGTGTTTGGCTGCTGTGACCGTTCATGATTAGATCCGATGAAATAACTTCGCTATGACGGTAGTATGCCTCTCAGAACAGAAGAATTTTATATCACATCTCTAATCCATCCCATCAACTACTCTCGCTGGCTTGGGAAGGATTTATCATGCCTTATCTTGCCTGGTTCCATCGGCCATCACCGCCAAGCGCGTTCGCCGAACAAGTCTAGGCCAGGCCATCGTCGGGCAACTTCAACCCGTAGCTTGTGACTATCGATTATCGGCCGATTAAGGGCCTCGGTAAGAAAATTGGCGAGCAAACATCAACGACCTCTTCTTGATACGCTCGGCAACGTCTTCGTTCCGACTTGGTCAATTTTATTTTGCGTCGCAGACAGCCTAAAATGGATGGATTTAAGTCCATAGCTCAGAAAGCTGTTGTGGATGGGGTTATCCCTGGCGCAGTATTCTTAGCCCAGAATGCTAAAGGTAGTTGCTTTCTGACTTATACGAACATGCGATAATGAATCAGTGAGTTAACAAGTTAACATGGACTCGTATAGGGAGCTTCTCTTACTCAGAGGCCGTTTCAGGGCCCGATGGAGCTTATAACGAAGATTGCAAGCTAGAGATTGCTTCGTTAACCAAACTTCTCACCACTATCGCAGCTCTTCAATTGGTAGACGAAGGGTTAATCACACTAGATCAGGATGCCATTCCATATATACCGGACTTTGCTGAATTGCCTGTCCTCGATGATATTCTTGCAGATGGAACAGTTATCACGCATAAAAGACGCGAGGGCATAACGATTCACCAGTTGCTGACTCACACCGCCGGTGCAGCATATATGTTCAACGACAAGCGCTTGAGTCGCTATGTCGCTATTCAAAATGGCAGCCTCCGCCAGGATGGTACAATTGCTGGGATCTTTAATTACCCTCTTTCATATGAGCCTAGAGCAGGATGGCTCTACAGCAGCTCCATGGATCGGGTGGGCCAGATAATAGAGAAGGTCTCGGGCAAATCCCTCGAGATCTATTTCTCTGAGAAAATATTCAAACCCTTGGGTATCACGAGCGCGTCATTTTGGCACAAGTCCGATCTGCCTATGGCTGTACGAAATGAAAAGGGTGAACTCGTACCAAGTCCCAATGTGACTAGCTACACAACCGGGTTGAAAGAATGTTTCGGGGGGCAGGGACTCGTCATGAATATGAAAGATTACATGAAGATCCTTCATAGTCTCTTGGTCAATGACGGAACCTTGCTAAGAGCAGAAACGGTGGACAAACTGTTTGCTCCTCAACTATCGCCGATATCGAAAGAAGCCTTGCTCAAGCAGCTCGAGAACCCCGACTGGGCTGTCGGGCATCTTCCACCAACCACCGAATACGACTGGGCATATGCTGGTCTCTTGATTACCGGCGACAAGCATCCCTTCCGTCGCAAGGGTGCCGTTCTATGGAGTGGCGCACCCAGTCTCTTCTGGGTAAGTGAAATTCGCCAGATGCTTTTCATTCGTTAACATTTGAGGTAGTTTATTGACCGTGTGGCCGGTGTTTGCGGCGTGTTTGGAACGCAGGTTTTGCCTGCTTCTGATACGACTGTCAGGCCAGTTATCAAGGCCTTTGAAGAAGCAGTTTACAAAGCCGCAGCAGGTTTGTAGAGATACGTACATTATCACTATTTGCCAACGTGATAGGTGTTGTCGAAACAGAAATCCCTATTAGAATGATTTCTAGAACTAGCTCGCTTGACTCTCAATTTAGCGAACACAAATGGATTAGCACGTTTTGTCAAGACAACTACAAAAGAGAACATTGCAGAACCCTCGCACCTTCCTGCCTATTGAGATAGCTTAAGTTTACAAGACCTAATCTCGAGCCACAGACTCAGCGTCATTCATACAATAAAACGCTTGGAAAGAATTAAAATAAGCCCTTTCAATGTAGAACTCTCAAGTGATACCAGAATGTCAACTTTGTTGGTTGCACTAAGCCTCACGACTCTTTGCTCGTCCGGAGAGCGTTTCAATTGTCACATAAGTACTACCTCTAGGTATCATCTCTTCAATTTGCGAATGCCATAGTCAACAGAGTCCCTAAGACTTTTAGACTAACCAGCTTCTCGAAACCTGCAATGGGCAAATAAACGTCTGCAAATTTACCAAACAGCAATAAGTTCGAGGTTTTCAAGGTCCAGATTTACTGAACAAAAATTTGGAAAATTCACGCAAGAACTTCTTCTTTGGTTTATATAGAAACTTGAGGTTGTTCGAACTCTTTATACTCGCATAACCTACATCGCCTCGAGAGTGCGGATTTGCACAGGGTAGCACTTCTGAGAACCACACAACTACAGCAGGTCGAAAACTTTGCCATCTACGAGGGAGCTACCCACTACTTTACTTGAGAGTCCTCGATAATTGCTTTTTCCCAGTCCAGATCCGAAGCTCTTACAGTCGCTCCTCGCCGCCTCGTACGAGTTTCGAGGAGTGGTTGCGTTGAATGGCAGGATAACACGCTTACCACAATGGGGAAATGGATCCGGGACCGCGGCTGTCTCTTTTGGGAAGTGCTTCAACAGGAGGAATGGATTGAGTATGACGACCCAGCACATTCCACGACAAAATAGGAATAAAACCTCGCAAAGTATGAGGTAAGACCAGTTGTCAAGATGGCAATTCAGGAGCGGGCAAGATTTGAACGAGACAGGTGCAATGACACATGTATTTGACGATTCAATCTCTGCTAGATGCGTTAGACCAAGAACTGGCTAGTTATAGTGAGGTTTTGAGCCCGTCCTTATCGAGGAATGTGATTGATGGAATCTTATCTTCTGATAACGATTACTGTTCTCGCTCGCACACTGTAAGACTTCATTATCGTAGTGTTCCGGCGACCGGCAGAACGGAGTTCGACTCGGCACTATCTAATCGGCCCCTCCTCCTCTCTTCGAGACTCTTCGCCTCCAACCCGGATCCCAAGAGCTTGCCACCGAGTAAAGTTGCCCATTTCGGAAAGGCGTGCATCTCACGCTGGCCTTTGAGGATTGGACCTGGGCTGTCTCTACCCCGCAGTCTTGCGCTGCCGATCTGGGCCATCCAAGAAGCTCTCCAGAGGGTCCAACAGCTCAGGCGCGCTCCTCATTTTCCCGCATGCAGACACTTGCTAAGTGCCAGGTGCGCTTCCCGTTATTGGATAGAATTGACGATTGAGCAAGTGGCGGATAGATAGGAAATGTTGTCAGTTCTCGGGGCTGGATTGGGAATCCCCAGTGCAACCCAGAGCGCGGCAATGGATGGCTAACCGGTTCAGGCAATTTGAGGCATTGTCGCTGTTGAGAACAATTGATATAAGTCGGAGCTGTCCCGCGAGATCATGATGAAGTTCTCCCAGACCTCAGTGTTCAACCAAGTTTGCCTCCCCCCTCAAGACTCCTCCCATCTCCCCTAGAGTCGACGAGCATCACACACGCCAACCATGTCTGGCTTCCCTCACCCCTTCGACCCGCTCACTCCCGCGGAGATCGAGCTCGCCATCACCATCGTGAAGAAGGCCTATGGCGAGGTCCAGTTCCATGTCGTCTCGCTCCAGGAGCCTCGCAAGGCCGATATGACGGCCTGGCTGGCCAGCTCAACTGTTGGTCGCCGGCCGAAGCGAATCGCCGAGGTCGTGGTCATCACTCCCGCTGGCAAGGTCTTTGACGGTCTGGTTGACCTTGAGGGTCCCAAGATTATCCAGTGGACGGCTCTCCAGGGCCAGCAGCCCATTGTAAGCCTCGATAACTCTTCTCAGAGCAGTTTTAGACATGGAAATTGACTAACAACCGATAGATCACCATGGAGGAGCTTATCGCTGTCGAGCACGCTGTTCGCAAGGACCCCAAGGTCATTGAGCAGTGCCTTATCAGCGGCATCTCGGAGGACGAGATGCACAAGGTCTACTGCGATCCCTGGACCATTGGCTACGACAACCGCTTCGGCAGCGACAACCGTCTTCAGCAGGCTCTGATGTACTTCCGCCCCGAGGTCGACAACTGCCAGTACCAGTACCCTCTGGACTTCTGCCCCATCTACGATCCCATCAAGAAGGAGATCATCGCCATTGACATCCCTCCCGTCCGCCGCCCTCTGCAGCGAAACACTCCCATCGAGTACCACCACCTTGCCATTGAGAAGCAGGGCGGCTACCGCACCAACCTGAAGCCCATCAACATCACCCAGCCCGATGGCGTGTCGTTCACGCTCAACGGCCGCGAGCTGGAGTGGCAGAACTGGAAGTTCCACATCGGCTTCAACTACCGCGAGGGTATCGTCTTCAACAACATCACGTTCAACGACAAGGGCAATGTGCGCCCCGTCTTCTACCGAATGTCTCTTACTGAGATGGTCGTCCCCTAGTACGTCTTTCTACGAGACCCCTATTATTTTGTGAACAGAGGACTAACAAGCATGCAGCGGCAACCCTGAGCACCCTCACCAGCGCAAGCACGCCTTCGATCTGGGCGAGTACGGTGCTGGTTACATGACCAACAGCCTGACCCTGGGCTGCGACTGCAAGGGCTCCATCTACTACCTCGATGCCGATCTGCCCACGCTCGCTGGTGGCATCCGCAAGATCAAGAACGCCATCTGCATCCACGAGGAGGACGACGGCATTCTCTTCAAGCACACCGACTTCCGTGACGACTCTACCATCGTCACCCGAGCCCGCAAGCTCATCGTCCAGCAGATCTTCACTGCTGCCAACTATGAGTACGCCGTGCAGTGGGTTTTCCACCAGGACGGCACCATCCAGCCCGACATCAAACTCACGGGTATCCTCAACACTTACATCATGAACCCTGGTGAGGACACTCACGGCTGGGGCACCGAGGTGCACAAGGGCGTCAACGCCCACAACCACCAGCATCTGTTCTGCCTGCGCATCAACCCCAGCCTGGACGGCCAGAACAACACCGTCATGATGTCAGATGCCGTTCCCTCAGATGCCCCTGTCGGCAGCCGCGAGAACCCCTACGGCAATGCCTTCTACGCCAAGCGCACGCGCTTCGAGACCGTCAAGGACTCCATCACCGACTACAACGGCGCTACCTCGCGATCCTGGGACATGGTCAACGAGGGCAAGCTCAACAAGCACAGCGGCAAGCCAGTCTCGTACAAGCTGGTCAGCCGTGAGGTGCCTGGTCTCCTGCCCAAGGAGGGCTCGCTGGTGTGGAAGCGTGCGTACTTTGCCCGCCACGCCGTGCACGTCACCAAGTGTAAGTCCCCAATCCTTGCTCATACATCTATAAAAACGGAGATACTAATAAGACTTCAGACCGTGATGACCAGCTCTACCCCGCCGGCCAGCACGTCCCCCAGACCTCCGGTGAGCCCTCGCGCGGCCTGCCCGAGTGGATTGGCGACGGCAGCGAGTCCATCGCCAACACGGACGTGGTGCTCTGGCACACGTTCGGCATCACTCACTTCCCGGCGCCTGAGGACTTCCCCGTCATGCCTGCTGAGCCCATCACGCTGCTGCTGCGGCCGCGTCACTTCTTCGAGAGCAACCCGGTCATGGACGTGCCGGCCTCGTACTCCATCACGCCCAGCCAGGTTGCTGCTGGCAAGTTGGGACACGATGCGACGGACCGGGTGAGCAAGCTGGCGTTGAACTCGCCATGCTGCAACCCGCGGCTGTAGGGGAGGGGAGTAATGGGAAAAGAGATGAAGTAGATACCAATGTGTGTGTGCATGCATGATAATGTCCATAGATCTCGTTAGGAGCGATGTAATTTGTTTCATTTACATTTCGAGCAATTGTTCCCGTCAGTTGTGTAAGTGTTTCACCTGGCTTTCTCGACAGCAATACAGGTGAATCCCTCCCACCAACATCCAGACAACCTTGGATGCATGTGTGCAATGCAAGTCTCTCGAAGAAATGACCTGTTGGGACAAGCTTGACTCCTTCGCTTGCTAGTTGCAGGTTGATGGTCTGGAGCAGCCAACCAGCGGACTTCGCGCGGCTGCAAATCAAGACAGGGATGCTTATCAGTTCTACTCCACCACCATTAAAACATTGGAGGCGATGCTATTTGTCCATCGAGGAGTTCCCGGGACTCCACCGGGAGTTGTCGACGAGGGGCATTTAGAGAGCGTAGATATCAGCCAACAGGTGCATAATCGAGGGCTGGGTTTTCAATGCTATCTCTCTTGTGATTGCCAATGCTTTCCCATGACGCGTCTCAAGAAGATTGTCGCAGTCGATTGCTTCAGTGGCTGTTTGTTGCTTGTGAAACGAAATTACAAGCCCGGCTCCGGCTTCGCTTCCGGCGCCCGCAAGCTGGGGAACGGATCGGATATTGATCTACTCCGTTTATTACTCGTAAATAATAGTGATTGGGTCCGGAGCGGCCTATCTCGAGAGTGCGATAAGAAACAGCCCTACTATTCCGAGCGCCATTCTAGACTGTTCCGCAGCCGGACTGGCTGACTGACTCCCTCACACTCTGCTGCAGATCGCCCGCTGTCTCTGATAGTCAGTTCCCAACGGCCCAGCGGAAAGCCAAGACGTCAATCAATCATGTCTGCACCGGGTCCTTGCCAGATGGAGCGATAAGAGCAGGGTTCTTCTACTCTTTGCGGCCTCTGATTCTCTCAACAGAGCTGCATCCTCTAGCGCAACAGCCCCCGCGTTTTACCACGCGCGGCATCGTGGGGGATTGGATTATTTCACCTGGAACCGTCCTTCGCCGGCGGGGCAGCGCTCGTCATCTTTCATCCTCTCTTGACCCGACGATTCGGTACCTGAAGACGACAGCTCTCTCTCCCTGAAGCGCGAGCTGCAGCCCCTGGATCGACACCCCCAAGCTTATCAGCAGGAGGTCCTGTCCAGACGATAGACCTCTGCCAGACTCGCCATGGCCTCGACGTCTTCGATCCCCGGCGCGGGACAGTTCCTGGTGCTGGACGACATGGTCATCTCGTCGGCGGCGTCCAAACGCCCGCGAACCGCTGCCAATCGCAAGAAACCCGAGGGAAAGGCCGCCGTGCCCACGCGATCGAGGTCGGGATGTGTGACGTGCAGGTCCAAGCATGTAGGTTCATCTGTCTCACACAAGACTCACTGCCATGAGACATGGAGTCGAGACATGAGCTTGAGGCTGACTATTTGCGACTCTTCTAGGCCAAGTGCGATGAGACCAAGCCTGAGTGCAATGTCTGCACTTCCAAGGGCATCAAGTGCGGGGGATATCGCCGCGACTTGCGATGGTCGACGAAGCATGAGAAGCACGAGCGCAAAGAACGACAACCCAAGCAGTCCCAGCCTCAGGGTCAGACGACGATACCCTCTCATCCTCAACCGCCGTCACAACAGCGACACCAGTCTGTTCCCGGAAGCGTCGCCAGCAGTACACGACGATCCGACAGCCATCCGAGCCCCAGGTCGACAGCGCCTTCAACAACTCTGCCCATCGTCTCCGAATCGGTGTCTGATACGGGAGACATGGGCGCGGATATGGCCATGGGCATGTTCAACCAGTTCCTGTTTGGTACCAGCCCGACCTTCCATCCCAATTGGAACAACCAGTTCTACGGCGCGACGCCCATCGATGGCCTCCCGGCGGCAGCTTGGGAAAGCTACAGTCCGCGAACCCTCGCCTTGCCAATGCCCGACATGTCCTTTGGTCAAGTAGGCCAGCTGAGTCCCGTGGATCCCATATCCAACGACATAGTCGAAGAACTGCCAGACGACAATACCAACCTTGCGCTGTCGCCGAACTATAACCAAATCGATCCCTTCGAAGCTCCCTTCGTCAACCAGGGCATCAGCCATATACCCTCCATGCTCATCGACTACTGGTTCCAAGAAGTGTGTCCCATCTGGTCGGCATACGACTCCCACAGGAATCTCAATCGCACAATGGCCACGGCACTTTGGCATGACTCCGAGGCCGTTTCGTCGTGCATGCAGAGTATGTCGGCCGCCTTCCTCGCATCCAAGATTCCGTACATGAAACAGACGTCGATTTCGATGATGAAGACTGCCACAGAGGCAATCAAGTCGGAGCTCTCGGTTATCAAGCGCCATCCTCAGGTCAACTCGGTGCCGATGAGCCTCCTCTTTGCCCTCTTCTGTCTCGGTACCACCATCTGCTGGATCGATGCCAGCCAGCTGGGCGTGCCCTTCTTGAGAGAAGCCAAGGCACTGCTATATCGCATGAACAAACAGAAGCGAAGCCTCAACGACGAGGACCACAAGCTTCTCAAATTCTTCAACAAGAGCTGGATCTACTGTGATATGCTACTGGCCGTCGTCACTTACAACGATTCATCTGCCTCAGTCGAGGAAATCGACGAGATCGAGGATCCCAGCGCAGACGACTCGCCCACCGCCGACCCAGCACCTTCAGATGTGGATGAAGTGCCACACCCTTGGACGGGCATCTCTACGACGGCTTCGAGGTTATTCACACAGGCTATGAAGCTGTGTCGGGACTTTCGGCACAAGATCAAGCACCAGAAGGGCATCACGGCCCACGATCTACGGCTGGCGCTGGATCAGATTGAGGAGGCGAAGCGCATCGAGGAGCAGCTGCTACGGCTGGAGTACGAGACATTGGAACGCATCGGAGACACAGGCGATCAGAACACACCCAGCCAGCATCTCGTCAAGGTTGGTGAGGCCTATCGTCTGGCTGCGTTACTGCACCTCTATCAGACGTTCCCAGACCTGGTGGCTCTTCGATTGCCCAAGAATGCGGGTGCACCCCGTAGCGGCGAGGTGCCCTGGGATGATTGGATCATCCCCCTGAGCCTTCGACTGGTCAAGATTCTGGAGCAACTGCCTCCAGAGTCCGGGAGCAGAATGGTGCAGCCCCTTCTATGCATCACGGCCAGCACAGGACTGAGACTGAGCCCGCCAGCAGCCACCGTCCAGACCAACGATGTCTCGTTGGAGCAGGTGGTTGTCTCGCTCGACGCCCCCAGCCCCGGGTCTGAAGAGGAGCTCGACATCTCTGACTACATCAGCCGCCTATCGCGGAGCAACTCGCTGGTCGATCCCATGGCGTCTCTAACAGAGGCGTCTCTGGAGGTTGGCAACGCGCGCCACTTCGTGCTCAAGCGGCTGAACATCCTGGAGACGGTGCTGCCGCCAAACCCCATTATCATGGCCAAGAGCCTGGTGAAGGCGATCTGGGAGGCGTACGACGATGAGCCACCGGGAGTCAACTCGGTGCATTGGGTGGACGTGATGGAGAAGCAGAACTTGCGGTCGTTCTTTGGGTGAGCTGGGATATGGATCCTGATGAATGATGATGGACACGAGTCTACTAGATAGACAGCGGCGTTGGATGGTTCGATATGGATTTTATTTCTCGGCCTAGATAGCCACGACAGTTTGGGATGCCAGTAATGAAGCGCTGAAACAATTCATTGATCATCACCCGAGTCAATTGACCATGCATTGTGTCGGAGCTGACAGCGGGAGCTAGATTCAGCTCAGCGGGCTTACCTGAGCTAAAACCGCCCTGTTAGGGCCTTGTTAGGCGATCCTAGCCCCAGGGCCCTGTCGAGGCCCCGTCAATTAAGCCCGGCCTAACAGTTAGGCGCGGACGCGTGCCGTCGGTCGGGCCAGGCCCCAAACTTTAGGTAGTGGAAGGAGCCCACCTCGAATTCTCCAGTTCAGCTCCCCCTCATCCATCCTTCCATCATCCATCGACATTCCATCCCACCGTCCATTGCACTCCCATTCCAGCAGCCTGGGAGCGTCTCGGGAGCTCCCGCTGCCCATCATGCTGACTCTCGAGAAGCTGCCCACCGAGGTGCTGCACCTCGTCACCAATTCTCTGCGCAAGAAGCACGACCTGGCCGCGCTCAGCCGCACCAGTCGTCGGCTGAACGCCATCGCCAACCCAATCCTCTGGCGTCGTGAGAAGAACAGCAAGCGCCCCGGAGCTCTGCACTGGGCCGCCGAGCATGAAGAATTCGACGTGCTGAAGCTGGCCCTTGACGCCGGCATCAACCCCGACAAGGTTGCCCTCTCCTACCAGGCAAAGTGCTTCATCGATCTCCATATGAAGTGGTGGAACTTTCATCCCGACTCTCACCGCGATCTTCGATCTGACGGGAGCTTGGATGATGACGCTAACTCGGTCGACCTCGACCGTGAGTTTCTCATCCATCAGCGATGCAACTGCTTCCACGGCTGCGATGAGGAAATCTACAGTGAGTCTCGGTGGTGTGCTATCCACATCGCCGCCGCCAATGGCAGCATCGACATGCTCGAGGCGCTGCTGGACAAGGGCGCCGACATTGACGCCACCGCCTGGGGAGTATGCCTTTGCCAGCCGTTCTTGCCTGCCCATATCTTCCGTGATAGCCATCCGCTCGAAGACGATGAGCTGGAGGATCTCCGCCGCGGGGGCTACACGCCACTGCACGTAGCCATCTGCAACAAGCAGGTTGAGACGGCCAAGTTCCTGCTCAAGCGCGGCGCCTCAACCACCATCTTCAAGCGCAGAGATCTAGACGATGGCGAGCATTGGCAAGAGATGTACCATCCTGAGGATGTCAACCGGTTCCAGGTCACCGCCCTGCACCACGCCGCCCAGAACGGCCTCATCGACCTGGTCAAGTTCATCTGGGAGGAGGGTTACCAGACGGACATCGACTGCGAGGGGATGTTCCTCGGAACGCCCCTGACGCTGGCGTTCTGGTACGGGCGTTGGTCCGACGTTGTGCCCTGGCTGCTCGAAAAGGGCGCCAACATTGACCACCGTATCTTCGAAACGCGAATGACAGCCTTGATGGTGGCTTGTCTGCAACACCGATTCGAAGATGCCTCAAGACTCATTGACCTTGGCGCCACTGTCTCTATTTTTGCCATCTATGAGTTCAGTCTACTTCATCTGCTCCTCGGACCAGGCCATTTGTCAATTTTCGAAGAGAATAGATTACCATTGGACGAGGCGTCATCCGAGATGAGCACTGAACCCCAGGCGGTAACAGAGTCCGATATCATTCGAAAGTTCCTCCAGCAAGGTTTCCCTGTCGACGTTAGGGAGTCGCTTCTAGGCATGACGCCCCTAATGGTTGCCAGTGCAAGCTGTAACGTCGAGGCCATGAAGGCCCTCCTCGAGGGCGGTGCTGACGTCAACGCGTTGGACCATGATGGCCTCACGGCTCTAGCCCGTGTTGGTGAGGCAGCGAATGATAGGAACATCGTGAACCTGTCCGACGCAGCCAAGCTGCTTCTGGACGCGGGTGCAAGAATCAAGGATGCTGTCGAGGACTTGACCGTGCTGAACATCATCTGCTCGCGCCACGGCGAGACGTCGGTGACCAAGCTGTGGGAGCAGAAACACGCCGAGCTCGCTAAGCTGTTCATCGAATCGGGGGCTGACCCAAACGACAAGGGCGTGTCTCTGTCTCGACCGTTCACCGAGGCCGTCGAGCACAGCAACTTTATGCTCGCAAATGCCCTCCTCGAGAACGGAGGACGACCCGAGTTCAACGATGTCGAGAACATGCTCGAGTTCTATTCCCAAGAAGCGTACGACGACGGCAGGACGAAATACTTAGTCAACCTAGACTTCGCCAAATATGGCATTCAGCGACCTTCAGACGCACGGTTTGTGCAATGGATGCTGGTGGCGCTCCGACATCGTCTGTGGAACAGAGGGGCAGAGCTGATGACAGCAGCCACTCTTCCCAAGGATGCGCGAGTGTGTTTGATGCATCGGTGCCTCGAGGACAGCGAGAACAACAGCGATGATCCATCGCCTCTTGTCGAGGCGCTCCTGGGTTTAGGTGAAGACCCCAACAAGCTCTACAAGGGCGAGCCCGCAATCTATTACAGCCTCAAATCCTCGTTTTGCTGGAGAGCGACCCCGATCCTCGTCAACGCCGAAGCCGATGTTGTCATGCCGACACCAGCCATGCCTGACGGCGCCTTTATGTTTTCGGTCAAGCAAGGCTACCAAGCCCAGACACTACAGATGCTTGCAACCCATCCATTTATAATGAGGGGCCGGCCGGAACACCTGCACCAGGAGTGCTGGAAGTCGATCATCCGCTGGGGAACACATGCGACCCCGGGAAGCTCTCGGACCTCAGGCGAAAGCTTCATGGTGCCGTATGTGTATTGGAATACCGCGCGACGCCTCATAGATGCCGGACTGCGAACGGATGTCACACTAGAAGACGGAACGGATCTCAAGTCCGTCATCCAGCGGGCAGCACCGACACACAAGTACCGCTCTCTAGGCTCGGTCGAGCGTTCGGTGCTCGACAACTTCGGCATTGCGACCGGCGCAACTCCGGAAACAAGGGCACGGGATGGTCAGGAGGCGTCAATGTGCTTCGACGACTATGACGATGACTTGGACGAGGATGAACCCTTTGCCACTTATGCTCCTCGTTCCACTTATGCCCCCTTTGCCGCTTATGCTCCCCCTGCCACTTACGCTCACCATTCCACTGGTCCTTACACCTATGGTCACCACCTAGACCAACCCGTTATCACCGTAGCAGGCCCGATAGATCCTGAAATCGCGTACCATGCCGCTCAACCAGGGCCCTATGCAATCTTCTGGAATGGCGCCGGCCCTGGGGGGCCTCTTGCTGGATATGCCCCCTTCAATGAAGGTGCGTATATTGTCGGCATTCAGGATGCTTATCTCGACGAAGATGATTATGAAGAGGGTGAGGAAGACGACGAGGACGACGAAGATGATGAGGATGATGAGGAGGAGAATGATGAAGACGATGGCAGCAGTGAAGACTAAGTCAAAAGGGCACCATTCCCTACTCAGGGACCCTTGTACCGCAAGGTGCCACCGAGAGGGTTTGGTTTGCCGAATGAATGATGGTGGGATTTATTTTACAATATTGGCGCAAAATAGCTACAGGCTGAAGGTATTTCAATGAGGGATCAGAAATGAGCCAGGTGTTTAATGGTATAAGGCTTGATGACTTAGGGATACCCGATCTATGTTGGCCCCTTTTGTCAGGATATGGCTGAGGATTATGCCCAAGATTGTCTGTTTCTTTCTTCCGTTCTTAGGCGTTTTAGTATTTTTTAATGAAATCTTATGATGAACCCTAAAGTATGCCTATGATGGTCTAGAAGTTGAATTTGTGCCAGTCTATACGCAGTCTTTGACATCAAAGAAGTTAAGTCAAGACGAGGCTCCTGGAACGCCAACTCGATAAAAACATTATCATCTACGTAGTGGGCAACTGCAGGTGTTTCCGTGCCATCTTCAGTTTCAAATAACCGTTGACATGATACCTCAGCCGCAGTTCTATGAGAAGTTCTACGGAGTTTGCAGTTCATGCATACGGTCTGGAGCCTGGAAATTTATGTTGCTGAGGTGCCCATGGCATTGTCGTTATTGACGCAGATCGTATATAAACAGTAAGTACTGGGATCTTTCAGTCTAGACGCCACTCATGTCCAAGATGATCACTTTGACGAGGATAGGAATAATCGACTTCTTGCTCCTGCCTTTCTCGTTTAGTTATTCTTTCTGGTTTTTTTCCTTCACCTTAGTCAATATATGAAAAGTATTCCAATATGGTCAGGGGAATTGAATCAATACTAATTAGACCCAGCTTGGTGTTCTGGAACTGAGTGAAAAATGTCTCCTTTCCTGTGACATCTCACGACATCTCTTGAAGATTCGTTCCCATGTATTCTTCGCTCATTAAGTGTTTCCTTGTTGCATTCCTCATACGACTAAATGAGGCAAATATCCCAGGCTCCAGATATTTTGCTATCACGATTTCATGGACTCCGTAGTTGGTCCCTCTTTATCAACGCCAAGCTATCTAGAACGTCGTCCAGATCGTATGTTGCAGATAGACATAACATGACCTTGGCCACTAGTAAGGGCGTGTCTTTGTTATCGGTCCTTGTAGCGAAAGATTTTCTAGAAGACGGAGATGCCGGGTCATTCTTTTTACAAATTTTTCAGCCGTTAGGTATCGCCGTATTGTAGGTTTGACCTCGGGTTGAACGCGGGATGCTCGTTAGTGCATGGGAACCTAGTGAGTGGAAATCGAGACCTCATTCTTGATCCCAGATCTGTTTGTACGCGAGCTCTTTTAGGAAGAAACCAAAAAGACCTCAAGATCAAGTAGAAGATTTTCTCCAGAGATTTCGGGTTCGGTAGCCTGCACGAATCAATCGGGGCTTATAGTTCAAACCCGAGATATAGCACTGGCTTGCTGTTTTAGACTCTAGGTTAGCAAATGAAAAAAAGCCGTCTAGGCGGTACTACGCTGCTTTAATTCGGGGCGGTACAGAACGTCAAATGCCGCCCCAATCTGGCAAATTAATGAAGAAACCGAGCGTTATCTGAACGAAATCTTTCGGTTGTTCGATTCCTGCAGTATCCTGGTACCTATTTGGGTAACAGGATGCTCCATCGGCTGATTTGAAATATAGGCTATTATTCAACCTGGTCGCCTATGCCACCTTAAAGCGACCACCAAGCCGGCCAAGGAAAATGACTGAGCATTGATCGTCACCATTGTGTCAAGGAAAGACGAGAATGGGCCAAGAACCTTGTAGAAACTCAAAAAGACACGCAGGAAAAGGCGACAAGACAAGAACCTTGTCCTAGACTGCGTCCAAGGTCTTGAGCACGCAACGCATCAATGGACAGCACGCGGGCATCAGCAGGGCGTATCGCGTACTGAAACAATGTGCAACGTCAACAGGAGCAAAAACAACCCTGAGAGCCCGTCCGGCCGTCCGGCGAAGCCCATTCTAATGTACAGACTGCATCGCCATCCATCCACCCATAATTAGAAGCGGGCGAAGCAGCGGAAGTCGACTTCCACGCACGCAGCAACTGGCTGACGATGCTTCGTCGTCACTGCAGCCGGAGATTCACCTGCGAGGCGATGGCACGGAAACGAAAAACCCCGCGCGAGCTCGGCCGGCGGGAGACGAGGGTGGAATGCCGAATAGCGATGCTGAACGGCGAGCGAGCGAGGGCTAAATACGATACGTACAGAGGGAAGTATCACGGAGGGCACGGGAGCAAGAAACCACGCGGGGAACAATTGCTGCTTCTGGAAAGCGTCGGGAATCTGGGGGTAGCAGCGCATCTGGCTCGGAATTGGACCTCCTTTGGGAGCGAGATGGCTGAGATGGGTATCACTTGTCGACGAACAGAGGCCAGTCGTTCGTTGCTACGGTACGTGTCTACATCCACCGGAACAGCCTGTATCTAGCAGGACGGTACGTACGGATATCCCGTATGCCAGATCACCGCGCGCAATGTCATCCCGGAGGCGAGTCTGTGGCCAGATGCGGATCTAGATGGAGTCCAGCTGTGTCAGAAGCAGGCCACAAGTCCACCAGCTCTAAGCTAGAGAACGAAGACGAAACGACAATGGACAACAAGAGCAGCAACAGCTCTTCTCATCCAGTTCCCACCCCCGCTTTCTCCCACAGCTCCCTGGCAAACCATCATCCCAGACTCCACCCCGCCAACTCGCAGCAACCCCGAACACCGAGATATGTCCCCTGGCAAGCTCAAGCTCAAGCTAGCAGCATCGCCTGCTGACAGCTCCAGCGGGGGGGAATCTCCTGAGTAAGCCCGAAGCGGTAAGCCCAGCCTGCTCGAGTGTCGATGAGAAGAAGCACCTTGAGGACGAGGAGGGGCTATGGATGGGAATGATCGTCCGTCCCGCGCGCGATGGAGACCGGCCTCTGAAGGCCAGTCAACGCAGATGCCGACTTCTTCGGTGTTACGGGAACATCCAATGCGCTGGCTGGACTGGATTGCTCTGCCGCACTGTTCTAGGCGCAGCGGAGAGCGAGATGGAGGCCGTGAGGGGTTGCTCCGATGCGGTGCGGCGGCGGGTGTGTGCAGAGCAGAGGCTTGAAGCATAAATAAAGGAGGCTCGCACTCGAAGGAGAGGCCTTTCCGTTTCCTTTCCCTCTTCATTCTGCATCTCCTCGTCTCAGTTCCCCCGTCCCCTTTCCCTCGAGAGATATATATACTCCGGGGATCGCACCAGCTAGCCTCCTCCACAGACTTGATATAGCTCCTCGCAACACCACACCCAACCTCCAAGATGGTAAGAATTGAGCCCAATCTCTGCTCTGCCTGCGAGAACCTCCCACTAACAGCTTCCTCAGGTCAAGGTTCTCCTCGTCCTCTACGACGGCGGCCAGCACGCCAAGGATGTACGTGCCGCCAAGCTCTCATTCTCTTCCCCCTCACTTCCTCTGCCGTCCCCCTCACCTGTTTTCCCGCGTCACCCTCCAATCATCCCCCAGAGACAGCACAGCACAACGCATTAGCTGGGGCCGGGAAAGCAGCCAAACAGACGCAAGGCCGTCCTCCACCGCGCAAGCCCATTCCAGACTGCACACTCGCCGATCCCCAAACGCGGGGGAACGGCAGGGCAATAGTATTCCCACCACCAGCCGCGCTATAGCTGCCCCAGCTTTCACCCAGCCCAGCACGAGATCCAATGCGGGGTGGGTGGTCTGGGGGAGAGGCGGCTTGCATTGCATGCGCAGCAATGCAACGTTCGCCCCCCAGATGAACACACTTTGTTCTGTTCCCTTACACATGGCTCGTTGGAGTCCCACTCACACCCAATTGATTATTTGGAATCTCACTAACATGCCCTTCAGGTCCCTGAGCTGCTCGGCACCACCGAGAACGAGCTCGGCATCCGCAAGTGGCTCGAGGACCAGGGCCACACCTTGGTGACCACCTCCGACAAGGACCGCGAGGGCTCCAAGTTCGACGAGGAGCTGGTCGACGCCGAGATCATCATCACCACCCCGTGAGTTTCCCCCAATCTGGTAACCCTAACCCTGACCCTCTCACTTACACGAGTCTCTCCCAGTTTCCACCCCGGCTACCTCACCGCTGAGCGTCTGGCCAAGGCCAAGAAGCTCAAGCTGGCCGTCACGGCTGGCATCGGCTCCGACCACGTCGACCTCAACGCCGCCAACAAGACCAACGGCGGCATCACCGTCGCCGAGGTCACCGGCTCCAACGTCGTGTCCGTGGCCGAGCACGTCGTCATGACCATCCTGCTGCTGATCCGCAACTTCGTGCCGGCCCACGAGCAGATCGAGCGCGGCGAATGGGACGTTGCCGCCGCCGCCAAGCAGGAGTACGACCTCGAGGGCAAGGTTGTCGGCACCGTGGCCGTCGGCCGCATCGGTGAGCGCGTGCTGCGCCGTCTTAAGCCCTTCGACTGCAAGGAGCTGCTCTACTACGACTACCAGCCGCTCAGCCCCGAGAAGGAGGCCGAGATCGGCTGCCGTCGCGTCGAGAGCCTCGAGGAGATGCTGGCGCAGTGCGATGTCGTGACGATCAACTGCCCGCTGCACGAGAAGACCAAGGGCATGTTCAACAAGGAGCTGATTTCCAAGATGAAGAAGGGCAGCTACCTGATCAACACGGCCCGCGGCGCCATCGTCGTCAAGGAGGACGTCGCCGAGGCCCTGAAGAGCGGCCACCTGGCCGGCTACGGTGGTGATGTCTGGTTCCCCCAGCCTGCCCCTGGCGACCACGTCCTGCGCACGGCCAAGAACCCCTTCGGCGGCGGCAACGCCATGGTGCCGCACATGTCCGGTACCTCGCTGGATGCCCAGAAGCGCTATGCCGACGGCACCAAGGCCATCCTGACCAGCTACCTCAGCGGCAAGTTCGACTACCGACCCGAGGACCTGATCGTCCACAACGGTGACTACGCCACCAAGGCTTACGGCCAGCGCAAGTAAGGGGGTGATAATGACTGAGGAGAGTGAGAGAGAAAGGGATGAGGTTCATGAAGATGCCATGAACAGCTAGCATGACCAACAACAACACAAAATACCGGCGCTCCATAGTAATGAGTATGAGTATGAGTATGTAGAAATGAAAGCATCAAGTCAAAACACTTCAGTCTTGTCTACTCGTGAAATATGCTATGCGCTTTTTGCCGCGCTTCTATTCTTGTATTCTTGTCTTATAAAATAAAGCAGAAACACTATCCTGCAGCGCTGTATTTACAACATTACAATGTCCTATTCAAAGGCGTTTTTCTTTTCTTCGTCAATGGGTTGGTCGTAATGGGTCTCGCCATCTAAATCAGAGACCCTACAAGACTGTTCATACAAGCAAGCAGAAGCACTAAATCAAGTCTTCCGCTTTCAGCTCCAAAATCGCCACCACTTTCGCTTGCCCTGCGTCCTCTTGGTGACCTGGTCTCGGCCATGGATTCGCCAGAAGTAGACAGGAATCCCTGCAAGGACAAAGGCCACAACGGTGATGGTCTGTAGCGGCTGCGCAAAGACAGCCCGGCTTAGGAGAAACAGGCTCACGCAGCAGAAGATGATGGGCGTCGTGATCCATGTCTTGTACGGCCGCTCCAAGTTAGGCTCGCGGACACGGAGCACGATGAGGCCCAGCACCGTCAGGAAATAGAAAGTATATCCTGCGACACCATAGAAAGTGACGAGCGTGCTGAACTCGCCGACAATGCAGTAGCCGGTCGTAAGGATGGCGTTGAGAATGAGTGCGTATACGGGAGTGTAGAATAGGCCGGTATCTTCGTCTCCAAAAAAGCTGCGAAGTTTCTTAGAAAACCAGCCGCGGCTGCGCTGGGTGGAGAGGCCGTGAGAGTCGTTCCCGACGCCGATACGGCCGAAGAGCGATGGGAGGTAGCCTTCCTTGCCGGCGACGTAGACAAGGCGGCTGGAGGTAAAGGTGGAAGAGTTGAGGGCACCAAAGCAGCTAGCGCTGACGATGAGGGCGAGTATCAGGGCTCCGATGCCTCCGAAGACCTTGGATCCGAAAACGACAGCGACGGTGTTGGAGTCATCAATGCTGTGGAGAGGCAGAACAAGGAAGTATGCCACGTTGGCGAGGACATATGATAGAATGACCAGAGGCATCGCTGTGTGAATTACACGCGGAAGGTCTCTCGAGGGGTTGCGGAATTCGCCAACAACGTAGTTTGTCTAGATCCCTTCAGTCAGTTGCAACATCTCCGTAGTCAGAGCCGGCTCAGACTCACGTTGTCCCATCCATCATAGGCCCAGAGACCGGCATAGAGAGCCAGTGCCCAGGCCGACATGTCAAACGACGTATCGTCAAACCACGCGTGCGTCTTCCACTCCATGCTCGCAGGGCCCTTGAGCGTCTTGCCCGTGATGGCCACCACCACGCCTGCCACTGTAACGCCAAGTAGCGCTACAAACTTCATGAACATGAGCATATCGTTGACTCGTGTCCCTACTCGCGTTGAAATGCAGTTGAGAAACGTCACCGCCGCGAGACCGATAAGGGCCACCCCCTTGCTGAACCACGGACTGATCGTTTCGGCCTCGGCCCCAATGAAGGCCCTCACCAGATACTCCCCCATTATGATGGCGATAATAGCGGCACTACCGGGCTTCAAAACCAGGACAGCTACCCAAGTGAAGAGGAACCCCGACAGTTCGCCAAAGGTCTTGGCAAGGTACACCTGCGCACCTCCGTTGAGCGGGATGGCGCCTCCTAACTCAGCGTATGAGGCCGCGCCCGTCCAGGCTAGAATTCCAGCAATGATCCAGACAATCAACGCGGCGCCCGGAGACCCGACCTTAGAGCTGACCTGGCTGGGCGACGAGAAGATGCCCGACCCGATTATCAACCCCACGATGAGTGATAGCCCATTGAGATACGTCAAGGTCTTGTGCTTCTCCAACGAGCCTCCATTCAACCCGCCATTCGGCCTCGCTGCCGACGTCGGCGCCCCGATGGGCGCATATCCATTACCGCCTGCCGAAGAGCTCAAAGGGAACATGTTGGCCGCGAAGTCAAACGTCGACGACACCGAATAGGAGCGTAATCCCCTGCCCGCCGGGTTCGCGCTGTTCAGCGGGTCATCCAGCTCCAGCGACAGGCGCCGCGACGACGAGATGCTCGGCCGTGAGGATATTTCGGTAGTGTTGTCCTCGTTGGCGTTGCTGGAGCTGGCGAGGGAGGCGAGCTCCAAGGAGTCGCGCGTGTGCGGCATCAGCCCAAGTGGTGGCGGCATTGCTGCGATCTATGGTGTTACCCTCGCGTGTAAAGACCGCCCGCGGATGATGTCCTGTTCCTATCAGATCGCCCAGCGACTAGCAGCGGCAGCCCATAGCGGCAAAAGCGAGAGAACGTGTGAGAGTCGGGGTCGTATCGTCGGTCGAGGGATGATAGTCGAGGTCAAGTGACGTCCAGACCGCAAGGGCGAATTAATGCAGAGTAAGATGGTCGTCGTAAGATGTCGTCAATAAGCGTGTCGTCAAGATATCGCGTCCTCCTGCGCCTCCAGCACGAACGGAAGACCTAACAAGCAGTGCCGGCGAGAACGCAATCGTGGGAGGAATAAAGGGACAGGATAGGAGAATCTCAGAAGCTGGACTAGCAGCATATGCTTGATCCTATTGAAGATCAAAAACAGGGTTCCTCCACTCCTCCCCCTTGCCGCGGGGCGCGCTAGCCCAGCCTGATTGGCCCGAGAGCCGCCATCCGCTGACTAAGGCACTGCGGCTCCCTCCTGGGTCATTTCGGCACATCGTTCCCATTGCGACTCTCTCTATCGCCATCAGCAAGCATGCCTTCAGACGACTATGCTGTCGCCGCGGGCGGCGGAGCCCTGAAACTGAAGGGCGCGAAGATCAACAAGAAAAAGAAGAAGAAGGCCAAGTCCGATCTGGAGAAGAATCTGGCTGGCGGCGAGGCGGATGGCACTGTTGCGAAGAAGCCCTCTGAGGACAAGGTGAAGGACAGGAGCGAGGATGAGGAGGGGCCCGAGGTCCGTAAGACTGAATCGGAGAGGCGGCACGAGGAGATCAAGCGACAGAGGGTAAGTATCAGTCTCCTATACCCCTCAATAACCACATGGTCTAACAAATCCGTTTAGCTCCTTAAGATGGCGGAAGCCTCTGGATCGAGACCCGAACTCCTCAAAACGCACAAAGAGCGGGTGGAAGAGCTCAACACGTACCTCTCCAAGCTCAGCGAACACCACGATATGCCCAAGATTGGTCCTGGATAGACGGAAATGGGGGTTCATATAGGCGCTATGTGCGGGCGAACGATACACGTATCTCGATGGAGTTCTGGAGTTTTAAATATACCCTCGATTCGCTATCAACTACATTTTCAAACCAAAGACTCAGACACTATGTCTATCAAGTCTTAAACCAGAGGGACTGCTCTAAGTCCGAATGCAATGACCACTCATAGATCACAGGGGACAACCACATGTCGCAACGTTAAGATGGCAGCCAATGTGCACAGATCTGTGCGTAAGTATATTCGGGGTCCTTTGTTCGCTCCTCCTCGACCAGATGATATGTGCTTGCCATTACTGATGTCCAAATCCACCAAGTTCGCCAGCCATGCATAGACGGCTGTCCTTGTCTAATCCCATTTTCCATATTTGCTGTGCATTAAATGCCCTTCCCAGTCTATTATCCAATGTCCAAAACACATGCTGCCATGAAGGAATGATGAACCGTTATGTCGTTAAATATGATGCCATGCTGAAAATATGCAATTTTCCCTCCCTCTCTCGCACTCTTCGTCCACATAACTGATATTGATTGCGTTTAGAGCAATAGCATACCACTGAGCAGCAGACCCATCGCAACTGGGACAAACGCGCCAGGCGAGAATCGAGGGGCAGCGTTTTGAAGGCTGGCCTTGCTGGTGCCCGAGGCAGTAGAAGACGGAACAACAGCAACCCACGAGGTTGACGTGATGGTCGTAACACCGCCGTTCTTGTTCGTTGCTGTGAGGGTGTGCAGTACAGCCTTAGAAGTCGTCTGGGTACCAGTAGTGATGGTTGATTGAGCCGTCGTTTCAGCTTCGGTTGATTCCGGGGCGGTAGTTGATGCCTCGTCTATGACAATGTTAGCAGATTGACAAAAAGCATTCCCAATTTTGCATTGATCACGCTGTTCCAATTCCGGTAGCACTTGCACCGTCCAGAGGCGTACTAATCCCATCATCACAAAGGTGCTCATAATCTCAGGTGCCAGGTCCAATCCTCGTTTCCGATCGAGTTCGCATGACAGGATGTTATCCCACATACCGGAAATGCTCGATGTCGTTGTCGACTCCGGAGGTTCGGACGTGGGCGGGGGAGAAGTACTCTCAACACTACCAGAGGGAGAAGTACTCAGAACACTACCAGAAGGAGAAGTACTCTGAGTACTGGTAGTGCTGAGAGTATTGAACGTACTCAAAGTACTAGAAGAGGACGGGGGAGAAGTACTCAACGCACTAGAAGTACTAAGAGTACTCAGGGTACTCAAAGCACTGAAAGAACTGAAAGTACTGGAGGGGGGAATACTAGTAATAATATGGCTCGTCGCAGACGAGGAAGAAGAGAAGAAGGAAGAAGTATCTGGCAAGAACGTACTTGTAGTGGAGAAGATGATGGAGGAGGAGGATTCTTGGGCACTACTGGGAGAGGAGGTGGACGAAGGAGAGGGAGAGGTAGAAGTCACTTCTACGGTTGTCGAAGTGACATCTGCTTCAGTGAACGTACCAGAGGAGGAAGGAGAGGAAGATGCTTCAGAAGTTGTCGCCAGTGCCGAGGTGGTTTCGCCATTGGAAGTGGTTGAAACGGCCTCCGTGGTTGTCGTATCAGGCGCAACGGAAGAAGTTGTGGGCTGCTCCGTGGAGGTAGGGGCCTGGCTGGTAGTGGTAGTAGTGGTTGTGGGAGGAACAGAAGTTGACTGGACTGTGGTGGTGTCAGGGAGGGTTTCTATCGACGTGGTGGTCGTCGTGATGGGCAGGGTGGAAGAAGGGGGCTCACTCGTGCTGGTGGTAGGAGGGGCGGCACTCGACGACACGACTGAAGAAGAAACTTCAGTTGTGTCGCTGGGAGTGCCTGCTGAAGAGGTGTCTGAGGGAATGTCTGATGAAGTGTCCGCGGGGGCAGTATCCGTGTTTCCAGGTGTAGTGAAGATGCCCGTCGAAGCAGCTTGTCGTCTCAATCGTCTTCCAATAACCACGGTGGGAATCTTGTGTTCCTCGGGGTTGAAGATCTCGACGGCCACACGCTGCCCAGGAATAGGGTCTTTCATGGTAGTCGAAGCATCAGCTCCGTGGCCCATGGCATGACCGAGATGTCCTGGGCAGATGTGCTTGGTGCTTGCAACCGAGACGATGCTAAGACCGACCAAGCAGCACACACCCACCGCGATGAGAGCTCGCCTCGAAGCTGAGATCCTCTGGGTCCTGGACTGGGTGCTGGGTGGTTGTTGCTCATCCTGGGGCAGAAGCGGCTCCTTGGACATCATCCTCTCCTCTCCCTTGGTGCTCAGTAGTCCGGCCTCCATGTTGTTTGTGAAGTCTTGCTTGTGTTCAGAAGTCGGGCACGGCGAAGACTGAGGCGAGGACAAGGCGGGTATATCTATGCCACAGCAAAACGGCACCGGCCGATGCAGCGGGAGGGAGAGACAGAGAGACAACGGCAAATCGGAGGTTTTGATAGTAGATTTGCGGAGATGGTCTGAAGACGACAGACGTACGAGGATGGAGTCTTGTTTGCAGAGAGGGAGGAGGGGGGTGGGCGCCCAAGGCTCTAGCGGCTCAATTGCATGCGTCGGTGCTCACAGAGTTGGGGCCGGGATGGTACAGGTTGGGACAAGATGAGCAACGACTAGCTGGGCAAGGGAGTGGTGACTTGGTGAGAGGGTGAGGATCAGGGAGAGAACTGGCAGACCGAGAGGGGGTTCTCTTTATCGATGATGAGCGATGTCGTCTGGTAGCGGGTCTGGGACCTCGTCAGTGCGCCAAGAACTGCAGGCAGTGCAGGCGACTGGCTCTAGATTGGGCGGATCTCGAGCGTAGCGTCTCCGGGGGGGCGTCTCCGGGAGGGCGAGGAGCCGTGGACGTTGTCCGTGAAGGTGTGAGTGGTGGTGTCGTGAGCGGGAGACGGGGCTGCAGCTGCTGGATGGTAACGCGCCGGCCAGAGACGATGCGATGGCTTCCCCTGGTTCTGCAATGGATGGGCCCACGAGTGGACGAAAAGGAGAAGAGAGTTTGCGTGGCGAAGACACAAACACGGCGTCGTCTGTCGTCTGCATGCAGATTTTAAAAAAAGACAACCACCGGACAGAGAAAACTCGCCTGCCCAGGCTGACCCGGCCCAAGCTGCCAAGCTCCCCAGTCTTTTGTGCCAAAGAAAGCTCCCAGCTCTTCGTAACAGCTGCGAAGCCACCCTGGCCAGTGGAGGCTTGCCTTGCAGACTGCCCCCCCAAATCCTTCCCGTACGAGGCCTTGGAGCTGAGCGGCGGCTCGTTGGGCGGGCAGCCAAAACAAACAGGCGCGCCACCGGGGGCCCAGTCTCGACCTCTCCCCAGGGCTGCCAAGGGGCTTGCTTATCCAGGCCTGCCTCGCCTGGCACGCACGGCAGCCCTGAAAGAAATACAGGCCTCTGACAGCAGGGGTGGTCTCAGGTCTGGCACGTTGTCCTCGCTAGCGAGACTCCACTGGCCCGTTTGTTGCTGTCCGTCGTCGTCCGGCGTCCTGTTGCCGACCCGCGCCCAAGCTGTGACGACAGTTTCGCTGCGTGACATCACCGGGGGGGATACTCGACGGAGGAAATAATAACGGAAACGGAGGACCTCCAGTGGGCTCGTATTCTTGAACCGTGGTCCCGATCTCGTCTGAGGCCACCGTCCGGGGGTTGGCTGCAATACGAATTGGGTGGCCGACTGCCACTGTCCCGTCAACAAACCGCTGGCGGCGACTCTTATCCATTGGTCCATTGAAAAGCTTGCCACGACCAAGTCCGGTCCCCTGGTCCAAGCCGGGCTTGATGCTCCCGTTTCTTTGTCGTCCATTCGGGGCATCGCTAGCCGCTCTGCCGTCTGGATCAGAAGCCACTTCAACGTGGAGATGGTAAGCAGCCAGGTTTTTGCGTCCCCAGATGCAGACGCGTCGACGGCATGATGGGAGGGATAATCACGCACGAGCACTCTCATGATTGCCGACGAGGGGCCTGCACTTGCACTTGACAAAGAAGAGGCTGGTGTTGCAAGGATGGTGCAGCTTGCATCCATAGTTTGCAGCCATCGCCGTCACGATAAGCCAGCCAGGGTGCTGATACGTCCTTCTCTCTGATGTGCCAAAACGGGTTGGCTGCGAATGCATCCCCGCACCGGTTGCTGACCACGCTTGAGCCTCGTCTGGTGTCTGAGACTCGGGAATCAGCCACTGTTGCGCAGTGTGTGATATGTCGGCCACCGTGATGGGCCTTCTTGGTCTGGTACAGCATGCCCTGCCAGCCCACCTGGTCCACCACAGGCAAGGCTTCGTCCCGCTCGGTCAGTCCGCATGCTGATGGCGCTGGCCTGCTGTCCGGATCTAGCGGCTGAGAAGCTGGCTAGCAAAGCTTGGGACCACAACAGATCGGGGCCAAGAACCATACTTCCACGAAAATGTCGCTCTTGGTTGTCCATCAGACAGGATCTGACGATGGCCAAAAGTTGGTCAGAGCCAGCTCAGACTCTAGTGTTTCGAGAATAAGCTCGGCGCGGCGTCACATCTGGAGGCTGGTCGGCCCCAATGCGGACAGCTCTGCGGAGACGACGGGAACGGCAAACCAACATCCAATAGCCCGTGGTTGTGAGCTCTGTTTCTGCGGCTAGAGTCGTCTCGTCACATCCCGCCCCCATCTCCTGCTGATACGAACCGTCTGCGTTGTCATACTGTCGTTGCAAGCTGAAAAAAGAGGCGTCTGCCGACAGAATTAGCCCGCCACGGGGCAGAACGGCGCTTACTTCGTGCATTGGGAGCGCTCTCTCAATGGTTGCTCGATGTCTAGAGCGCCCATAAAACGCCCAAGGGAGTGCCCGCGTTTGGGGCTTGTTTGACAACGAAAAGCACTGCGGCCAATGCTGCAACAATATTGCACGTTTGCTTATTCGTGCTGCGCATCCTGTCGTCCGTGCTCGATGATTCTCAGCCCAATGGCCTCAGAGGCGGATGAATTTTCGTTCTCGTGACACGTCTCAGTGAGTCTTGTCGTCTCAGTGTGGAGGAGAAGAAAAGCGCCCTACGGATTACGTGGGCGAGCTTATCGTGAGGTGCAAGCCCTTGTCTCAGCCCAGCTGCTCCTTCCGACTTACAGCTTTCCGCACCTTCCCAGCCCCAAATCCAAGCACCGGATGGACTTTCCAACTGAGACTGAGAGGCGGTCAGCTTTGCACACCCTGACTCGCTCTTGCAGCCTGCAAGGAGGTGCTGATACGAAGCGTTTACATGCACATTCGTCTTTGATTCAGACACGCCGCCTTCCTGCACTTCTTCTGTTGCTGTTTTTACCTGATCCGAACACCTTACCAACCCTGATCCCTAAACACCGGCTCCCAACCACTGATGTATCCTTCGTATTGAGCCAGCAGCACAATCGGCGGCCATCGGAGCACATGCTGACTGTTAAAACAACTCGAAGATCAGCTTTTCATCCCGACAGTGCGGTGTGACATCCAAGACACCCCTGCTGCCGTGGCGTGGTCTCGCTCTTTGCATTCGCCCCGCCCCGTCGGAGCTTTTTCAGAGATCAACATCCCAAGTTTCCAGGCCTATCCGCCTATCCCGTAGTTGAGTCGACCCCCTGTTGGCGCTGGTCCAGGCCATTTTACGACAGGGGAGAGCCCGTCAACCGCAGCACTGGTTGACGTCTCTGACGTGTCATGATGAATGGCCAGTGAGTTGAATGCTTGCGTTTGCAGTTGCATCGAGTCTCCAGCGAAAGACGATCGCCGCGCGGCTCACAGTGATCATGATCGTGATCGGCCAGGGAATTCTATAAGGAATACGGAGTCGTATAGAGCCTACGAACAGAGGAAAACTTATTTATAACTTCTCGTACTTGGAAGTATGAAATACCTGACTGTGTTGTAGTTGACACTTGCACAAGACAAAAGTCCTCGTCTGAGTTGCATATCGCCTTAAATATTCAACCATAAATGCAACTCCAACTGGAACAAAATAAAATTGTTAACCTTAATTCAGAGATGTTTCATTTCAAGTGAACATGCTGCTTTATGCATGTTAATGGCTCCTCAACAATTCCTTTCACGTGACGCCAACATGTGGCTTGGCTTGTGCTCTGTATGGCTGTGCCTGGCTGTGCCTGGCTGACACGGCCGAACCAACGCCCCATCTCGAGGCCACTTTCACATGACGAAAACCTTCAACAAGGCTCAACTCCATGCCATGAGCTTCTGATGTGGACCTTGCGCCGGTCAAATGTTTCTACCGGACCTCCTTTTCGCATCCCGTCCACGTAGCCTTCAGCCTCCCGCCGACATCCATGCGCTTCCTGCCCTTCGGTCCCCCAATGGTCCCGAGCTCGCATCTTCCATCCTCGACTCGTCATGCCCGAGAATCGTGATCGCGAGTCGCTGAGCGCTGCCGACCCCGAGGACGAACGGAGCAGCCTACGAGTGCTGTCGCGGTCGCCGCACCCGTATCACCATCAGCATTTCGAGCTTCCCCATCCTTCCGATCGGTTCGTCCTGCGCAACCGGGCGGCCAGCAGCCATGACAGCGACAATGGGAGCCATCTTTCTCCCACAGCATACCCTGCGCTCCCCAAAGACTCGCCGCAGACCAGCGATAGCGGTTCCGAGGCCGATGACGAACACTTCCTCAAGGGACTCCCGGCGCCCAAGGCGAAACTACACAAGGGATTGAGAGGTCGCAATGAGCCCCTGTCTGGCTCGTCCACGCCCTTGCCCTCTCCCGCGATATTGGAGGAAGAGGGGAGGCGCGGCGACAAATCGTTCCCTCCAGAAACCGTTTCGGAACCGCGCAAGGTTCTAGACGTCTTCAGGCGCAAAAAGACACTTGTGCGACGCTCAACCGAGGCTGGAATTGTTCTGGCGCTTGGCCTCATGGTTGCTTCGAACCGCCAAGTATCGCGACTACTGGAAATCTGGGGCAGAGGTACATACATTATCACCCTGCGACTGCCTTTGGAATTCAACTGACAATGTTTTAGATATAAAACTCTTCGTTTTATCTTACACGGGTCTATTAGTCCTCTACCCCCTTCGGGTCGTCGCTTGGACGTACCGCGAATGCCTCCCTTCACGGCGAATACCCCTCGAGATCCCTCTACACTTCGACCCAGCTCCCTTATTATACCCCCCCGCAATTACACTATTTGTTTCACTACTTGTTTCTCAGAATAATAATTCGGTGGGCATATTGCCGAATATCGTTCTTAGCATTTGCACGATACCCCAACAGCTGATACCCAAAGTCGACCCCTACGCCACCTACGATATCGTTTCATGGGCATTTGCATGCCTGCCATTGATTTGGAGTTCTCAAAGGGGAGGGAAGTTCGGTCCCGAAACTGGAGGCTTCATTTCGAGTGAAACAGCATCATTGCTCTATCCCCTGCATCAAACACTCTGCGTAGTGTTGCACCACCTGACAACTACGAGTCTTCTGACCGCCGAACTACAACTCCTTTCAGTTGCATTGATCAATGTCTTGCTCCTGGCATCTTCGCCTCAAGTTGAGATTCTGAAGATCCTTCTCTGGTGCGGAGGCCTAGGAGTATTGGTACTGTGTGGCCCAGTCATCAGATGGGGAATCGCCTTGGCTAGAGTTCCCAAATGGCGGTTTCGTCGTATCTCGGGCCCGCAGAGTTTTTCAGTAATCAAGACTATGAGGCATCTGCTGTCCCCTAAGCGGTTCAGAGGCGATGTCTTCGGGTCTGAGGATGGTGGTGACGAGTCGATTGAGTCCTCTGAGGACGAGTCACCCCTACTCTTCAAGCCTGAAAGGGTGCGGACTCTTGGCCCGAGTCCTGAACAGCGTTCTCATGATGAGCAACTCCCATCTGCTAGCAACGGCAATCTCAATGGCTCCCCCTTTACACGAACCCACACTTTTCCTTATATTGAGCGTCGCCATGCCACACATACTCCCTCTGGACGACGAAAACGGGCAACCTCGTTGTCAGTACGACCCTTCCTCAAGCTAACTCAGGGCCAAGCCACGCTGAGGAAGTGGCTCTACGCAGGATATGTGTACGTGTGCATCATCGGGATTGTCTTCCTCGGCATCAAACCCTACGTCCAGGACTTAGCCCTAGACGGATCTGAACCTATCGGTTGGGCGCTTGGATATCTCTTCGGTGACCTTCCCTGGTTCAGATTCCAAGTTGTGCATGCAAACTTGGAGCGCTGGATCTGCCTCCCTCCGCGCTCAGATGTGATGCAGGAGAAGCAGTGCCAATCCGGTTGGGTGCAGCACATCCGCCACGACGATTTCGGCGAGGCCAATACTCGACTACTCTTGACTCTTTACTGGCTTGGGATCCTCGTGATGGGACTCGTCGTTGTCTTCCGGTTGAAGGACATCTACGAGGTGGATACAAGACGAAAAGTCTTCCACTTTATGATGGTGGGAATGTTCCTCCCAGCAACATTCGTTGATCCAACCTTCGCCAGTCTGGCGTTGTCTATCGTTCTGGCAATCTTTTTGCTGCTGGATCTACTGAGGGCTAGCCAACTGCCGCCGCTGTCGAAGCCGATAGCATCGTTCTTGGCGCCGTATGTGGACGGCAGAGACTTCCGCGGTCCAGTCGTCATTTCTCACATCTTCCTCTTGATCGGATGCGCCATTCCGCTCTGGCTGGCCCTCGCTGCCTTACCCAGAACTGGATCTGGCTACCTACGCGGATGGGAAGTACCTACACGAGATGTGAGCATGGTATCAGGGGTCATCTGCGTAGGACTCGGCGATGCCGCAGCATCCCTCATCGGCCGGCGCTACGGGCACCGGAAGTGGCTTTGGGGCGGCGGCAAGAGCCTGGAGGGCAGCGTCGCCTTCGCTGTCGTTGTCTTTGCCGGGCTTGTTGCAGCAAGGGCCTGGTTGAAAATTGGCGGCTGGCCCGCAACGGTGGAATCAGAGAATCCCCTGGTTAGCGTCCGGAACGCGGGCATGTGTGCATCGATGGCGAGCTTGACAGAGGCAGTTCTCACTGGGGGCAACGATAATGTTATCGTGCCGGTTATACTTTGGACTTGCGTTAAGAGTCTTGGGATTTGATAGAATACTACTGGGACAGGCGTTCAAGGTGGGAAAATCCCGTTGGGGAAAAACGATAGAGATGTTACAACGATACGGCCCTCGAAGAGGTTGGGCTTCTGGGGAAATGACTTATATATAAACGACTCCTCATCTAATGATATACCTCCCTCTCGGCTTTGTCCAGTACAAGATGCAATACCGCCCCCCGTGATGTTCACAAATGCCTTCTATCGTAAGATACCCCAATGCTCCCTTTCCAGCGCCGTCAAATGTGTTCATTACTTCATGACATGAGATCCTCCAAAATAGGCTCCAGCTCCTCCTTACGGAATGGCAAACTCAATAACTCGGTCCCAAGAGCGTCCTTCCGACTCGTAATCATCTGGTGATCATGGAACCTGGAATAATTAGCAATACATTCAACATTGTCAGGGGGTAAGCAAATGTACTCTTTAAGCAGCGTCCGGAAGGCCATCTCGGAACTGCAAATGAACTCCTCCACTGCCTTGTTGTACACCATCCGGTACTCTACACCCGTCTCCTCCTCGCCGCCTTCTTCCTCCATTGCGATCAGCACCTCCCCGACAATCAGCCGGAATAGGTTCTTCGCATTCTCGGGCAGACTGCGCAGCACGAACGCTACACCCTCGCGGCCATTAACACGGCGAGCAGTCCGTCCCAGCAGCTCGTGCACGTCGTCTACAACGTCCAATTCCATGGCGAAGGGCGCAAACGTAGTGCAGTCGTGGAACAGCAGGTTGAAGGAGGACCGCACGCCAATGTCCCAGAGCAGCGCAAAGTCCGGCGTATCGGCGGAGCAGACGAGACGGACCTGGGGATGGGCGGCCAGCTGGGCGAGCACAGCCTGTGAGCCTGGCTTGCGAAGCGGCGGCGCGTCAATCGAGTTGATGATGAGAGTGAGGGTCATTGGCGTGCTGGAGAGCTGAGTGGCAATGGCCTGGACCATTATGGAGGGCTGGGAGAGCGGAATGCGGTGCACAGGATCAACAGCGCTCGCAATGCTGCTAAGGATCTCGCGCAAAGTTGTTGTCTGCGCATACCCATTGACGATGACAATTTTATCGGCCTTGGGATTCTGCTGCCTCGAATGCAGATGCTTTGCCAATTTATGCAATAGTCGCCGCTTTGACCCGAAGCCATACAGGCAGATACTGAACCCCTGGGAGAGTTCAAACGTCCATTGAGGAAAGGACTCAGCGTGCAGGTTCTCGAGATACTCCACGTCTCCGGCATGGCGATCCTGCTCGCTGTTGACAATGCTGAAGTATTCCTCATGCGTCAACAGGTTAAGTGACGCCAGGGTGTTGTTCGATGTCTTCGGTCTCCCGGGCTTATTATGCAGAAAGTAGAGCTCATGCGGCGGCAAGTCGCGAGGAGGCGTTGGTGATCTCGTCTTCTTCGGTCGCCCCCTTCGTTTCGGCGTCTTGGAGGGCGTCGCTGCTTCGTCGAGCCCTGAGGCATCCGTCATAGTCGCATTTGTGCCATCGTCACCTTCCTCGTCCTCTTCATCGTCGCTGGATCCGTAAATCTCCCTCGCTAGGCCGCTCTCCTCCTCGTCACTTAGCTCATCGCCAACCACATGCTCAATCAAGGCCCTGGCGCTCTTCCGCCGCGCTGATCGATCGGCTGCCCCAGGAGTAAGGGGATTTACGCCTGCGCTCTTGGTCGGAGTCCGTACACCGTTCGTTCGGTTCGCTTTCGGGGTCGGCGTCTCGCCATTGGCTCTGGCCTTTGGCGGCCTCCCTCGACGTTTGGGAGTCGGCCTCGGAGTCTCCTCGTCTTCTCCAGTAGGATCCTCCAACGAGGGTGGAACGGGATCAATCTCCTCAATTGAGGGTTCAGGCGAGTGCCCTACTCCGTTTGTTTCGACATCTCGGACAAATGGTGAGAGGCGACTCGAGCTTCGGCGCCGTTTAGTGGGAGTCGCCTCGAGATCGGATTCCTGAATCGGCTCCAGTTCCTGGTGTCCTCGTTTCCGAAGCGATCTGGGCTCGTCATCCTCAGGCCCGGGATCGGATACTGCCTTTTTCCTCGGCATGGTAGGTTTTTGGCGCCTTTTATTGCATTGGAGGTTGAATTCAACGGAACGATGTTTCAAGGGTTAGAAGTCATGATTCTCCAGCGCGTTCAGGGTAACGCGTTCTGCTAAATTGGTTGTGGCGCAGGCGTGTGGCGCTAGCTGCTCATCCACATTGTCATGAGGCGTCAGCTGGGCCTGCGTCCGAGCCGCATGAACTTCAAACTTGATTTATAGCATCCCTCAACGGCACATACAGGTCTTGCGGACATTGGCCATCCAAAATGATCAATTTTAATCTCTCAGCTTCTTTCAACATCACGAGGCTGATCTTCAAGCCCAGTCTTTGTCTTCCTCATCATACATCAAATACTTTTGCTGACCTCCCTATACCCTTGGATAAAGGTCTGCAAAAAGATGGGCGAAAAGTTGATATCAAGGCTGTTGTTCTTGACAAGGATGATTGCTTTGCCTACCCAGACACAAATGAGGTCTATGAACCTTACAAGGTCAGCTAATCATGTCATGACCATTTTCCTCCCATGTCTTGCTAACCGTACCAGGCCCATTTCGAAATCCTGAAGAAAGCCTATCCTGGACGGCGGCTTCTCATAGTATCCAACACCGCCGGTGCATCTTCTTGGGATAAAGGCATGAAACTCGCTGCTGAGGTAGAGCAGAACACGGCTGTTCCCGTACTCCCTCACTCCGTGAAAAAGCCGGGCTGCGGCAGTGAGATCATGGAATATTTCAGGAGGCATCCCGAGACGGGCGTCACAGACCCTTCTCAAATCGCCATCGTGGGAGACAGACTGACCACGGATATGATGCTGGCAAACATGATGGGAGGCTGGGGTTTCTGGATCAAGGATGGCGTAATTCCCCTACAGAAAAAAAGCATTGTCAGTCACGCGGCGAGCCATGAAGTCGATCGTATCAGCACTAACATCAATCTTTAGTTCTCGAAGCTGGAGAGACGCCTATCTGTGTTCCTGTTGGCAAGGGGCTGCCAGCCTCCAGAACCTCGCAGCATCTTTGAAGAGTAACTATTGTCATGTTATATTTTGTTTGCATATTCGAGCTTCCTTCCCCAAATGAACAATGCCAACGCAGGTGTCAGGCGCCCAGTCACTTTGCAGTGATTCACTCTCGCCTATTGTTCACGTTATTGGCATAATTATGTCAACCCGGGACTGGATTTCTAGGCGCCTGATTGGAAAGAGACTCACAGTCAAACGCGCCATGACTGAATCACTGCTGCTGAGTCTCGCTTCCAGCGCACAACTGGCTCTATAAATTTCTTCTTGTGTTCCTGCCTTCTTCAAAATCCACTTCTTCAAAACACTCTTGTCTGCAGCTCTGCCTCGAAGACCATAACATTGGTATCGTGGCTGGGCCCCTTGACCACTTCGTCCTTCAACGCCAGCTCCTCAAGGCACCCGTTCACAAGCGACAACATGGGTGGCAAGGTTTGGTCTGAGGACGAGGAGCGAACCTTTTGGGAGGTCGTCATTCCTCAGTCTGCCAACGCCGCTAACCCTGAGGACCGAAAGCTGAGCTGGAAGCAATGCAGCGAGCTCATGCAGGAAAAGATGGGCAAGGATGCCCGCCGTACCTACACTGGCACCATGCTATGTGAGTAGTAACGAGTCGCGGTACATGACCTTCAATCTCAGCTAACGCGGACTGCAGATGAGCATCACTACCAGAACTTCAAGCCTGGACCGAAGTCACCCAAGGCCAACAAGTTCCTGGAGAAGTACATGAGGGACCTCGGTGAGTATCACCACCCGCATTACGGGACTCTTGCTAATATCTGCTCAGAATGGTACGAGAAGAAGAATGCTCCTCCTCCTCCTTCAACCCAGGGTGATCGTGCTCCAGCCCCGGTTGCTCTAGCCCCGGTTGCTTCAGCTCCTATTGCTTCGACTCCTGTTGCTTCGGCTCTTGTTGATTCGGCTCTTGTTGCTTCATCTCCTGGTCCTTTGGCCCCTGTTGCTCCAGCCTTGGTTGGGGAGGAGCGCCTAGTGTTGAGTTCTCCTATTCCATTCCGACCTTTTACTCCATTGGGGGGGCGCCCGGTGAGCCCAACTGGATTGAGTTCTCCGGATTCATTCCACCTTTTTACTCCTCATGGGGGGCACCCAGTGAGCCCCGTTGAATTGCGTTCTCCGATTGAATTCAGTCCTCCTAGAGAGCTACCTCGCTCTCGAGCTGCTCTTGATGCCCTGGAGGAGAGATCACGTCGTGAGTTGGAGCGTGCTCGCCCGACTCGTGTGTACCATCATCCTCTCCCTCAACGCATTCTTCGATATGACGAGCCGCACGAAATCTTTCGTACCCCCTTGCCGACTGAACCCATGAACTTCATGACGCTGCCTCCTCTGCGTACATTTACCCGGGAGATCGAACAGCGCCGAGCCGTCGAAGAGGCGGTAGCGCGAATGACCGATCCCTCGACTGCTCCAGACTTCTTCGCTCTGCAGCCTCAAGGCTCTATGTTCAATCATGCCTCTGCTCATGAACGCCGACATCCTATGTTCGGAGGCTCAGGCTCCGCACTCGCCGATTTCTCGAAGGATACGTACTCGACCACCCGCTCGACTACTGCGAACTCCTCGTCTTCTGCCAAGAGGGTTGTCAACCGCGTTCATCCGGACTCTTACTTGCAGGTGCCGCCCATGCCTACCTATGCTCCCACGCCCATGCCACCGCATGCGACCTTGCCTGGTAAGAGGGATCGTGACGAGAGCGATGAGGACTCGGACGGAGCGCGGCAGATTAAGCGAGCCCATCAGGACACGAGCGGTGGACCGCCCTCCCCTGAGACGTCTGACCCCTTCATGGACTACAAGGCTTGAGATATTGCAAGTGATATTGAGAGACAAAATGGCTATATGTGGGAAGATTGTTGTTGAGGATACATTGGGAGATCATGTCAGGGGTGTGTGGAAGCGATGACAGGGAATGGATGGCAGTGGTTTGTGGTCTGTAGGTGCGCATTGAAACTCTCCTCTCAATAAAAATGGTGTTCTGAAAACTTCCGCACTGCAAGACAGAATGTGTCATGTCTGGTCGAATCAACGATAAGGTGCATCTCCCGTGACTTGCCAGACAACTCCCTTTGGGTACCTAAGGCACCTGTAGATATCTCATGTGGATCAAAAATTCTGGATCACGTGAGCCAAAACCCTCACAATCTTTTCACTACTCTCTCACTTTTCTTGATTCTCGTGTCCTACTCGGAAACGGTCACTCTTTAAACATCACCAGCCGCTCCCGCGCGGACCCATCCGGCAAAGTGGGGCCGTGTTTCCGCTCGGCGCTCCGAAAGGCGGTGACATCTGGCAGAATCCAAACCTGTCCCAAATATTTGCCCGCCGCAGACGCAAGCCCCGATAGCGCCCGTCGAGCAGCCATCGCGAAGACTTTCTCGACGACACTCCCCCTCTCACACACGCCCACGATGAACTTCCCCTCGATGTCGCCACCGGCTGGGGCGGCGACGCCCGGAGGTCCCCAGGATCCCAATGTCAAGGCTGTATGTGCTGGGAGAGACTAAGGCGAGGATGAGAGCTAATGCGCTGTGGCAGGTTCAAGCGGCGATGGAGTCGTGTATGGGTAAGGCTGTGATGTCTGGAGTAATGGGTTTTGGTATGGGCGGTCTTTTTGGAATGTTCATGGCCTCCGTAAGTTTCTATCTCTCGGATTCATCCTCCGTCTAGTAGTGTACTGACAGCTACTCTCGCAGATGTCCTACGATACGCCCTTTCACACAGCTGTCCCCGGCGGCCCGCAAACACCCGTGACTTCGCTCCCGCTCAAGCAGCAGCTCAAGATTGGCTTCAAGGATATGGGCACCAAGTCATACTCGATGGCCAAGAACTTCGGCAAGGTCGGCGCACTGTTCTCGGGCATTGAATGCGGTATCGAGGGCTTGCGCGCCAAGAATGACTTGGCCAACGGTGTCGCGGCGGGTTGCCTTACTGGTGGCATTCTAGCGAAGAATGCTGGACCTCAGGCGGCGGCTGGTGGTTGTCTGGCTTTTGCTGCCTTCAGCGCGGCAATTGACGCCTATATGCGATCGCCTAAAGACGAATAATTGTGGAAGGAGAGGCATTGATTGTACGAGTTTTGGCGGTGCGTATGTACTTTGGTGGGAGTTTTCTGGGTGGCATTTAGAGCATCGGGCTGGCGTTAGAGACGGTGATCTCTCCTCTTTGGATTTCTGACCCCTGATATTACTATGGCTGGATGGCTTTCCAACCTTTGGAAAAGCAAACAAGACGGATGGGATGTGTACAAAGGGACGTGTATAATACCCGCGAATATAGAAGGGCGGTACGTGTAAAATACAGAGTCATGTTGATGGATCTATCGCAAACATTCTACACTTTTCAAACTTTGACACAATCTGTCGATCATCTAGGTCTAACATGATCGGTCGGTCTTGAAATCACAAACTCCAACGCCGCGCTTTCGGATATTTCCTGCGATGTACCTTGACGTCTACCCACTTGGCACCTCCGAGATGCCCCTCACCCCTATTATATCCCCACGTATACGACGAAGCAATGAGAAGTTTAAGAGGCTTGGTAAACCTGGAAGGAACCAAACTCCCAGTAGGCATTGGTGAACGAGTCGGGGTCGTTCGCAACAATGTCAGTGCAGTTGCTAGAGCCTATCACACTTCAGTCAGTCTCACTCAAGATCAGGGGCTTCCGATCGATACTTACATCCAGAGCTGTCCCATTTAGCGTTAACCAGGTCTCCGCAGAGATCGATGTTGACAATGATAGACTGGTTCCTGAAGTGCGAGCCGATGTTGCAGTCGGTGCTGGGAAAGTCGGCCAGGGCAGTGCCCCAAGTGCTCGGGTCAGGGCTGTTGTTGCTGACATCGTCCGGAATATCGTCTCTTGCGAACTGCCAGATACGAATACCAGCATCCCGCCACTCCATAGCCATCACACCACCGCCATCTTTGTTGAACGCCGTGCCATAGCCACTGTCCTTGCTCTCCACACCACAGCCCGCGTTGTCGTTCTTAGCCGTGTTGCAAGCCGTCTCGAGCGAGCTTCCAGTCTCCTTGCGCTTCACGCTCATCGAGCAGCCGCTGCTGGTGTGCAGCGTCATCTGATTGCCCGAGGTTCCCTGGTTGGTCGCTTCCATAACGTCAATCTCGCCGTTGTCGGGCCAGTTGGACGGGTCGGTTAGCCACAGGGCCGGCCACGTGCCGCAGCCGTAGGGCGTGTGCTTGACATCGAAGATGAAGAGGCCGTTCTCATATGTCGTCTTGGACTGGACTCGGACTGAGAAGCGGCCTGTCGAGGCGTTGGGCTCGCTGTCGGGGCCAACGGAAGTATCAACCCTCAGAACAGCTGAAGAGTTCGAGGCGTAGGTGAGGTTCTTGAACTTTGTGAGCTATTTGCGGCATTCAGTGAGGTTCAATAAACTTACAAGGCTTTCTGCCTCTGCACGAGGGACGTAATGGACAAATCCGCTAGCTGAAGTAGAGTGTCAGCGGGGGTTCAAGTCCGGGGAAGCGAGAGTGAGTCCATACAAGGATCGTATCCAGTAAAGTAATCAAACTGGTCAAAGAAAGTCGTGCCAGAGTCTGCAAGTTGCTATCAGTTGACTAGCCATGTACTCTCACTCAATATGGCAACTCACAGGTATCTTTCAGAGAGTATGACAGGTCGGTATAGTTGGGGTAGGCGTTCTTCTTCGTCTCAACAACCGCAACAGCGATTATAATCGCCACGATGATAACGATAGCCGCAACCACGCCAGCCCAGACCCTCTTCCTCCAATACCGCGGATTCCACCAGGGCATGCTGGAGGGGACGGTGCGGACATTGCCAGAGTCTCTGCTAAGCATGATCTCTTCGTATGTTGGAGGGGCCTCGCCGGGCTTTATGATGTGGGGAGGCATGATGATGGAATTGAAGTCAAGTCCAAGCAAAAGAGAGAAATCAATCCGTTTGTCAAAAATGCTGCCTCGAGTTACTCGTCGTGGTGTAATAGGCAGCTCCCGACAATTGCTGTTTCAGGCGCGAGCGAACAGACCCAGACCAGTGGATGGGCTTAAACCTCGTATTCAGGAAAAAACGAACGAACGGAACCCCCAAGAGTTTAAGGAAGTTTAAGCATACGGGAAAGAAGGGCTGGGGGAGGCGGGAGTGGGCATGCCAGCGGTTTTGATTCCCCATCGCAGCACGCAAGAGAGACATCCATCCGCGGCGGCGAGACACGCTGAGAAACTCAATCAACCGCCAGAGATTTTGGGTCAAGCAGACTCGTCACACTCGCTCACACGAGACAAAACACCAACCCAGACTCAGCTTAGATTCCATGCAGCCCGAACGGTCACCAATAGAGAACGGCAGGCTATCAGGGAACTCTCCTCCCGTCCCGTGGTAGGCCGGCCCCCCCGGGCGTCTCTCCATCCACCGTATCCAGTTGTCTTTCATCCATAGTAACCCACCCTCCACGATATGGTGGGCCATTCGTACTGTGTTGGTCGCCCTGCGCCCCCTGGGTGAAGCGGAAGACTGGGGACCGTGATAGCAAACGCGCACGTCTTTGGCTCTCTGAATACAGCTCAGACATGAGGTTTGGCTGCGAACAACTGCCAGTGTCAGTACATCCAAGAGCCCTCTTGGGAGGCAGCCGATAGGGCTAAATCTCAGTGTAAATGATACGGATCGCAAACTTCTCGCGGCCCCCGATGGGATACGTACGCAGGCCTCGTACATAGGTCCACCATGGGCAGTTTATCGAGTCCAGCAGCAGCAGCAACAGCGCGAAAGCCTTCTGGAACGCTTCCCAAAGCAGGTCTGGCGATGCTCCAGGCCGTCCCCCTTCAGGAAGACGCGTAATGGCGTCCAGCAAATGGCTGCGTCACGGCCCACTGTGCAAACGTCACTTACAATGGGGAGGAGACTCACAAGCTTTTTTTTTTTTTTTAATTCCCGTTGTCTTTGCTGGCCGGACCCCTGACTAGCAGTGGTCTGGAATCGGCGCTAGATCGGGAGGGAGCAGACATCTGGCTACGGGTGGCTGTGTCTATACTTGGATATTAATAAAATAATTAAATGTCAGGGATAATACGGGAGCTGTGCTGACGGTTCGTGTGAAGGAAGAGATCATCAGGATCGAGAGTGACTGAGAGCAGTATCGATCAACCAGAGTCTCAGGTTGCCTCGATGAATCGATCGAACTTGATAGACGGACAAGGTGTGCAGCATGAGAGCTGCAGATCGTCGAGTGGAATGATTTTCAGGACTAGGTACAGTGTTTTTACACGCGGCTGACGCGATTGCCCCTGCAGAACGCCGGCATTTGAAGACTGTTGATCAACGCCACAACCCCCAGATATCCAGCAACAGTATCACTATATTCAGGATTCGCACAAGCAGAAACAGGATTACACAGCCAGCAGCTTCATCACGCCCACCAGATAGCACACCCACGCAGGAAAGTCATTCGTCACAATGCGCGTGCGGTTCACCACCAGCCAACGGCCCAGCATGCCCACGCCGTCAGTGCCCTTCGCCTCGGTCTCATCGTCCATCACCCACTTCAGCTTCCAAGCCACGGCCGGCACGTAGGCCAGATGCCCGAGAGTCAGGGCCGCGCCCCACGCGAACCAGCCGAGCGCGCCCCGGGCCCGGAGCAGCGGCCGGTGCAGCACCAGGCCGGCCACCGTCGTCCACGTCGTGATGCCCAGCAGCGAGACCACCCGCCAGGGCCCGCTGCCGAACCACGTGCGGACGTAGGCCGGGAGCAGCGCGTTGGCCTGGGCGCGCGGCACGGCTGGGCGGGTGAAGACCTTGAGGAAGTAGTCTTGGTCGGTTGAGAACCAGAGCGTGCAGGTGGATGAGACGAGGGGCGTGACGAGGAGGAGGGCCGTGGGATTGAAGAGGCCGGAAGCCATTGTAGTTGTCAATTGCGGCTGTGACAAGCGCTGCGACTGTTGGCGTTGGGTTTTGAGTTGACGTCGAGTTGTCAGCCTTTATAAGTTGCTGGTGTTGGGTTGAGTGAACTTGAGTTGGAGACACAGAGTTCCCTCATCGTCAGCAAAACTCTCACTACTAATATGTAAGTTTTCAGCTCAACTCTCACTCCACCTTATCGCCTATTTCTCGCTCTCTTCTCGCCGTATTCCGAGCATCTTTACACGCCCAGCCAACATCTCCGGGTCTTCCAATCCTTCATCACCTGAACCGCCCCCATTGTGCCTCTAAACCCTCCGAAGCCCCCAGCGAGCTACGCCCCAAACTTCACCTACAGCTTCAACCAGAGTTTCCAAAAACCCTCCGGTTGCGCATGATCTCGGTCTTGGATGATGTAAAATCAGTCGAAACGCTGGCTCTCGCTTCCGACTCAACTCCGAGCTATTTTCGTCGCGCTGCCGAGTTTCTCTTCAGGGGCAATTCGACATTCCGGGCGTGAGACGACGTCTTGCTCTTCAGTGGCTGTGTATGTGCTCGGATGCCTTGCAGATCCCGGCGCTGTCTCAGTCTACTGTACCAGTCCATTCAAGCATAAAGAAGACCATACATACACTACCAGCTTGGCCTATAATCTCCACCTCGAATGTCATTGTGTAGACCAAAGTGATAGGTGCATACCGGGGCCAGATCATTTGAGTTGATCATTTTCCTTGGAGGAAACGATATGAACTCTTGATCAAGTGCGCCGATGGAAGATGCGCGTCTGAGCTCTGAGAGAGAAGAGCCCCTTCTCATACCACACGGCGGCACCAGGTGCATATTGTCGTTTCGGTCCAAGCAAGAAATCCTCGAGTCTCTAAGTGATATTCGCTGGGAATTTTGATTGACGCCGGCAACCTAAATCTATGCCCCTAAACATGCGTAATTATACACCACTGCCGCCTCAATCATCATCATCCTCCACCCGCGGCCGCTTCGACTGCCTGCTATCCTCGTCCTGCAATCCGTACCCTCGCTTTGGCGCCGTACTCTGGTCCACCTCTGACAAGAACTTGTCCACGTTGAAAGGGTCTGCTGCCTCTTTTTCGAACTGGACAGGTCCTTCACGCGCCTGCGAAGAACTTGTTAGTGACGGCCAACACGTAGGCTTCAAATATGAACTGACCTCAACCTCGGCTGTGCCCTTGAATGTTCCCTTGCCCAGCGCTTCGCCAAAGCGGCTCGCCTTTTGGATTTTGGCCATCTCCCGATCTCCGCCCTCTGCATCGTCATCGTCGTCCATGTTTGCGCGCGGCCGGTAGATGCTGCTGATGGCGTCCTGGGCTGCGAACAGCGGCTTGTCGTAGGGGTTGTCCTCGTTGAATCCGCTGTCAAACCCACTAGACTGGTTGAAGAGCCGCGAGTCGTACATGGTCTCCTTTGACTGTGTAGGCTTGGCCAGGCCTAAGGCAATCTTCTCCGACATGTCTCGGTTCTGCTCCCGCATCATTACCTGAGCTCGTCGCTCAGCGCCCATGCGGTTCTGTCGCAGCTTGCGCTCCTCGTCTCGTTGCTTCTCCTGTCGTGCCTTCTGTCGTGCTCGCACCTCCGAATCCTCGCTATCAGATGCTCCGGAGTCAGACTCGCTGTAGCTCCTAGACCGTGATCTTGAATCGCGAGAGTCTCTCGAATCCCTCGAGTCTCTGGATGAGTTGCGTCGTCCACGTCGAGCCCCTGTGCGTTCCTCGCGGGTCTTTTGCGCTAGAGCCCTTAAGTTTTCTTCCTTCTGCATCTTCTCCTTCTCTGCCAGCCTCTGTTGCATCATAGCTCGCTGCTGGACCTCCTCACGGGCATGTCGCTCTGCCATCTTGACCGCTTCGGCAAACTGAGCATGTTTGTCGTTGATAGCGACGTCCTGCAGTCCTCTCCCATCAGCTGCCAATCGCTTGTCAAGCGGCACTGTGAAACCCTTGGGGTTCTTCCAGTTTGAAACTGGCGGTGGAATCCTCCACATCTCTTGGTCTTCAGCTGTGAGTTTCCGAGGGGGCGAATGCATGACTGGTGGAGGCGGTGAGGGAGGTCCTCGCGGGATCTTCTTGTGCTTGAACTTTGGTGGTTCCATAGGGTCGCGTTGCCGCTCAACAATCTTCATTATGCGATCCTGCTTCTTCGAGTTGTCTCCCATCTGGTTCGCAGGGGTATAGCGTACAAAAGTCGCATCTTTCCTCTGCCCGATATTGACGTTCTTCGGCTTTTGCGCTGCCACCGCTCCGCTAACAAGGGCTGCCAGGGCGTTCTTCGTTCGCTCGGTCGTCGCCTCGACGGTCTCCCGATCAGGTCGTGCCAGATCAATCTCGCCCGCATCCGCGCGTTGTCGTAGCGGAATCAAATCCTTGAACGAAGCGTGTACGATTCGTCCCTCGCCGTGGCCTTGTCGCGCGATCGCGTCGTATTTCACCTTGCCCTCCGAATCCACCTGGATCGCCAACGCGTTGCTCGTTGTTGAACCCTTCTTGCCCATTTCCAGGGGATACTGGGCAACAGGAACCTCGGGAAAAGCTCCTCCATCTCCAAAATCCTCCTGCGATCGCGGTCGCCATCCTGATCGCTGGCCGTACGGCGGAGGGCCTGATCGCTTCAGTACGATTTGCGTCTCGTCGAGCTGGCCCGGTCCGACGATTCGGGGGCCACGCTGCTGCGCCCGCGACGGCGCCTCTTCCTCCTCGCCCGTGTATTTGGGCTTGGGCAGCGCGGCCGAAAGCGAGCCGGCAATCGACGTCATGGTGTTGTCGTGACGGTGGGAATGGATGGATGTTGGAGGCTCAAGACTGCAGGCTCCAGATTCAGAATTTCAAGAGGCGGATGTCCAGATGTGGCTTAGCGCTAATGACCCCGGAGTTGGCGCCACATGCAAGCCATAACCACGGCCGAGTACTTCAGGGGAGGACTGAACATCGGGTTATTTTTATACAATCGCGATTGAGCGTGACATTTTAAAAGCATATTCAAGAGAGAATTCAAGTCGTCATGTCTCCTTATTTTAGGCTCATCATGATACAAGCTGCCTCCTTCCTCTAAAGCCTCCCAGCATCACGGCTCCGGGTACCAGCTCACAGAGCATAGAGCCCAGTGCAGACCAAAGCCGTGTTTCCCTAGATTATACATAATGTTTCCCAATATATTATCAACCTCTTTTGAACCTGCGCCGCATAAATCCAGATCCGTTTTAGAATTAATCGTTTACACGTAACCCTTGCGTGCGCCCTAGAAGATTTGGTCAGTCCCGAATTTGTAATTGCAGAGGGCTCAGAGCTCACCTGGAAGAAGAACCTGACAACAAAAACCTGCAATGCGCCCATGCAGACGATCAGGCCAATCTGAATCATGCTGAAGTTGATGATGCGGTTCTCGGTGCTGTTGACCGTCGCAAAGTTTCGGTTCTCGCGGGTTCGGAAGTACTTCTGGTTTCGCGAGATGGTCGACAGCTGGCCGGAGATCTTGAAGATGGACTCCTCGAGAATCGACGTCTGTTCAGGGGAAGTACCCTGCTTGGAAGGGAGCTGTGCGCGGGCCTCGTTCTCAACCTAATGCCAGTTGTCAGTCAAGCGCGCGGAGCAACAGTCCAATCCTACTAACCGAGATCTCAAAATCGACATATTTCTCGGCAAAGGTGCTCATCTCGTTGTCGAAGCAGAACGAGTAGTCGCCGATCTGGTTGGCGGAGAAGACGAAGTCGCCCTGGCGTTCCTTCTCGCCGTCGAGAATGACCTTCCCATTAGGACCCTCCACGACATAATCGACATCGAAAGAACCACCGGATTGAACCTAGGCATCCATATTAGGGTTTTGGTTTTGGAGAAATCGGATCGCCAGGGATGCCTACAGCAAAGTAGAAAGCAATCTTCTCGGACTCCTTCTTGGTGGTGGTGTAGAAGCAAGCCTTCTCGTTCGCGGCGAGCTTGTAGGTCAAGGCAGTGGCAGTGACATCAGTCGCCAGGACGGCGATGAGCCCTGCGAACAGCGTCGTCAATCTCATGGTGGGTGCGTGGAGGGATCGAAGTCGCGTGCTGCTGCCGAGTTCAGGACAAGCTGTCGCCAAATCGACTACCCAGAATTAGGAGAGCGGAACGGGCCACGATGAGCTTTCGGCTCGGAATTTCGCAGCACCGGGCCCCTGGCCTGGCGCAAATCCAAATCCGCACTGCCACAGCACAGGTACCTCCGTTAGCGCCACGCGCCCAAACGTGCCAGAGCTCTAACGCGTCGAGTCGAGTCGCGGGAGACGTGGATCTATGGGGCTTCTGGGGCCTCTGGGGCCTCGACAGCGGCAGGAGCGGCCGGCCAGGGGTGACCTCATCCATGACGGATAACATCCAATCCTAATGAAGGCCATTCAAAGCGTCAGCTTGCGACCTTAACAACAACAACATTGTGACGCCTCACATGAATTGACATGACGCCCTGTCGCCAAGCTTCCCTTTCCTACGCTCCTTGATAGCCGCCATTCCATCTCCAAGACCTCCTGTTGATATATACGAGCTCTTGCGCCCACACGGCCCTGCGCCTGGATCAGAGCCGTCCAATCACCCAGGCAATTTCGTTTCACCATGGCAATCCAGACAACTGTCGCAAACACGACCTCGGTCGCGTTGAGGATATGCGCCATTCTCTTCTTCAGACTCGTGAGTACCATTACCAGAGATATCTCTAATTGTCGCTGAAATGTCGCCTCCAGTTCCCTGTAAGCTGCTGAGCTTCCGCTGGTCCATGGGGCAATCTAATCATTCACATTGTAGGCGCATTTCCCATCCATCGCTTTTGCCCTATTCGCGATATACGTCCCAGCATATTTCGCATGCTTCTTCACCGAACCCCCTCTTGAGGTCGTCGATGACCAGGTTGACATCACTATTAAAGAGACCACCGTCACACCCAATGGCCCCGCTGCCGAGGGAGAGGCCGAGCCAGAGATTGTCGCAGACGAAATCGAAGTTGATGAGAAGGTTGTTCTTCGCCCCAAGGCCAGCAGCTGGTGGAAGGTTATTCTGTTCGGTGCTCCTAGTCCACTCCGTCCTCTTTCCTCCGTCTTGACATTCCTCATCAACCTCGTTTTCATGGGCCTCGTCGCCGACGCTCTCTATCGCGCGAGAATCTACTACCCCGCGGACGATCTTTCGTTTGTCCGCCTTGGCTATGTCTCACATTCTGAAGCCAAGTTTTTGATCCGGGAGCCCGATCAGCTTCAGATGCCCGTCACGCTGGAGATTCATATGAAGGATGCTCAGCGTCCGTTCGACAACACCCTGTGGCAAACAGCCGGCGGCGTTCGATGGACCACCAACGACACTGACTTCACTGCCGCCGTGACTGTTCCCCTGTCCCATTCAAAGCAAAGACGATATGAGTGGAGGACCTCCAACAACCACAGCGGGGAGTTTCTAGCACCACCTAAGCCAGGACAGATGCCCGATTATCATGACGGAAAATTCACCTTCCTCTCAACTTCATGTATTCTTCCGCGATTCCCCTACAACCCGTTGAACCATCCCTTGGCTATCCCTGGTCTTCGCCATCTTGCTGCAAAGCTCCCAGAACTTGGCGCCCAATTCATGCTTTTCCTCGGAGATTTCATATACGTTGATGTTCCAGAGCGCTTTGGGAAGTCGGTCGAGGAGTACCGCATGCAGTATCGTCAAGTTTACGCCTCACCCGACTGGGCGCCTGTGGCTCAGAACCTCAGCTGGATCCATGTTCTAGATGATCATGAGATCTCCAATGATTGGTCCTCAAACACAACCGGCATTTACAGCGCAGCTGTCAACCCCTGGCATCTTTATCAGGCTGACGTCAACCCTCCCAAGGCTCGAGAGGCTGGTACGAGAAGTGAACGCAAGGATGCCACTTGGTATGAGTTTGCTCAGGGCCCAGTTAGCTTCTTTATGATGGACACGCGAAGCTATCGATCCAGCAATAATCTTCCTTTCGACTCGGAAGAAAAGACAATGCTGGGACCTGAGCAGCTCGCGGATCTCTTGGCATGGCTAGCCCGCCCTGAACCCAGGGGCATTCACTGGAAAGTCATCGCCTCATCGGTCCCGTTTACCAAGAACTGGCCTGTCAATGTGAAGGATACGTGGGGAGGTTTCTTGGTTGAAAGAAAGCGTATCCTTGAAGCGATGTGGGATGCTGGTGCAAGCGGTACAGGGGTTGTTGTTCTCTCTGGTGACCGACACGAGTTTGCTGCTACAAAGTTTCCGCCGCCCCCGGATTCTCGATGGCCCGAGACTGCAGCAGCTCACGAGTTTTCCACAAGCCCTCTGAATCAGTTTTCGTCGCCCATCCCAACCTACAAACAGACAGACGATGAAGATGTCATGTTGCAGTAAGTGTACCCCCAAGCCACCTCCAGTCACGCTCTAATGGCTCATAGTTATATTCCTTGGGGCACCTCCAAATTCGGATCGTTCACATTTGAGAATGTTGACGGCAAGAACACCTTGCTCTACCGCCTGTTCATCAACGGTAACGAAACTTGGAGCACAGTTATTGAGGCAGCTCCAGCTCCCCTATCTTCTGAAGGCCTTGCATCTTTCTGGGACAAGATCAAGTTCTTCTAGGCGACGAAACAATTGGATCTTAGCTTTTTTGGAATTCGGGCGTTCGTTGACACGGTTTGGAGGCACTCGTTTCTAGTTTTGCGTAGACTGCGCTACCGAGGATAACATCTTTAATCAATACTTTCTCTAGTATAAATAGATCGGCGGATTTACGGCTTTGCTCTCAGATTTTCTGTATTGTCACCTAAAGGAGGTAAAATACTATCCTGATATTCTAGTAAACCAAATGCAAACTGAACTCTTAACTCAAATGGATTATTTAAGCCAGATGTGAGGCTTCAATATAAGAAGTCTCAACGCACAAGACCCTCCATCAATTAAACAATCGCATCCAAACCAATCAACTCCCCGTCTACATAGAACTGAGTTGTAGTCTCGACAACATCTTACAGAACCTTGGAGACCAACAAGTACGGCCCCACATCTCCGAGCCGGTATCCACCAGAGCCGGAGCCGGCGACTCACCGCTTTCGCACGCCCCTCCATCCAGAAATTTTCCCTGGCAGAATTCCCTACAGCGAGCCAGCGCGCAAATCCACTGAAATTCCCAACCTCCAACCTCCCCATCTCCGCCTCACCACCACAACACGACACAATGGCTGGTCCTGGGCAATTCAACAAGAAGCGATCAATGGAGGGTCGGCTACAGCGCCCGTCAAAAAAGCAGAAGCGGAGACAACAAAAAGAATACCACAGCGAGTCCGAGGCCGAGGATGCGGAAGACTTTGACGCCGTGAACCTGCTGGATTCGGACGATGACATTCACAATGCGCAAGTGGACGATGGCGCAGAGTCGGGAGATGACTCTTCAAGTTCAGAGGAAGAGCGTCCCGCATTGAAAAAGACAGCAAAAATCAGCAAGCCTACCAAGAAGACGAAACCTGAGGCCGAGGAGTCGGAGCCTGAATCAGAGGAAGAAGATGGCGACGAGGACGAGGAGGATGAGGAAGATGACGAATATGGAGATGCTACCGAGAGGAAGGGCAAGTCAAAACGAAACGACCCCAATGCCTTTGCGACATCACTTTCCAAGATTCTATCTACAAAGCTCTCCACGTCAAGACGAGCAGATCCCGTCCTTGCCCGCAGCGCCGCCGCACACGAAGCCTCGAAAGCTGCTGTCGACAGCGCCCTCGAATCCAAGGCCAGGAAACAGCTGCGCGACCAGAAGAAGAGAGCCATGGAGAAGGGACGGGTCAAAGACGTGCTCATCGCCACCACGAATGAGAGCACAGGCGAACTCGAGGTGTCGACCACTGAGATTATGGAGACAGAACGGCGGTTGCGGAAGGTTGCGCAGCGAGGTGTGGTGAAGCTGTTTAATGCCGTGCGAGCTGCCCAAGTCAAGGCGGCTGAGACGGATAAGTTGACGCGCAAGGACGGCGTGATTGGCATGAACCGGAGGGAGGAGAAGGTCAACGAGATGAGCAAGAAGGGCTTCCTGGAGCTGATAGCTTCAGGCGGCGGAGGACTGAAGAAGGGCGGCTTGGAGGAAGCCTGAGATCTCCCATGTCTAATGTCTGTTTTTTAAAAGAGGAGTATTTGGAATCATGACGCCGGCGTTGAATGCCTGGCAAGTTATAATGGCAGTTTCAAAACAAAAAGATACCCCCATGATGCACCCCGACCTCCCGCTTGGTCGCCCTTCTTTTCTTTCCAGTAGTAGTACAAGTACATTTATCCCATATGACACACAAGAAGATCTTCAAACATGGAAGGCCGATTTACACAATGCCCGGGACTATTGGAAGTCGCTCGCTTGCAGATTGCGGGTCATGGACGGCAGCTTGACCTTGAGGCCGTCCAGCTCCTTAGTCATGGTAACCTGGCATCCCAGTCGACTTGTCTCCGTCAGGCCGAACGCCAGATCCAACATGTCGTTCTCGTCGTCTTCGGGCTCGGGCATCTTGTCGAAGTAGGCGTCGTCGAGGACGATCACATGGCAGGTTGAACAGGCACAGGAGCCGCCACATGCGCCCTCCATCTCGAGGTCGTGGGCCTGCGCAATGTCCAGCAGGTTGTCGCCCTCACAGACGGCGAGCTTATGCTCATCGCCATCCTTGTCGATGAAGGTCACCCAAAGTCTAGAGCAGTCTATGTCAGTCACTGCATTGGTGACTGCAGTAAATAAAGTGGAAAGTCTTACTCTTCACCCGGTTTCGGCGTGTGGACGTGGCCATGCCGTTGTTGGGGAGAGGTTGTGAAGGTCCGTTGAGAGAGAGGCACGAGACGGGCTATCCGAGATGGTATCGCCGACGAGGTCCGCGAAGAGAACTGCGATGAGAGGAGGCTGGCTTTGCTTTGACTCCGAAGCGTATGCGATTGTCGGCCAGCAGCTGCAGACAGTCTGGAGAGGCTCGAGGCCCAAGATCGTGACGCAGACATCTCGGCCGGGGAATTCGAGAAGCCCGAGGCAGTCGAAGGAGGGGAGGAATCGCAGCGGCAGCAAAGGACAGGCCGCAAAAGTGGTGGTGATGCAGTCGCAAAGATCGCCGAACAGCTGCTGCCAAAACCTCGCAGCACGGAAAGGGCTTCCAACAAAATCGAACCCGGTCCAAGCTACGCCAATTCGCTCAATGGACGCTGGGTCCGTCACGAATTCGCCGTCCTCTCAGGTCCGAGATGATATTAAGCAGAAGCCGAAAAACTAAACGCCCCAGCGGCTCGCCGATAAGAGGGCTTATCGGCCGGGGAATCCATTCGCCGCGCTCCGGGCCACTTATTTCCGAGCGGCCGGGGGAGTCCGGCCTGTTTTACAGTGCATGATTTCATTTTCATGATCCAAGCTGGACGTCGCAAAGTCGCAGTCCAGATGCCAGCGGCGCAACCACCACCATGTCGTCCCATCGCGAAGGCGTCAATCCCCTGAGGCCGTACTACATCCCGCCGACCATCGGCGACCCGGCCGAGACGCTGGGAAAGGCCAGTCCGAGCCCCAACCCGTTCCCCGGCAGCCGCAATGCGACGGCCAGCGGCAGATACGCGTCGAAAGCGCGTGACATGTTCTCCGACCTGGACTACAACGATTACCTGAGCGATTCGTCGCCGTCCATGGTCCAGAATGTTAAGGACTTGTTGGACGAGCTGGTCTGGAAGTACACGTCGGTGCTGATGGCGCAGCCGTTCGAGGTGGCCAAGACCATCTTGCAAGTCAGGAGCCAGGACGAGAATGCTGCCCTGGAGTCACCTGTTGAGCCTGAGGTGCTGAAGAAGCGGACGTCTACATATGGCAGCTCCATGTACGATGTAAGTGCAAAGACTCTACTCGACAAGCATATAGCTTTGTGGATGCTGACAGCTCTGGCTAGTTCCAAGACTCGGATTCCGATGGCGACGAGCCCGCCTACTTCACCTCCAACCTCCCCAGCACGCCCACACCTCTACATCCGCGAGGCACCCTCGGACGCCGAACCCCCTCACCGACGAAACAAGCCGTCCTAGCGAAAAAGCCGACCATTCCGGAGCACTACCTCACGCTTCGCCGCCCCGACTCGGTCCTCGAGGTCATCGGTCAGCTCTGGGGCAAGGAGGGTGCCTGGGGCGTTTGGAAGGGCTCAAATGCGACGTTCTTGTACACGGTTCTTCAGTCGTTGCTGGAGAACTGGTCGAGAAGCTTTCTCAGTGCCATCTTCAATGTCCCCGACATAGGCGTCAGGGACGACATTGATCGGCTGATCGACATCGCGTCCCCATACCCCTGGGCCTCGCTCTTTGTCGCTGCCACGGCTGCTGTTGCTACGGGAGTCTTGCTTTCGCCGTTGGACTTGGTGCGCACAAGGTAGGAGAGCTTCATACGGAATATGTTTCGTCACTTGCATTACTGACTGAATCTGCAGACTCATTGTCACACCTAGCGCTAGGAGTCCGCGCAGAACGCTGGCAACCCTCCGAGCGCTTCCGTCATACCTCTGCTCCTCCGTTCTCCTAGTACCGACGGTTCTCAACTCTCTTATACATCCACTTCTCACGCTGTCCACTCCACTTGTGCTCCGAACTCGCTTTATGATCGACAGCCAGATTTCACCAATGACCTTTTCCGTGGCCAAGTTCTTCGCTTCCTCAGCCGCAATACTTCTGAAACTTCCGATCGAGACGGTGCTCCGCCGCGGCCAAGTCTCTGTACTCTCGACACATGCGTACGTCCACGCCCTGAGCGGTCCCGAGCAAAAGTTCGAGACCATTGTGCCACCAGGCCGCTACGACGGCACCCTCAGCACCATGTACCATATCGTCAACGAAGAGGGCCAGCGCGAAGTCCCGGCGAAACCTGTTGCTGCCCCGAGGAGGGGTCGCGCGAGAACTAAGGTCACACCGCCGACCTACAAGCAGGGGCAAGGCCTAGATGGCCTCTGGAGGGGATGGAAGGTCAGCTGGTGGGGACTCGTCGGGCTCTGGACGGCCAGTGTGGTCGGACATGGCGGAGAGGGCGAGTTTTGAGTTGAAGAAAAGCTCCCGTAAGTGTGATTAGAGCGATGCATTTCGTGCTCGGCATGGCGTTGTGGGTTTTTGGATCTCTCCTCTATGAGCTTGATGATGGGACACGGTATGATATCCACCTCCGTTGGGGGGAACCGCAGAAGAAGAAGAAGAAGAAGAAGACACATGCTGCTAATGTATATTTGCTTGACACTCTCGGGGAGAGGTGTGTTGTATCATATCAGTATCCGAAGCATCGTTACTCTCATGACTCTTTGATCGTATCAATAGAACTACATCTCACTCACTCAAGTGTTGACTCTCAAGTAATTAGGCACATCATTCTCCTCAGGCTGAAATACTCTAAATCCATGCTGTGCAAGATGTCGGGGGGAGAAGATTTATTCAGGGGTCATGCACCGCAACCTGTCACTCAGCCGAACAGCCGTTGCCCGAACATCTGAAACCGCCTTGACAGCTTTGCGGCCAATTACAATGGCTCTGATCAATCACATCCGGCTTACCAAGAACGCCACATCTCGTCCCGTCTGTCACAATTGTCACAACTACCTCTAGTAAGAATTAAAGACTTCGACCCTAACAAGGGGTAGCACAACAAAGCTTCCCGATTTCTTCCCGGATGCTTTGAACACTTCTGTAGCCTTTGTTAAGCGTCAAAATCAATGTGTTTGTGCAAATCAACTTCTCTTCAGGGGGTTGGTGACACTGCTCAAGATCTCGCTGAATACTTCCTCCAATAGACTCCTCCCGAGGCATCCAACATTGAAACAGTGCGACGCAGGGAGCCGGCACCCATCCATCACGGACAACTTTGGTCAGGAGTCGCCCAGAAACATCAAGAATCCCATCTCAACCACCAATCACGACTCAAGCCACCGGGTCCTTGCCTTTTTAGTGTTCTGCCTCGTCACCAATGCGATAGTAAATGTTTTCGTGAGGCCCTCTAAGGTGGCTCGGAGAGTACATTCTGTAACAGAACTGTTACGCAGCAGTGGGAAGCTAATATCCATTAGAAATGCGAGTCAGTCAACGAAAACAGTAGTTTACAACCGCGAGTTTAATATGGTCAAGAGGGAGCACATGCTTATGTCCGTCACACTCGGTTTTCGTCTTCTTACATCGGATAATAAGCTGGGCTTCGTGCCTCCCTCTAGATGCTATGGCCCGGCCCCAAGATTATAAAGGAGCTAGAAGCTGATGATAGGGAATGTTCGCTGTCTTCAAGTCTCTCTTCAAATCTATCACTCCATCGCTCTCTGAGTCCTTCCTTGAATCTCTATCAGTCACTCCTTTGAACACACCCTCACTATGATGGCCAAGCAAAACACACCGCCTCTCCTTACGCTCGTTGCTTTAGCTGCCCATGTCGCTGCTCACGGCCATGTCATGAACCTGATCATCAACGGCATCTCCTACGAAGGCTACGACAGCACCTCGTTCCCCTATCAGGAGAACCCTCCACAAGTCGCTGGCTGGACCATCGACCAGCTTGACAACGGACCCGTGTACTCAAACCACTACGACAATCCAGACATCATCTGCCACATCAACGCCAAACCCGCCCCCGGCCACATCGAGGTCGAGGCCGGAGACGTTATCACTTTCCAGTGGAACACCAACTGGCCCAATGGCCATCACGGACCCGTCATGGACTACCTCGCCCCTTGCTATGGCCCATGCGAGACCGTTGACAAGACAACGCTCGAGTTCTTCAAGATTGACGGCATCGGACTGCTCGAACAAGGTTCGCAGGGCGAGGCAGGAACCTACGCCGAAGATGTCTTCATCGAGAACGGCTACACGTGGACTGTGCAGGTTCCAAAGAACATCGCCCCTGGTAACTACGTCCTGCGGCACGAGATCATTGCATTGCATAATGCTATCGACTTATACGGAGCCCAGAACTATCCGCAGTGCTTCAATCTCAAGATCACGGGAGATGGTTCTGATGTTCCCATGGGGTATCTCGGGACTGAGCTCTATGATGCCAAAGATCCAGGAATTCTGCTCGATATATACGCCGCCAAGGTGGACTATCAGATGCCAGGACCAACAATTTGCGACGGCGGAGTGTCATCGGTTTCTCAAAGCCCTTCAAGTGCATCGACTAGCGCCACCTGCACGCTTTATGGGTGAAGCTCCTGAGGGATGTCGAACTCTACCTTTAGGGAGGTGTTGGTTCTGAAAAGTTAGGGGGAAGGCAACGCAGCTGCTTCATTCATAGTAGGATAAGCAATAAATAGAGATCTCTTGAGAGCCTAGTATAGAGTACTAGAGCGTGAACATCTAGAAGTACTGCCGGTGAGGACCGAGGGACTAGGATGTGAACAGTGAAAGTTGCTTGTAATTGTCGAGTTCTTGAGATTGATAATTATAGGGTAGGTAGTTTTGGATTTGCGAGAGGCGGCTTGGCGCATCCACGTGACTTGGCGTTGCGCTTGCCGTACCTCGTTCCCGCAGCGCAATCCTCTTAGTTCCCGCCTCTAATTTACACGTTTACTCTCGTCCCTCCCTCGCTCAGCACGTCCCATCAGGCCTCATTCTCACCGATCCTCGAGATCGCCGAGACTGTGCCTTCTGGATAACGCGATATGTCCTGATTGACCGGGACTTCTCGCGCCAGTAGACGGTGTGCGAGATCGAAGCGCGCTGCTTGCGCCCCTCGGAGACAACACCATGGCGGCTACAGAGACTACCAATCCTTCCACCGGCAGGGAACCGAATCGCGCTTCTGCGACTCGCAAATTTAAGGCCTCTGACTTGCCATTACCTTCGGCGACGAGATCTGCTATCGAATCTCTCGCTCACAGTTTCAAGAAGGAAGGTGATTACGATGCGATTCGCAAACAAGTCTGGGACAAGTTTGAGGCTAGTGTATGGACAATTCATGTTCGCGATAGGATGCATGCAGTTCACTAAAGAAAACCACTAGGATTACGAGGCTCAAGTTACCAAGTCTATCCTCGAAGTCGCCGAACAAGAAATCGAACGGAATCCCCACCAACTGCTGACTCTGGACCGTCGTAAGGCTGCAGCCCTCATTGATGGCGCTCTTGAACGACATGGCGTATATCAAACGGCAGAAGATGTCATCGGCCAGCTGATCGACGTTGGCGCAATAGAAGAGCGCATCCGCGAAAGTCGTCGAGCAGACATTGGTGAGGAAGCAGCCGAGGCTGAACGAATCCGAGGCGCCAAGACTGATGAGGAGTACGCTGCCGATACTGAAGCGAGGGTTGCTGAGCGCGAGCGAATCAGAGAAGAGATTCGGCAGAAACAGCTCGCGATCGAAGAAGAGAAACGTCGTCTCGTTCGAGAGGAGCGCAAGAAGGAAGAGCGCGCCCGAGAAGAGGCGGAGTTGAAGCGCCAAGCTGAGCGAGACGAACGACGAAGGAAACGCGAACAGGAGCGCGAAGAACGTGAAAGACTACGTGATATTGAAAGAGAGCAACGACACCAGGATCGTGAGCGACGCGATCGAGATAGGGATCGAGGTCGGGAAGCTCATGATCGAGAGCGAGACAAGGAACGAGATCGCGACAGGGACAGAGAAAGAGAAAGAGACAGAGACAGAGATCGAGATCGAGACCGAGGCCGGGATCGAGAGCGGACCCGAGACCGTTCACACGAACGAGACAAAGAGACTCGTCGTAAAGATCGAGAGGAGGTTTCTAAAGACCTCAAGGAGAAGCTTTCAAAGGAGGATCATGAACGACTAGAGCAAGAGGCTCTAGCCGACCTCCTCCGCGAAAGCAGCAAGGCGACACACAGACAACCCGAGTTGGAGATTGACGCATCTCTCGCACCGCCACCTAGGAAGGCAGGCCCAGTGTCTGCGATAAACCCTATTCGGAAGGATTCTCCGCGGGTATTGGACCGCAAGCCAGCCGATATCAGCCAGAAGCTGGATCGTGGCGGCTCCCGGACGCCTGCGGAGACGAAGCCCACGGACTCACGAGACGACAAGAGGTCGCGGCGTAGCGAGTCGCGTGTCTTGGACCGAGATCGTGAGAGAGAACGAGACCGAGATAGAGAAAGAGACCGGGATCGCGACCGTGACCGTGATAGGGTCAGGGATAGAGAAAGAGATGATCGGCCTCGGCGAGATCGCCGCTCGGCATCGCCTCGACGCGAACGAAGCCGGTCAAGAATTAGGGATCGTCGAGACCCGAGCCCAGCTCGCCCTCAACGGGATAGGACCCGTTCGAGGGCACGCAGGGACGATCGTCGAGAGAGGAGTCGGTCTCGCCCGAGATATGACCATTATGAACGAAGCAGGTCCCGGCGCAGAGACGGCAGCCGCTCTGGAGCAAGGCCTGACAGACGCGAACGGAGCCGATCACGAGCTCGAGCAGATCGAAGAGAACGGAGCCGATCACGAGCTCGAGCAGATCGAAGAGAACGGAGCCGAGAACCTAGAGAGATCTCACGGTCTCGACTCAGATCTGATAGGGACAGGCGAGAACGAAGCCGGTCAAGGACTCGGAGAGACGGCAGTCGCTCTCGAGACGTTCCTCTCCAGGGAGCAGACCACTATGATCCTCGAGAGCGCGATCGAGAAAGGGATAGGGACCGAGCTCGTGATCGCCCAGATCGATCTCCCCGACGACGTAGCCGTGATAGAGACCGGGATCGTGATGCGGACAGAGATCGAGACAAGGAGCGCGACAGAGGCCGAGACCGAGACCGTGATAGGGCACGTAGGAGTCGAACACGGTCCAAGTCCCCCTCTCGACGCGAAGAATCTGTTCGACAACAGGCTGCCAAGGAGAAGGAGGACCTTGAGGAGTGGAAGCGCGAGGAGGCCAAGAAGCGAGAGAAGGAGGCAAAGGCTTATCTGGCGGCCCAGAAGGAAGCGAAGGAAAAGGGCCTTCCGATTCCTGGTGTGGACGACAGGAGAAGCGCTGGTGAGATCTCTCCTGACATACGCCGACGACGAGGAATGGAAGATATTGACAGATATACGCCTGGAGGCCGAGATGAACGACGACGAAGCCCATCTCGCAGCCGTGAGGAAAACAGGGATAGGGAACGCGACAGAGACCGTGATAGGGACAGGGACAGGCTTCGCGACAGAGAACGGGATGCGGACCGGGACCGGGATAGAGAACGGGATCGGGACAGAGATCGTGATAGGGACCGCGAGCGTCGTGACCGTGACAGGGATCGAGATCGAGAGAGGGATAGAGACCGAGACCGAGACCGGGATCGGGAACGGGTCAGGGATAGGGACAGAGATCGGGACCGTGACCGTGACCGGGACCGCTCGCGAGAAAGGAGAGCGAGACGGGATCGGAGTCTGTCTCCGCGCCGAGAGCGACGGGATAGGACTCGGAGCCGGCGCCGGAGCAGAAGCCGTGCACATTAATAGCAAGCTTTCAGGGACGGATTTAGGGGGATTCACTTGTACTTCTAAATACCCTTTTTGGAGTAGTAGGTAGGGATCCTGGTTTACTGGAGTTGAGTGGACATGGACGGAACGGCCGTACATGGCCATTTAACTGGAGTTTTTGATTTCTATCCTGTTTGACCCATATCCAGATCCAGTGCCCCTGAAATTGCCATTGAAGCTGCTAATATACAGACATTTATTTAAGAACTCCAACGCCCAGACATAAAAAACGGAGGCATGACATTCGTCATCGAGATCCAAACCATGAGACCATAAACCGCGTCGCATCCCGGCCGGTATATCCTTGGCCGCGCAGATACCACACAGTCCAGATAAAGCTGCCCAGCCCGAGTAGAGCCACGGCGACGAAGATGGCGCCAGTGATGAGGCGGGTGATGCGCTGACGGCGCAGCTCATCGCGCGAAGGCGGCTGCCAGGAGGGCGGACGGGCGAGCAAGTCGTCAAGCGGAGGGGAGGATGGCTTGGGCGCGCCGAAGCCAGAGGCATAGACCAGCAGGCCGAGCAGGGCGACGATGTAGCCAACGACCTGGGTGGGCGTCATGTCGATCTGCCAGATGAGCACGGAGAGGACCACCAGCAGGATGTTCTTGAAGATGCCGGTGAGCGTGATGGCGAGGCCGGAGGTTTTGCCGATCTGGCCGCAGGGTTAGTAAAAGTTGAGAGGCAGAGAAAGGGGGAGGGAGACGCACGAGGAAGACGCTCGAGACGTTGAGCATGAAGGCCACGACGGCGCTGAAGAACACAGTGGGAATGCCCGCGCGCCAGAGGTGGGTGATTTCGAAGCGCGGGATCTCGGTCAGGGTCGCGATGAGCAGGTTCATGAGGAAGCACACCGGCGCATAGTAATAGAGCCCGACGAGGGGATCCATGCGCATGCCCTGATCGCTCAGCATCGTCTGCACCATCACCAGCCGCACGGCCTCGCACCCAATGCCCAGCACCTGGAAGATGAATCCCACCACCGAGAACTGCATCTCGCCATAGCTAGCAATCGCCACGCCCAGCATGATGACGCCCATGTTGGCCAGCGAGCGCGCACTCGGCGAGGCCAGGCCCCAGGCCCAGCTAGCACCTAGCACAGCGACCGGCGCCGCGGCCTTGAGCATCTGCACGAAGGCGAGCGACAAGTATAGGTACACAATGTTGGAGAAGACGAGCGAGCCCGAGTAGAGCAGGCCAATCGGCAGGATCGTGCGCATGTAGAGGCGCGGTGTGAGGCGCAGGTTGCGGCGCGAGTTGAGCAGCGGGGTGAAGTGCGCGAGGGCTTGGGTGGCGAGGGTTGCGAAGAGGAGGTGCCAGGTCGTGAGGAGGACGGCTATCGTGGTTTGTTAGCGAGTGCGTGTCTTCGTGGTGGTGAGGAGGAGGTCGACATACGGAAGCCTGTGGGAGGTGTTAGTTAGCGGGAAGGCCGATAGGATCGCGGGATCAACTCACGGAAGCCGGCGCTGTGGATGACGTATTTATTGTACAGCAGCGTCAGATTGGAGAAGACGATCCAGCTCCTGAAGCGTGCTAAGTCAGTTATCGCGGTTCCCAGGTCGTGGTGTTGCAGACTGGTCGGAGGACATACAGCACGTGCAGCGCCGGATGAACGCCCCCGCGCAGCCTCTGCGTCGCAGGCATCGCAGGAGAACCAGCATCGTCATCAGATCCAGCACCATCAGGATTCGCAGCAGGGCTCGGCGCAGGAATCTTCTCCTCCATGCGGCCACCGTCGTCAGGCTGCGTGAGCAACATGCTGGGCTGATCTTGGAGGGAGGGGGGAAAGAACAGAAGAATAAAAAAAAGGGTACGGCTGGAAAACGAGCAGGGTTCTGGCTATCAGGCAAAGGTTATCAAGCCGGCCAGCAGATCACGCTTCCAGCCCCCTCAGACGGGAATGGATTAAAAGATACTGCAAAGAAAAAGGAATGGGTGCGGGCGCGGTGCCTCGTCGGAATGCCGGGTCTCAGTCTTCACTCCCCGCCAAGGAAGAATGAAGAGAGAGAGAAGATGAGGTTGAAGCAGGGAAGCGAGCGCCTGAATTCCCAACCCCTGATAAAGTCTGGGCGGAAAGAGGCTGGTGCTGGTGCTGGTGGTCAGCAGCGGCTAGGCCGGGATAGACTAGACATGGATGGATGGAGCAGCGGGAAAAAGGGTTCTCCTGTCTCTTCAGATTTGATTGAAGAAAAGATTAATTAGCGGAGTCAGTCTCCCCTCTCAGAGCGCCGATCGCCCGCTGGGATTTAGCTTATATTTTAACATTAACATTTTCCCCGGCCCGTCCGTCAGCCCTATGTGAAGAAAGCTGTTTGCGGTCGTGGATGAGATGCATCGGGAGGGGATGCGCGCGCGCTGCTGGTATTTTGTAAATGTGCAGAAGCGAGGCCAAGCTCGAGATGTTCTGGCGGAAGCTGCCCAGCACTTGTTTGGACAGCGACACATTCAGGTTGGTCATGCTCGTATTCCAGCTGACAGCTTCATTAGCTCCTTGGTCTGCGCTTGATATCTATCCATTGCATTGATGCCTTTTCTAACCACCACTCGACATATCATAGGTATAAGTCACTGCGATACAATGCAGTCCTGCTCTTGATCCGAGCCATAAATTCCTTCTTTCCTTCCTTCTGGGAAATCGTCCCCCAACTCCGCGCTGTGCCTTGCCCTGTAACCTTGGAAAACGCCAATGCCACTCTCTAGTCCTCGTTGCTTTCGGCCATACTTTCGGTAGTTGAGCTGGCCTTATCTCCCTGCGCTTCTTCTGGAGCTGTCGCCTCGCTTGAGCTTGAAGGCGTCTCTGCTGCTGCTGTCGGTTGAGAGGCTAGACTCGAAGCAGTGGAGGGATCGGCTGTCTCACTCGGGGACTTTGCTGCGTGCTCGACGACGAGTCCGGATTCACCTGCGACAACTCCCGCTGCTGGAACAACGGGTGGCGTCTTTGAATCAACAGCTGCTGGCGGTTCCAATTCCGTTGCTTCCACGAGCTCGGGCACATGTCCGTTCGCATGAGCCGGTACTCCCTCGTCCACGTTTTCATTACCGACAACGCTGCCCGTCACCTCCCTCTCGTCCTCAGTAGTCAAGACAGTATTGGGATCCACGCAGTCATAAAACAGCATGAAAACCCCTGGTGACAGGCTGAGCACCGTCTCCTCGCTCACAATCGATACATTATGATCGCTGAGCCGCCACCAGTCCATCTCGGGAGCTTCTGATCCGGTCTCGACAGCAGGCTCATTATTGCTCGTCTCGGTCTTGGATGCTTCTGAGGCCTCTTCTACCTCGCCTGGTTCTCTCGCCTCGCCTTCTTCGTCAATGACCATCGTAGGAGGTGGCTTGTTCCGTGGATGCTTCCGGTAACATATGTAATGGCCATTCTCGTGGCGGCCGTAGTGTGTGACAACTGCGCGTAGCTCGTATATAGGCCCGGTAAGCCTCGAAGGTCGTAGATCTCCAGCGACCATTGATAACCGGGGATTCGATATCCATTGCTCCTCGTCCTCGATAACACCTTTTTCCAGGTTCTCAACATCGTCTGGGTATGGTACATCGCTCGCACTACCCAAGCACCATGGTCCTAGATCCAAGGTCTTGGGGAATTCCACCGGTGCCGAGTTCTTCATCATGTTGAACGTCGACGGATCAAACACCGAGCGATTGACATGGATGGCTAGGCTTTGCGGCGGTCGCGCAATCACGATCTGCTTAGTCTTGGTTACGCTGACCTTGCCCTGCGACGAGATCTTGCACTTCTCCGTGATCGTCTTCTCGTCAAACTGGTCCTCCTCAAGGGCAAGTTCCACAGCCTCTAAGCGCCGCAGAGGTTCCGCAAGTTGCGCTTCCGGCATGTTGCTCTCCTTGAGCTTCTCAACCAGTTTTGTGAGGAGCCGCTGAGCTTTGAGGAGTGTGCAGTTGGCGCATTCGACCTGCTCGATGGCCTCTACCTTGGTATACGCATCTAAGCGCTCGTATAGATCGTGCTGCGCCTTGTCGAGACCGAGACTGAGGGTCAAGCAGGTGAACGGAATCATGGCGAGGCCGTCCGAGTGACCACATTGCACACAAGCGACGCGCTGTGCCAAAAGACCCTCTAGGGGGTTTCGTGGGAGTTTTGTCTCTGACGCCTTGGACTCGGTGACACTCTGGTATCCGCTATCGTCGCTGTGATGGCTGGACGCGGCATCCTCCTTGTCGGGGTTGTTGTACTCGAGGCCCGGGTGGCGTTGAATACTCTTGGACGCCTTGGCCACGCTCTTATCGATGTCGTCGAGGATCTTCGAGTAGTACTCCTGCGCATCTTGCTGTGTCCATGTGCTCATGTTCTTCAGCAAGCCCGGCGTCCACAGCGTTTTACCGTTGTTGGACAAATCGTTGAGGTCAGAGATCAACGTACGCAGCGTCTGCGCCACGTCGCGGTCCTCCTCGTCGGCCGATGCCGTTTGAAGATACGTCGATAGATACTCTGGAAGAGGCTTGAGAGAAGCCAGCCCTTGTAGGATGCTGTTCTGGTAGCACGAGTTGTCGCGATTCCCCAAGCCGGCCGGGCGATCGACATCCAGCTTGATTCCCAGAACGCCGCCAGTCATGGACATGGCCCTCTTGCGCACCTCAAAGACCGAGGCCATGACGCCGCCGGAGCGGTCCAGCCGCAGGATCCGCCTCATCGTCTCGCTCTTCGCCGCATGTGTGCTTTGTGCCTGCGACATCGGCCGAGGAACGAGACTTGGATTGACCCAGTCGTCGACGGCGTTCAAGAGGCGCTCCGGAACAATATACACCAACAAGTCCCAGAGGCAGGTTCCCAGCAGAGAAACAGCTTCTTGCGGTGTGGTCGAGGACCCATACGAGTTGTAGACGACGGTGACGAGGAGGATGAGCACGGAGAGGACGATGCTGGGCTGCGAGACTCGGTCCCAGAGGGTATCGCGGCGGCGGTTCTGCTGGAAGGCTGCGACCTGGTCGTCGTAGAAGCTGTCAAAGTCGGGATGTGGAGAGTTCATGCTGAAGCGAGTGTCGGAGAATCTCGTCTTCCGGCTTCTCTCGTCGGGAGGGAGAGGCTCGTGATCGATCAAGCAGGCTGACTGATAACGTCGTCGACCGCGAGGCTATCTAGCTAGCCATGGCCGCTGGGGCGCGCAAGCTCTGTCGACGGCTGTGGCAGATCTCGGATAGCAGCGGACGAGGAGGCCAATTCATGTGTTTGAGAATGGAGGCTGCGTGGCAACAAGCGGTGGTAAAGAATCGTAAGTCGTGATACAGAGGTGATGATGTCGCAGACTGAGCCGCTGTCTGGTTGCTCCGGCATGAGGAATCTTGCACCTGCCCCTAGCGGAATTCATGGTAGAAAGCCCCAGTGTGTGGCGCCGCAAAGCCACACTGTCCAGAACCCACGTGGCTTAAGTCATGAACCTTGGAAGCTTACACGATCAACACATTCGTTGGGAGTCTCATGACAGGAAATCTTCGGAAATTATTAAGTAAGTAATGTAAGTAAGGTAAGGTAAGGTATATAAGTCATGTAGGTGTCATGTCTTTGTTATCTCGGGCAGGTATATCAAGAAGGGTAAGTACAAGAAACAGATCAACGCTCAGCGCAGCAGCCCACTAATGGTAATAATAAATCTAGACCTCGCCTCCTCGGAACGCCCTACGCCCGCTTGCTAAACGAATTGATGGAGTGATGCTATATAGTCATAGCTATTGCTTCGCCGGCACGATGTACGCCAGCTTGGGCTCCTGAACTTCAGCCAGCTCCAGGTTCTGCCACATGCAGAAAGACACGGGCGAGGCTGGCAGTTCGACAGGGCTCATGACGGGATTGTGAACCGCAAACGACCCGGGCGAGTAGTATTGCGACTCGGGAATGGCAGCCAGTCGGTCGTTGGCACCTCGGCGGACGTTGAAGCGGCGCGGGCCTGGTGATGGCTTGCCCGGCGAGGGCGTCATCTTGAGGGCTTCCCAAGTCGAGTCGTCGTCCTCGGTGATGAAAGAGCTGCCCGGTGAAGGGGCCTTGTTCTCCTTGGCCTCCCGCAGCAGAAAGTCCTCCCGGGCCTGCTTCTCCTGCTTGGCTCGTCTGCGGACGCGCGTGACCCAGATGAAGGTCCCGAGGCCGACTGCACAGCAGATACTGACGATGGTGCAGACGGCAACGAGGCCACTTGTGCTCCCGCTCTTGTTCTTGGGACTTGCTGTGCTCGTGGCCGAGGCACTGGCAGGGATGATGGAGGGAGGCGATGTGCCTTGGAGCACTGTTGTTCCAGAGGCTGTTGCTGTTGCTGAGGCCGTCGTGGCAGACGAAGCAGAGGCGGTGACAGGCTCTGTGGAGTCGTCGAGGAGATATCCATAGTCGCTCTGGTTGCTGCTCAGGACGCACTCTTCCGAGTCGTTGCAAGTGTATCCGAACGGACAACAGGCATCGCCACAACGCGGCAGATCATGGCCCAACGCAGAAGTCATGACGGGAGAGTCGGGGAACAAGGAATGGTCTTGGTTGGTGATGTTGCAGGTGATGGGCTGGATTATGTCGCAGTCGCTGTCCGCTGGACAGCATAGAGCAGTGGTGTTTGAGGCTAGCACCATACACGTTGTTTCGCTCTTGGATCCGGAACAGCAAAAGCCTGACGGTACGGCTGAGCCGCAAGAGAACTGACCCGACGGGCACGAGTCTCGCCGGGCTCGAAGCTCTGGCGGTTGACGGTCTGGCAGACGGTCTAATATCGAGGAGGGGGAGGATGAGGCCAGCTCGAGCTTTAGGGCAGAACGGTCGGCAATGAAAAGAGCCGTCGTCGACGAGAGAAAGAAACAGAAAAACAGGAAGAGAAGCCTGGTGATGCCAGCATCAGCAGGCGGAAAGGAGCGTGCCATGGTCGTGGTGGTAGCTACCGGGTCATGAGAAGCGAACGACAAAAGGAATGTGAAGAGTCCAGAGCTGGACGGACGCCGTGTGCGCAGAGGACGAGGGAACGGACTGGCACGGGGGATATAAACCTCAGTCCACAAGCGTTGGGCATTTGATCGTCCCCCCTAACATTCTCTGAAGGGGGCGGACATGCAGACACACACAACCCACAGTAACATCGCTGACACTATTGTTAGTTGCGATGGCCTCACAGCTGCATGTTGGTTCCAGCACAGCAACAATCCGCCTCGGATCGCTGGACAACGCCAATGAGCCAGACCAGATAGCCGCGGCCGCAGGCGACGCGCAGCTAACAGCACAGGCAGTCCCTAAGCGAGCGGTGGCCGTCCGGGTCGCTCCCAGACTCCTGGGAACAGGCTCGTGTTGGGCGACATCGCGACCGACGTTTCGAAGGCAGAGGGCATGGGCGAGCCGGAAACGTGGGCGCTTAGGCGAGTGGAGAGGCCGTCGGGCTCATTGGGGTCGGGAACCGCCACGTCGGAAGCCCAGCGGGGCAGCTCTACCCGGCGTAACATGTAGGGGCCTGCTGGCCGCCGGAAGGATGGGCAGATGTGAGCTTGTATGCGGGATTCAGTGGTGGTGGGAGCAGCAGAACAGCTGCGGGAGGGAAGGGGCTCGTTGGACGTGAGTGAGGCTTTTCGGCGTCGGGGCTCCGGGACGGGATCGGTAATTATGGGGCCGTCCGGAGCCGAGCGGGAGCGGCTAGACGAGGGCCACTGGCTTGGAATTGGTGCTTGGCAGAGACAGGGACTGGGCTGGAGGACGCTGTCAGTTGTGAGAAATGTCCAGGCTAGAGTTGTCTGTTGGGCGATAGTGCACGTTGGTTCTAAACTACTTAACGCCCAGGGGCTTCCCTCCAGTTTCGAGACTCAACGGTGTTGTCCACGAAGGCTCCTTGCGTAAGCGCTCAACATGATGGACGGCAATAACAGCTCATCTATATAACTTGAGATGCTCTTGATCTCTCTGGAGGAGTCGGCCCATGCCGCGAACTAGAACCGGATCCGACTCTAACGAAATGGCTAGACGCGGAGCTCAGAATGCAATTAGCGGGGAAACTCTGCCGAGGTCGCCCAGTGGGCCAATTGAATGACATCTGCTGGCATGGAACTCCAACAGCTTCACTGCTGCAAACAACCTCCTAAGCAACATCAACTCCCCAGGCAGTCAATTGACCAGGCTGACCACTCTGCTGCGTAGTTTGAGACACAATCAACATGCTTTCCCGGTTTGGTCTCGCTGCCAGGGCTTCCAGGTGCCTTCCTTGACCTCAATCCTGTTCCGTTCTCCCGTCTCACTAACACGTGTGACTTGACAATAGCTCTGCTGTGCTTGCTCGACCAGCGGCACACACTATTCGACGACGCCGCGCAAACTTTGGCATTCAATCTCGCGGAGTCCAATCTCTGGCCAATTCAAACATCAAGGATGTCTCGTTGAGCCCCGACAAAACAATTGTGTTGACTCATGCGGGGTCAAAGGCTGATAGTGTGCAAGCTATGTCAGTTGTACCCAAACAATCACAATTATCTGTAACTGACCCATTGAATCTAGTCCGAACCTATGGCTGAGGTTTGAACCCCTTTGCCTTCCAAGTAGTCCAATCACTAATAGAAGCAAGGGATAATTGCCTTTGCAGCAAGTGTGTCAACCAAGACACCCGACAACGAAACTTTGACACCTTCCAGGTATAACTGATTATACGTTATCAATGACCAATTGCTAAGACTGGGGAGTAGATTCCGAAGGATATCACGCCAGTATCGTTTTCCAAGACGGACCAAGATCTAATAGTCGAGTGTAAACTTCTCCGCCCTGTTTGAGCCCCAACCCCTGACCATTATTCAGGGTCTGACTCCCATACCAGCCAACACCCATTGTCCTGGCTAGCAGCTGCGTTCCCCGGCGGCAGGACACAACAATTCGGCCAAGATCAGTTTGTAATTTGTCTCAAGATGTGTCTTTTGCATGCTAAGTGACGTTGCAGCCCCCGCGAGTTATGGAACTCCTCAATCGCTCAAGCACCGCCCGAAGTCTCATACGACAAGGTCATGAGCAAGGACAGCACCGAAGGAATTGCGGCCCTCACAAAGAACATCGTAAGCTCACACTTTGAAGCTCAAGATGCCTTCTGACTAACGGCCATAGTGGGTTCATGGTATGACCTTCGTCACCAACACCCCTCCAACCCCGGAAGCCACCGAAGCACTCCTCAACCACATCGGGCCCATTCGCACCACCCACTACGGCGGCTTCTACGACTTTATTCCAGACCTCGCCATGGCCGACACCGCCTACACCAACCTCGCCCTGCCCGCTCACACCGACACCACCTACTTCACCGAGCCAGCCGGCCTACAAGCCTTCCACCTGCTCTCGCACACCGCGCCGCCCAACGCCGCACCCTCAAGCGACCCCCTCGGCGGCCAGTCGCTGCTCGTCGACGGCTTCCACGCCGCACACGTGCTGCAGCGTGAAGACCCTGCGGCGTTCCGCACGCTGACTGAGGTCCCGCTGCCGTGGCATGCGAGCGGCAACGAGGGCATTGCGATTACGCCTGATAGGCCGTTCCCCGTGCTGGAGGTAGAGAGGGGGACGCTGCGGCGTGTGCGCTGGAATAATGATGATAGGGGCATCGTGCCGCTGCAGACCGCGCCGGGTATGTATGATGCTATGGCGAAGTGGAACGAGATCCTCCGGCGGCGGGAGAGCGAGTTCTGGTTCCAGCTAGAGCCGGGCCGCGTTGTCAGTGAGTTAATGTTTACCTACAGACCTTGGAGGCAGAATTCAGCTGACAAATTCGCGCGCGTAGTCTTTGATAACTGGCGAGTGATGCATGGACGAAGCGCCTTTGAAGGGGTGCGACGTATCTGTGGTGGTTACAGTAAGTCTACCTTCTAAACACTTTCTTGAGTCAAGACTGAGTTGTCATGTAGCGCCTCATGATGACTTCGTGTCACGATACCGCACAACAAACTTCAAGCAGGATCAGGTTATTGGGCGGAACTTGAATGCGAGAACCCTTCCAGAGGACGTAGACGATTCGTGATTTGGGAATGGACTCCTTGTAGCAGTATTTGTTCTTGAGCCTGCGTAAAATTGTCACGTCAATTCTGGCCGGACCTTCTCGGGCTTCATGCATGTGTATGAGGAAACCCATACTTCTCAGTCTACATTATTGACTGTATAACTTCCGAAATGCTCGTAGATCTTGTAGCCTGGTTCTCACAATGCGGAGAACTGGCCATTTGTCTGAATTCTTAATTCCATTGAGTTTCTTCCATTTTGTTACGTGCCGTGTTATTTGGTCCTGTTGGTCAACATGCGATACGTAATATTTGGAATGAAAACCGGTGAAAACTCCGTGCCACAGACTCTAGCACGATATTATACGACCTTTGATGTCGACCTGAAACTCGCCGGGTTGGCCGGCCCGAAAGGAAATCGATAGACTTCGAAGGTCTAGCCGGGACGAGACTCGAGAACCCCTGAATTTAAGTAGAATTCTAAAAATACCACCAAGCCGTTGAATTAAGTCCACGATCTTAGCGAGTCGATAATAAACAACAGATGGTCAACACACACACGGCTTCATCAGCTTGGCAAGGCAGAATTGCGGGCTGAAAACGAGCTGCACATTAATCACATCCAAATGCACCTCAGAATTCGTGCTTCTGGTTGCCTTTAGTGGCAAAGTGCAAGTCGAGACTGGTCGAGGCCACCCACGCATGCATCAACTGACAATTGAATTTCCGGTTTGGTTGGTTGGGCTCTAAAAAAAACCAATACCGACAAACCCGACTGCAGTTGATGAGAGGCATGGAGAAAAGGAAAAAAAAACCAGGGTTGACGATAAAGGACAAAAGTACAATAGACTTGCCGTTATAGCAACCGTTTGTCTTGGGCTCGGTCAGCAGCGAGAAAACGAGGGAAACCGACGGGACGTGGGGCATTTAAAACGGCTGCTGGAATGGCGGGGCGGCCTCCCACTTCCAATTCACAGGCCCAGCGCGCCCAGAGTCGAAGGAATCTGCAGTCATGATTTGGCAGGGCTGTTATCTGATGTCAAATGCATTTCTACTTTTTTGAGAGCGAAGGGTAGCTGTTGGGGGCCGTGTGACGCCCAGATTGAACGCTCACAGGCGCAACCGAGGCCCCCAATCCGCGAGAAAGTACTTCCCAGGTACCTCAGCTTTCTGCCGTCGGTCAGCCACCACTCAGGCTGATCGCGAGCTTGCTGATTGGACCGCCTCCCAATGCTTCTTTCTGCTTGTCTGCGCAGCATCTGCCTAACAAGCTGGCATATAATAAGAATGAATCGGTCGAACTGTGTTTTCCCTCTGTCCTTACGGGCCTCTCCTGGATTTTTATCGCCCGTTTCCAGCACGCACTCTCGCCAATCCCCCCTGTAACGGATGCCCTGACAGGCCTGCACCTGCCCGCACCACCACCAGCAACACCCGCTAGCCTCCAGCTGCCAGCGCAAGCAGCACCAGCAAACACGGAGAGTACTTGCGGGTACTTTTGCTTGGGCGCTCCTTCCGCCTCCTGCTGGCGCCTGCCTGTCAGCCCTACCTTACCTTGCCTTACCTTACCTTCCCTCTATCTCCTGGCAACATCTCGTCATCTCCCCTCCGCAGCAAAATCCCACCCCCCTTCCCTTCCTCATTATCCTCACGCGCGCACGCATCTCGACGTCCAGCAGCGCGCTTTCTTCCCGCAAGCAGCAGCGGCCATCGCCATCGCCGACTCGATCGTCTGCTCGACCCCTCTGCGACCGTCTTCTCACCGCCCGCCATCATCGCTAACTCGCCGCCTCTCCGTCATCGATTATCCCAGCTGTTGCTGGCCAGCCCCTTTGCCTCCTCCTCGCACATAGCCTACGACCGGCCCAACGCCCGAAAAGCCCATCATGGACCCCGAGGGCGAGCCTCAGGCCCCCCATGTGGAGGAGCGCCGCAATGTCCAGGTCGACAACGCCATCCGTGCAATCCAGGAGAAGAAGCCAGTGCCCGAGATCGACTTCACCATCCACACCATGGAGGATGGCACCCAGGTCAGCACGATGGAGCGCGTCTGCAAAGGTGAGTCGCTCATGACACTCTCTATCCGGCGACCCCTCTGCTGCTTCGTGGCACCTGGGTTCATGGCGGCTTGCGTCAGAGCTTTCAGCAACCCCCCAGCGTCTGCCCCTCGACCGCGACTCTACGATCCATGAGCAATAATGCTAACTACCTTTTTCTTCTTGAAACACAGATGTGCAAGCGCCCGCCATGCAACCCCCAACCGACGATGAGTTTTTCGAGGACGCAACCCACCAGAAACCCAACATCGTCTTCCTCAAGCAGCATTTCTACCGCGAGGGTCGCCTCACCGAGGAACAGGCTCTCTGGATCATCCGCAAGGGCTCCGAGCTTCTGCGCGCCGAGCCCAATCTTCTCGAGATGGATGCTCCCATCACCGTCTGTGGCGATGTCCACGGCCAGTACTACGATCTCATGAAGCTGTTTGAGGTCGGTGGTGACCCCGCCGAGACCAGATACCTCTTCCTCGGCGACTACGTCGATCGGGGCTATTTCAGCATCGAGTGTGTCCTCTACCTGTGGTCGCTGAAGATTCATTATCCCAAGACCCTCTGGTTGCTCCGAGGAAATCATGAGTGTCGCCATCTGACCGACTACTTCACCTTCAAACTCGAATGCAAGCACAAGTACTCCGAGGCCGTCTACGACGCCTGCACTGAATCCTTTTGCTGCCTGCCCTTGGCGGCTGTTATGAACAAGCAATTCCTGTGCATTCACGGTGGTCTGAGCCCCGAGCTGCACACTCTAGATGATCTCAGAAGCGTGCGTTCTTCCACTTCTCGCCACACCCACCTATCTCGAGCTGACTGAGTTACATAGATTGACCGATTCCGAGAACCGCCTACTCAGGGTCTCATGTGCGACATTCTCTGGGCCGATCCGTTGGAGGATTTTGGACAAGAAAAGACGAGCGATTACTTCCTGCACAACCACGTCCGAGGTTGCTCATACTTCTTCTCATACCCTGCCGCCTGCGCATTCCTTGAAAAGAACAACCTCCTCTCTATTATCCGAGCTCACGAAGCCCAAGATGCTGGCTACAGGATGTACCGCAAGACTAGGACAACCGGATTCCCCAGTGTCATGACCATCTTTTCGGCTCCAAACTACCTCGACGTCTACAACAATAAGGCTGCTGTCCTGAAGTACGAGAACAACGTTATGAACATTCGACAGTTCAACTGCACCCCCCATCCGTACTGGCTGCCGAACTTTATGGACGTCTTCACTTGGTCCCTGCCCTTCGTCGGCGAGAAGATTACGGACATGCTTATTGCCATTCTGAGCACGTGCTCGGAGGATGAGCTGAAGGAGGAGACTCCTGCGTCTACTTCACCAGGACCGACGTCGCCGCCCATGATCGGCTCTAACGATCCCGAATCCATTGAGTTCAAGCGACGAGCCTTGAAGAACAAGATTCTCGCCATCGGCCGACTATCCCGCGTCTTCCAGGTACTGCGTGAGGAGTCAGAGAAGGTGACTGAACTCAAGACGGCATCAGGTGGGCGGCTGCCCGCTGGAACACTCATGCTGGGTGCAGAAGGCCTGAAGAACGCCATCAATACCTTTGAGGATGCCCGAAAGGTCGATCTGCAGAACGAGAGACTCCCACCTACCCACGAGGAGGTTGTCAAGCACCAGGACGAAGAGAGACAGGCGGCTATGCAAAAGGCTGCCCATGAGGCTGACAACGATAAGAAGTTGCAGCAGCTGTCGCGAAGACTCAGCACGTGAGTATATCTCGAGCCCTCGGCTCAATATACAACATCACGATGACTAACAACTTCCTCTTTACAGAGATCGTAAGACGAGGGCATCGTCATCCTCGTCATGAGAAACGGACATATTGTAGTTGCGATGCTTAGGAACGCCATCGCGGGTAGGAACGGGGAGGATGATGGAGGCGAAATGACATATTTATCCTTTTCCTGAAACTGAGAGAATAACTCGACGAAGCATCCAGATGCTCGTATTTGTTTGATGCCCAAGGTCCAACTTGATGGATTTATTATCTGCACAGTGACAGGCGCCTGGTTTGAGTCGGGACGAGCAGCGGCGGGACAGAGCGCACAGGGAAAATGATGCTGGTCCTCTGGCCTGGACAGCTAGACTTTGGCGCGTCTACAGCGGTGAACAGTATGTTTTTTTGTCTTGATTAATGCTAGGTCGTGCGGTATGAGTGTCGGGTATCCGTCTGACGAATACATAAATGCGACACTAGCTGATGAAACTGGTACGAAGAGTGCCGTGCTATTGACGCATTCCCTTCCAAATAAACTTGATGTCTCGAAGCCTTGCTTCTGCTCTTCCTGGAAAGCCACTCGTCCCTCCGTAGTGACAGTGAATCTCTCATGCCTCTGATCCGGATTCTATTGTCTCGCGACGGCGAAACAAACAAGACGCCTTGCCAATGGAATAGCTATTGGAGCATCGAGAGGTGCGTACAAGCAGCTCATTCCGACTTAGTCATGGGCTGGACCCCCAAGTTCCCAAGCATGAGAAAGTTAAGCTTCTCAATCAAGGAAGACACATGTGATTGAGTTTCGTCTGCTGCGTCACAATACCTTCAATACAAGCTCCAACACATCAAAGAACGCCTCTCGTTCAAGATCGATCTTAGTTAGCCCAAGCCCCAAGACCAGTGTTCTTCGATCGTCAGGAGCCCTCAGTCCTAGTTGACTAGCAATTTGTGCGGCATACAGCTGGCCTAGGGTCTCGCGCTCTTCCCCGCCACCGCCTAGCAATGTTTTAGGTGTGAGATGCGTCGAAGGGAGCAGGCCTTGGTTCATGCTGGGAAGTGTCATCTCGACGAGACCGGCTGACGTTCCGGCCAGAGGGACTTGTATCTAGATATTGTGGTTAACAACTGGGCCGAAACTGTTACAGGAGCGTGGACAGTACCCATTGAGAGAGGCGGCCTTCTTGAGAAATGGTGATGAGGATGCGGTCGGAGAAGTTGGTGGATGTTACTTCGGTGGGCACGCCATTGACGAGACCGGAAGCCTCCCTGCTCTTGGCTGGAAACACGTCCTCTCTCACATCAACAGTCTCCATGGTGGTTGTGAACGGTATTGTCGAGGGCCGAGTCAGCTCCATGAATTGAAGAAGCCCTTTCTAAACGGATCGAAGACAGTGGAGCTCAGCTCCCCCACCACATCCCCGAACTAAGCCCGAAGTAGCTGCAGATTATGGCGGTAACAGCCGGCAGAATCCGAAATTCCCAAAATTTCCAGAGCCAGAAGCTCCCCAGAATTCCCAGCGAAAATCCCCAGCGGGCGAAGCTCTGAGAGCGCAAAACGGAGAAATTGGCACACTTCTCGTCGTCAACCTTTCGGGCTTGACAATTGCCGCCAAGATGCCTCCCAAGTTCGTCCCCCGTCAACGAAAACATAAAGTCCTTGCCCGTGAGCGCGCCCAGGAGAACGCCCGCCATGACGTCCCCGACACCGACACCAACGCCGCCGAGCTGCTGCCCGAGGCAAAGAGCGAGCGTGAGGCGCGGCGATCGCAGATGAAGGAACAGCTGCGGCAGGACGGCGCCAAAATGAGCGGTAAAAAGGCCAAACGACTGGAAAAGTACATTGATGGCAAGCTGCGCCGCGACGAGAACCGTGAGCTTCTGGCCAAGCTGGCGGAGCGCAAGGTGGACACGAGCCTGTTTGCGAGCAGTCGGGCACTCGGACAGGGGCGGGAGACAAAGAAGCAGATTTTGAGGAGAGCATTGAGGGAAGAGCGGGCGGGGATTGAGGGCGAGGGGAGGGAGGATGTGCTCTTTGAGAAGAGAGTCGTCGATGAGGACGAAGGGAGTGATGAGAGCGGAAGCGAGAGTGAGGATGATTCTAAAGTACAACCGATCACTCCAAAGCCGCCAAGGTCAATCGGAGCTACTCCATCATCCTCAACAACTACAGAACCGGCGAAAACAACGACCACATCGATATCTACACTTGGATCGGGCTTGAAACGACCCCTGGAGCTCGATGAGGAAGGACGGCCGGTTATACAAAAACGACAAAAGCGAGGCGGTGTCAAGTCTAAAGTCTCTCTCGAAGTCCCCATTGAACCCCAATCCGAAGAGGAAGATTACGAAGAATGGGATGGATTTGGCAGCGATCAGTCTGGCGTTGAGGCATCAGCAGAGAGCAGCTCTGAGTCAAGCGGAAGCGAAGGAGACGGCTCTGAAGATGAAAAAGAACCAAGCGAAGAATCAGAAGGCGATTCAGACGAAGAGATGGACGACGATGGAAGTGAAGACAGCGGCGAGCGGAAACAAAGGTCTTCGGCGTTCAAATCCTGGGCGCATCAACAACGAAACGAGGCCCTCGGTTACCAACCAGTTGAGGCAGGTTCTTCAGCACTAGAAATACCGAAACCGGAGAACTTCATCCCCCGAGCCCCTGAACAGGATCCTCTTCCTTTGGAGCTGAAGCCCACGGAGAACGTCAGTCGAAAGGTCTACAGCGTCACAGTAACGCGAACTCCTGAAATTCAGGAGGCCCGTCTCAAGCTGCCGGTGGTTTCCGAGGAGCAGCGGCTGATGGAAGCTATTCACAACAACGACATTGTGGTGGTTTGTGGTTCAACGGGTTCGGGAAAGACGACGCAGATTCCGCAGTTTTTGTACGAATCTGGATACGGGTCACCAGACTCACCTACTCCTGGTATGATTGGCATCACGCAGCCCCGACGAGTGGCTGCTGTGAGTATGTCAAAGCGAGTGGCAGAAGAGCTTGGTGACCATTCGGACGTCGTGGCCTACCAAATCAGATTTGAAGGAACAGTCGACCCCCAAACGGCCATAAAATTTATGACGGATGGTGTTTTGCTTCGGGAGATTGCCCAAGATATCACGCTCCGCAAATACTCGGCAATTGTCATTGATGAAGCTCACGAGAGGAGTGTGAACACTGACATTCTTATTGGAATGCTCAGTCGAGTCATCAAACTGCGGGCGGAGCTTGCTGAGGAAGACCCATCAGTCCGACCCCTGAAACTCATCATCATGTCTGCAACACTGCGAATAGAGGACCTTACGATGAACTCTACGCTGTTTGCAACTCCTCCGCGTGTGCTTGAGGTCGAGGGACGACAGCATCCTGTGACTATCCACTTCTCCCGTCGAACACAGCACGACTACGTTGAGGAAGCCTTCCGCAAGATCAGTAGGGGCCACAAGAAGCTACCACCTGGTGACATCCTTGTCTTTCTGACTGGAAGAAATGAGATCTTACAGCTCAGCAAACGCTTGAAGGCTGCCTTCGGGGGGCTGAGGTCTGCTGAGGGTCCCAAGGTGCAAATTTCTGCAGCTGAGGCCCCTGTCGAGGTGGAAGACATTGAGTTTGGTGATGTCGACGACCAGGATGGCGATGAAATGGATGATATTCCGTCTGATGAAGAAAATGAGGAGGACGAGGACGAGTTCCAGATAGAGGAGGATCAGGAGGTTGCCCCTCTGAAAATGCGGGTGTTGCCCCTATACTCTCTCCTCCCAACTCGAGAACAACTGCGTGTCTTCGAGCCTGCACCTGAAGGAACCCGTCAAATCATCCTCGCCACCAACGTGGCAGAAACCAGTTTGACAATCCCTGGGATCCGCTACGTCTTTGACTGCGGACGGTCGAAGGAGCGGCAATACGACCGCGTTACTGGCGTTCAGAGCTACGAGATTGGTTGGATCAGCAAGGCCAGTGCCAACCAGCGATCAGGTCGAGCTGGTCGAACGGGGCCTGGTCACTGCTACAGGCTATACTCGTCGGCGGTGTATGAGCGAGATTTCCCGAACTTTACGGATCCGGAACTGCTGCGCATGCCGATCGAGGGTGTTGTCCTACAGCTGAAGGCGATGAATCTCCAACACGTGGTCAACTTCCCGTTCCCTACACCCCCAGACCGAAGGAGTCTGGCCAAGGCTGAGAAGCTGCTGACATATCTGTCTGCCATCTCGGCTGAGGGGCAAGTCACCCAGATTGGAAAGACGATGTCGGTGTTCCCTTTGTCTCCTCGCTTCGCACGGATCCTGCTAGTCGGACATCTCCACGACTGCATGACGTACACGATTGCGTTGGTAGCGGGTCTTTCGGCGGCTGAGGTCTTCCTCCCTGAGAGTCAAGCAGTGCCAGCTCTCATAGCCAAGGACGACGCCGATATCCGAACGACAGCGGATGTCCTTGCGGAAGATCGCCAAGCCCAAGTGCGGAGACTGTTCAACCAAGTTCACAAGAACTTCTGCTTCCTCGACGACAAATCTGACGCTATCAAGCTGCTCCAGGTCGTTGGTGAGTTTGCACACGAGCCCAATGAGGCCTGGTGCGAGAGTCACTTTGTCCGATTCAAGGTGCTCAAGGAGATCCAGCAGCTGCGTCGTCAGATCACTGAACTGCTGCGCACCAACATCTCGTCTTTTGCGAACCTCAAGTTCCAGGATAAGCTAGACCCTCCCACCCCGAAGCAAGTCGCTGCGCTGAAGCAGATGGTCGCCGCGGGCTTCATCGACCAAGTCGCCATCCGCGCAGACCTCACACCCAATCCGCCAGAGCAGCTGCGTAAGCCTCGGCGCGCCATCGATGTGCCCTACATCCCGCTCATCCCAATTCACACGGGAGCAGACGTCGAGAGTGATCGTGCTGTGTACATCCATCCGAGCTCTCCCCTCGCACATCTCAGTACGCAGGAGTGCCCAGACTACATCGTGTACGCGTACCTGCAGCGCGCTTCCTCACTGGGAGCTGACTCTGAGAAGCGGCCAAAAACCCGCATGCATGCCCTTACAGATGTCACAGGTGGGCAGTTGGCTGGCCTGGCCAAGGGCACACCACTAATCACGTATGGAAAGCCCATCAAGGAGATCAAGACCAGCGAGGGTGGGAGTGTGAGAGAGTGCTGGGTTGTGCCGTCACTCAGGGCGGAGGGAACAGGCGGGCAGGGCTGGTCATTACCGGCGAAGAAGGTGGTGCAGCGGAAGATGCCCGCTAAGGGCTGGGTCGTGGAGTGATATTTATCTTCATGAATTTGCATATATGTGAAAGCAAGCAAATCTAGATACCATGGACATCAAAAGCGTTGAATAGAATGGGCATGACTGGATATGTGGAGTTTGGGTTTAGGATCAGGTTGTTGATGGTTTATAAGAGTGGGAGCAGATTCTATTGGATCCCTCACTGGAGTACATCATCGGAGCATCATATGATGGACTAAGGATCAGGAACTCTCAACATTGATCTCAACTTTCAATCCTATACAATCCCTTTGACCACAATTGTAGAAGATCAGATCGAATTAAGACAACTGACAATGACTCTCTTCCCAGGCGTCGCTCTCGTCACTGGCGCAGCATCAGGTCCTCGCCCTTCTGATTCCCAAAACATCACGAGCTTATACAGTTTCAGGCATTGGGCGGCAAATTGCCATCTCTTTTCCAAGTGAGGGTTGCAACAAGATCGCTCTCTTCGACAAAGACCTCAGCGGCCTCGAGGAGACGAAGAAGGCTCTCCAAGCGGCGAACAAGGATGTCGAGGCGTATAGCTTCGAAGTTGACGTGCGGAGCAGCGATGCGGTGATCACGCAGATGACGCAGGTCATTGCGCATTTCGGGCGGATTGACTACGCGGTGAACTGCGCTGGTATGCTCTCATATTCTCATGCACCACTGCTGAGCTTTACTTGAAACTGACGACTCAGGTATCTACGGCCCAACAAAGCCATCGCACAACCTCACGCCGGCCGAGTTCGACGAGGTGCTACAGACAAACTTCCGCGGCTTGTGGCTTTGTGCGCGCGAGGAGCTCAATTATATGAGCACGCAAGAATTTGGGTCTACGCATGATGGACGGCCGGGCTTTAGGGGCTCGATTGTCAACGTGGGAAGCAACCTCGGGTTGGTGGCTAAGCCGGAGACTCGTGAGTTGACTACTCTGCTGAGCTAGAGGGGCCTGAAGTTGACTCTGTGAAGCGGCATATAGTGCTTCCAAGGCGGCAATTATCAGCTTGACGCGGAGTGATGCTGTGGACGTGAGTAACATTTCGTCTCTAAGATGTTCTCTTGGCATTGACTCGGTCGTAGTATTCCCAACACGGCATTAGGGTCAACTGCGTGTGTCCTGGTATAATCGAGTAGGTCGTGTCAATCAACAGAAAGGCATCATTGGACTAATGGCACTCAGAACGCCCATGACGAAAGACGTGGCCGAAGACGACCCCATTGTGCAGGTTGCAGTGATGAAGAGAAAGGGCACGCCGCAAGAGGTGGCAGATGCAGTGCTCTTCCTCTCCAGCTCCAAGGCGTCCTTCATCCAGGGTGCCGTCCTATCAGTGGATGGCGGATACACGATCAGTTGAAAGGACAGCAACGAATACTTCACATGTATATAAATGCCCAATGCGGTGTGAAATTTCCGGGTATCAAATCTAAAAGTCCCCAACTCCGTCCTTTTGCCCAAAGCCTCCCATGTCTATGAAGCCGCCGGCGTGCCCGTGCTCATCTTGCTCTTGCGCCGCTTGATCTTGGGCGCCGTGGCCGACTTGGGCGTCTTATCCTTATCACTCTTCTTGTTGTCGACATTTGTGTTGATCGTAGGTCCGCTGATAGACCCGATGCCGCTCTCCTTAGCCAGCTGTGGCGGAGGAACAACTTTGCGGCCGGTTGAGGTGAGGTGGAACTCGCCTGGCCGGCCGGTGATGGGGTTTTCGTCGATGTACTCGTTGCCGTACTTCATGTGCACGAGGAAGGACTCCTCGGCGAGACGCTCCATTGCCCTCTCGTCGTCCCTTTCGCTGGCGTTTTCTGATAAGTCTTGCGAGCCGCCTATGGGTGCAGACGCCTGGGATGTGGGCATGGGCGTTGATTCCTTGGAGTCTTGTAGTCGCAGTTTGGGAGCAACGTGGGTTGGTGGGAGTTGGTAGACATGACCGAGAGCTGGGCGCCAGGTTCGTACACTCTCGGCTGCGGGCAGGGCTTTCGCGATGGCTGAGGAGATGGTCATCTAGAGGGAGATCAGTCAGCGGTGGCTTCGCAACAACAATGGGACGAACTCACAATTCTTGAGGCAAGAATATCCGCCAGAGTTGGCGCCATGTATATGTTCTCCCCAACTACAAAGTACGACGCATGCACGCTGACCTCGTCCTCATCGTCGTATCGTTTACGCCGCGTCTGCTTGCGAATCACCCACACGCCGGTGCCAGTCCCAGGGGCCATCTCGGCTGGCTCCTCGGCGACCATGAACTCAAGGCCGGACATCTCGCGCAAACGACCCTCGAAGGCCTCCCGGGTCTGAATCAGGTGGTACATGGCCATGTTGTTCATGGCCTGGTTCATGATGATGGCGTTGTTGGAGGTGCGCTCGAAGAAGGGCGATTCGGCGAAGTAGAAGAGGACCGAGTTGGAGTGAATGCCGCCGATCTGGGCGACCAGAGGTGGCGACCGCCATTGGATCTCGTCGAGGGGAGGGTCGTTGGGGTTGGACATTTTGGCGAGGTTTTGGAGGAGTCAAGTTGGCGAGGCTGGAGGCTCGGAGCTTTGATGTTAAGGACTGGAAGCTTGTGGTGGGCGGGCTCCATTGTCCAGCAGCGATGCCTCGTGGGGTTCAGGCGCTAACAGGGTTCCCCCGGTGGCCCCAGCCCCGCTGTTAGAACTGGATCTACTCCGGAGACGACCTGGAATGCTGGATGTTCGTCCACTGGCAGAAAATACTTGGACTTGTCATCATCTTGACTTTCGTCAACGTTAACTTTGTGACTCCTGACCGCCCCCCAAAGCGCAAACTCTAGATTTGGCTTGGAATCTATAAAGCAGAACCCTTGCTCGCCTTCTTTCGGCCTTAACATGGACCTGCTCTCGACCGTTCGCAAGTCAGGATCAAGAGGAGGCGTCAACTTCAGCTGGGACGAAGTCGCAAACTCAGCCCATCGCGAAAACTATCTCGGACACAGCCTTAAAGCCCCCGTCGGACGCTGGCAACAAGGCCGCGACCTCAACTGGTACGCAAAGGCCGACGGCGACGCAAACGACACCGACGAAACCGCCGAGGAGCGCCGCGAGCGCGAACGCAAAGAAGAGCTACGCAAGATCAAGGAGGCCGAGGAAGATGCCATGGCACGGGCGCTGGGCCTTCCGGTCCCTCAGAGAAACACTTCGGGCGCGAACTCGGTGGAGGTCGGCAGCCAGAGACAAATCGGCCCGGCCGGCGGACCACCAGAAGATGAAGCCCGACGAAGGGATCGTCCGGCGCGCCGTGATGATGCTGAGAAGAAGGAGAGACGAGAGCGGCATCGCCGTCGAGATCGGAGTCGCAGCCGGGATCGTGCTCGCGATGGTGAGCGGCGGCACCGGCGGTCGGGGCGTCCTGATGAGCGTGCGAGAGATGGAGGCGCAGATCGGCAACGCCATCGCAGCCGGAGTCGGGGCGACGAGGATCGGGACTCTCGAAGACATGAGCGGAGAGAGCGGCGGGAATATGAGGGCAGACGAGAGCGCCGTCGTTCGCAATCGAGAGAGCGGAGGAGACGGAGCGTCAGTCCACGACCACGGCGCCGTGACTGAGCTAGGCCCTGCTGCAGACATCAAAGGCGCTTGATGGAGGGGGTGAATATGTTTCGTCGTTTGTGCAGGACGCATTTGTGCATTGTAGTCATGATACCAGCGCTGTTTCAGCGCATATGCAAACCCCGATACCTCGTCAAATAGATTCCGTCCCATATCCTTGAAACGGTGAATCCAGCCCCTCCACCAGAGCATGGCGTTAGCGGAATTAGCGGCGAGGCTGCGGCTTGCTCCCGCTGTAAGTCCCCGGAAGGTCCCTGAAACCGTTTCCTACATGGCCCTGTGATTGGCCCTGATGATCCCCAGATGAACCGTCAACGCCAGCCCATCCGTCATCGACGCAATCCAAACGGCAGCCTCGACGGACAAAGTTGTCGGGGCGCTTATTGAACTCTCCCAACTCTCCATCCTAGTGAATTCCGCCTGGCCTCTGCGCCCCGAGCCTCATCTTTCACTCCCCTAGGCGATTTCTCCCTGTCTGTGGCGTATCTGCTCTTCGCCTCCTTCCGTCAAGTCTGCCTACAGACCTCCTAAGCTACTGCGGGCGAAGTAGGCATTCTCGAGGCTGACGATTCGACTCGACACGGCACGTCTCAACCACCTAAGCATCGCCACCATTCTCCTTCTTCGATAGACTCGAGACCCTATAAAGCATTCGGCTTTTTTCTCCTCGCGGCTAAGGATGCGTCTTTGACCCTGTTCCAGTGCGACGAATAGAAGGGGTCTTTGAAATGGACTATTCGCGATTACGAGCCGCAGCGCTGCGGGACGGCGAGGACGAAGAGGCCGTCACCGTCGATACTCGAGCCTTGATCGACAAAGTACTGGCTAGATACTCTGGAGAGTGGACGACTTTGCGAGAACTCATCCAGAATGCCGCCGATGCGCAAGCCTCGACCGTCATGGTCAAGTGGGAGACGCTCCCATCGACCTCAGTGCCTCTGCCGAGCACGACGAACCGATCCGAGCTGTTGAAGCACACACTTTCGAATCATACCCTGCGCCGACTCGTCGTTCAAAATGATGGTCAGCCCTTCACGAAGACGGACTGGGGACGGCTAAAACGAATCGCTGAAGGCAACCCCGACGAGACCAAGATTGGTGCCTTTGGTGTCGGGTTTTACAGCGTGTTCGCCGACTGCGAGGAGCCCTTCGTCAGCTCGGGAAGCGAAGCCATGGCGTTCTACTGGAAAGGAAACGCCCTGTTTACCAAAAAGTCACAGTTGCCGGCAGACCAGTCCGGTCCGTATACTACATTCGTGTTGGATTACCGCAACACCACGACCCCTATGCCAAACCTGCTTTCAGTCAGCCAGTTCCTGGCGACCAGTTTGACATTTGTAGCTCTCGAGAAAATCGAGTTCTGGATCGATGATTATGAGATTCTAACTCTCAAGAAAAAGTCGTCTCCCAGCGTTGAGCTCCCCTTACCACGAGACCTCGATCCTAGGACCAAGGACGGTCTTATGAAGGTTACCAGTGTTGACCGGACAAGTACGCAAATCGATGCCTCATTCATGAGCGCTGTCGGATGGAAGCCACAGGCGGCCTCCTCGGCCACCAAGTCCACGGATTCCTATGGTGCCTCGGAAGCTCCCTCATTGCGATCTTTCTTTGCTCGTCTTGCATCTAGCGCTTCCCAGTCCGGTCTCAAGACCAAAGCACAGAACGAAGAGAATGCAGCCCAGGTCACCATCGGTGAGGATGTCACCAAGCTCAGCACTTCGACGATTTTCCTACGGGCAACTTCTGCATCCATTAGGACCAACGTTGCAGCCAACTTTGCGTCAGAGCTCGAGCGAGCCACCAAGAAACCACCACCGAAAACTACAAAGATTTCTATCTTGACGTCGTCGTACGACGAAGCCCAAGCTTCCCAGGCCACAGGAACAGCTGGTGCCCTAGGCAAGGCGACAGATGTCTTCGCCTCCGTGTTGCCCAACAAGAAACCTGGCGGCCGAATTTTTATTGGCTTTCCTACTATGCAGACTACTGGTGCAGGCATGCACATCTCAGCACCTTCCGTCATCCCTACCGTCGAGAGAGAGGCTATTGACCTCAATGCACGATGGGTTCGGTCTTGGAACGTGGAGATCCTCCGTGCTGCTGGTATCATTACTCGACTCGCATTCGCCAACGAGATGCTCGACCTCAGCAAGCGGATAAGTCGAGCGTCTGAGAAAGACGGCAAGATTACTGCTTCTACTGTCAGCAAGTTCATGCCTGAGGCGCTTCATATTCTCAAAACCTTTGCCTTTGAAGACTCAACGCCCAGTGGACAGGTTGGCCAGATCATTGAGGAGGCCTTTTGGATATGCTTCAAGAAAGCCACCATTGAAATGTACTCGAGCCGAGGCGTATTACAAACTTCCCAGATTCGCATAGCGTCTGACGAGATGAGCAAGTTCGTTGAGAGCATCCCGGTTGTTCCCAAGGAAATAAAGGACGTGCCATTTGTCAAGAAGCTCATTGACTTTGGTCTCATCTCGCACATCACTGTCACTGACGTGAAAAAGGAGCTCGAGACGAAGGCTTTGAATAAGGGCCAGCTCATCAACTTTATCAGTTGGCTTGGTAAGAAGACATTGAGTGGAGAGTTAGACCCTCCGAGTCGAGCAGCCCTTCTTGAGGTGGCAGTCGGCACCATGGGTGATGAAGATTCGGGAGAAATCATTGCTTTAGGCAGCATAACCTCCTATCTCAGCATCAGCAAGATACCTGCAAGCCTACCCATCCCACCAACTACCATCCCCCACGCCTTTACTGCCAATTCGTCTCCCGCAGAACTTCAAGCTCTAGGATGGGATGCATTGGAGATTGTCCCCTGGCTACGATTCTTGATCGACACCAGCGCTTCTCGGGCTGAGAATGAGAGTTTTACGAGATCGCCCGCATTTGCAGTCCAGGTTTTGATGGTCTTGTCAAAAAATTGGGATAATCTCAGCATCAGCTCCAAGGGTACTGTCACAAGCATTCTAAAGAGCGCCACAATCATGCCTACGAAGGCGGGTATGAAGAAACCTACGGAGTCATTCTTTCCCACAGTGAAGCTATTTGACGATCTCCCTGTTATTCAAGGGTGTGACAAGCTAAAGGAGAAGTTCTTGGTCGCCATCGGAGTTCGCAAGACAGTCGATCTCGAGACCATTTTTACGAGGCTTCTAAACGCTTCGAACGAGACCGGCCAAAAGAAATGGAGTCATATGGAACTGATCAAGTATCTCACTTCGGTTCAAGCTGACATCCCAGCGGACGACTTGAAGAAGCTCAGGGAGACTCGGTTTTGTCCATGCGAGGCCGGTCCGAAAGGCATGGAGCCCACGAAAGGGTCGACAACCCTGTACAAGGTTTCGGAGCTCTTTGAGCCCAAAGACTCTCTGAGAACTCTCCGGTTGCCAATCCTGCAGTGGCCTGGTCCTCCGGGCAGTTATCGTCCCAGCAGCCCAGAGGCCCGTTTCCTGGCAAATCTTGGTCTTCGATCTTATCCTTCAGCTCCAGAGCTCGTTGATATGATGGCCTCCGCGGACGAGGCACTCAGGGTCTCCGCCATGACATACTTCATTGCCAACCACCACGCCAATCACTATGGCAACTTCGAGCTCAGCAGCACTAACAAAGCTTTCCTGCCACTTGAGGGGAGCAAGCAGCTGGTCTCTCCGTCGCAATGTTATTCGAATGAGCGAGCATCAGTCCTTGGGTTTAGTATTTTGAGAAGAGATCTCCGTGATCATGCCAACGTAAGTCATTGAGTCTCGACATACCTGGCCAGCTGAATACTAACGGAATACAGATATTTGGAGTAGCTCGGGATCCAAACATGACCGACTGTGTGAACCGTCTCTTGACCAATCCCCCCAAAGATCAGCAGAGTGCTACCACCCTATTCAGCTACTTTGCAACGCGTGTTACCGAACTCGGGGACAACAACTTGTCGAAATTGAAGATCGCCCCCATCGTTCCGGTTACTCGATCTCCGTCCAATCCTTCCGATAAGGCAACGACTAGACTTTCCTACATAGCGCCCTCCCGGGCATATTTAGGCACGTCATCGGTGTACGGCGATATTTTTGACTTTGTCGACTTTGGAAAGGATGCAAATACCTTCCTGGCCCGCTGTGGTGCGAAGACCGAGCCGACGAAGCTAGAAGTTGCCCAAATGGCGTGTTCGGAGCCAGCACGACTCTTGAGCGTGCTACAGAGCCCTGAGAAGTACCTCGATCTTCTCAAATCCCTAGCAGAAGCCTCTACTTTCATCCGCCGAGATAAGGATCTCTGGCGCAAGATGAAGACGGCATCTTTCCTTCTAGCCTACAAAGAGCTCGCCAGTCCTAAGGGGAAACTCGATGACTATGAAGAAGACGAAGCGCCCATTAGGCAATATCAACTAGCGTCCGCTCCCTCAATTGTGGTCGTTGACGATATCATCAGCTACCGTCTCTTCAAGGACCGACTTGTTTGTGCCCCAGAAGAGGACGCTCTCGAGGAGTTCTACCTTGCTCTGGGCGCCCAGAAACTGAGCACGCTTGTTAAGGAAGACGTCCGCATAGGGCCTCACAGCTCTAACCAGAAGACAGCTCTGTCATTAAGGAAACACGTCATAGAAAGGTCCAAGATCTTCCTCTACGAGTACGCCAACTATCGTCGCGATGCGATTAAGCATGATGCCAAGTGGCTAGACAAGAATCTGAGCGTCGAGATGGTCCGAAATGTGGCCCTCCGACGCAGTCTAAATGGACATCTTCAATCTCATACTGAGAAACGGTCCGCTGCGAGCTTTTATAAGGCTGGCACTTGGATCCTTTATGTGTCGGAGGAGTCAAAAGCGGACATGTACCAAGTTGGCCAAGCCATCTGTCAGATGCTGCTGAACCGGCCCAATCAGCAGGCTTACTTGTTCTTCGAGCCGTTTCTCACACTGGACCTGTACGGCTTGCGAGCTCGCGGATACAATGTCGATCGAATCCTCCGCGCCAAGGCTGCTGAAGCAAGGATTGCCGAAGAAGAACGCCGTAAAGCTTTGGAGGAAGAGGAACGACGCCTTCGGGAGCTGGAGCAAGAATGGAGAGCTCAGAAGCCTGAGGGGACGGTCGCTGAAGCTGCTCGTCAAGCTCCAGCTACTCCCCAACAAGCTGGTCCCGTCATGCCCGGTTCCTGGGATTCGCCCGAGGAGAAGAGCATTCAGAATCAAGTATCCAAGCGTAGTAGGGGGCTGTTCTCCAACTTGTCTCGCCGTTTGGGCTTCGATAATCAAGAACAAGATGACGATGCAAGAAAGCAACTGGAGCAACTCGTCGAAAGACAACTCGAAGGCCAACCAACGAAGGGACACGGTCCAGTTCCGAACTTCCCTGGGCCATCACTGGGACCAACTCCTCAACCAGGGAATGATAACGGAAGGGTGACCAGTCCAGCGGTTGTCCAGCAGAATTTGCTGAATGCCGTCAATTCGACACGCGCGTACGGATCGGATAGTGTCTTCTCTGAGCCGACGGTCAACGAGGTCAAGGAGCAAGCTACGTACTGCGACAAGACACCCGCCCAGAACATTACCTTTGCCGCAGAGTCTTCCAACGGCATGAAGGTCTACGTCTCAAGGGATGTTTCCCAGGACACAGCCACGATCCTCTCTACGCACAGCGCCGCCATCAACCTCTTCGCCTCACTCCTTGTCGACGTCGGCCGCGTGTATTCTCTCCCAGCCAAGGCGTTGCACATATACTACGACGAGGCCGGTGCGACCATCGCATTCAACACAGCTGGCAGCATCTTCTGCAATCTACGTTTCTTCCTACAACTGCACGCCCGACAGATCCAGGGTCCGCGACGTGTGCAGGCGCAGGCGAAGGCCGAGGCCGCGATCTGGTGGTGGGTGGTGATTGCGCACGAGCTGGCGCATAACCTTGTGTCCGCACACAACTCGGATCACAGCTACTACACGTGAGTTTGCCCTCTCTTCTTGAGTGGAAGTCTTTTACTAACTATGGTAGTGAGTCGTTCATTCAGCAGTACTTCGGCAAGATGGTGGTGATGACGCAAGGTTGGATTCAGGGATCGGATGCTGGTACTGCGCCGGCGGAAAGCAGTGCAGGTAATAGCAATCATTCAGCCCCAACGGGAGCGCCGCCGCCGTATACTAGTCTATTAGACTAAGATGGGTTGTTTTGCATAGCCTGGAGTTGGACGGTTGTTTGAGTTTATTTAGAGATCGGAGTGCGTGGTGCATCGGTGGCTTGCGTGTTATTCGTACATATGGATATATACTAGAGTATGGTGCATGGAGAGTCTGGTGGAAGATAATAGAATTACACGTACTGAAATAAGTCTTGCTGATGTTTATTGTTTAACTTTGATGATGGCATATTTGAGCCTTGTTTTGCGATACTCATCTGGAGAATGTTACTAAGATCACCATATAGCCCAAAACCAGCAACCCTATTTCACCTTGGCACTGCAATTTATTCAAGAAGGAAATAATATTAGGAGTCTTTACATCCCTACCTATTTAATACATGAAAATGCTTGCTAGTATTGTCGTGAAATACGAGTATAGGGTAAGCTATCTTGCACACCCGAAATACCACCCCCTTACCTGTACACAAATAACATAGAATGTAGGAAAAATACTTTCGACTCAGTTGTCAGCGGTTTAAAAAAAGCATCAACGGATTATTTCCAAAGACTCATCGCTAGGAAGGGTCTTGAATCCTCAGGAGACGGGAGCTCGGGGAGCGATGCTTAGTCATCTTAAAGGAACACTCACGTGACCCACCTCGCCCAATCAGGTCTGCTGCAATTGAGCTTTGAGCCGTGGGCCGGCAACTTCGAGATCACGACTTCTGCTGCACCATCCAACGAAGAACCGTCCCGGCCCGCATCGCTGCCGCACGAGACTCGCAGACGATCGGCACCGAAACCACTTCCATTCTCGACTCTCGCTCGCCCGACGACCAATTGCCCACGATGGTCCACCGCATCGCCTTCTGGAGCGCCTTCGGTGCGTCAAATAGCCCTTTCTTCCGCATCCAACCCCGGCGGCAATTGGGGAAGAGAATAGCACTCACTAACCGGATACTGCAGGCCTCGCCGTGCGCTTCTGGCAGCTCGGCATCGAGATGCGTCCCTTCTTCGCGCGCTCGTCCCTGTGGGCGTACCCGGCTTACGCTCTGGGCGGTGCTAGCTTCGGCCACTGGCTGCAGGGCGTCGACGACCGACAGACGAAGACGCTGCAGGAGCGGAAGGCGGGATTGCTGGAGAAGCGGGCGAGGAAGGCTGCGCGGGATGCGGCCGCTGCTGAGGCGTGAAGACGGGGAGACGCAGATGACGAATTGTACATACCTGTGTGGAAATAGAGGGAGGGAGGAGTGCTGAACAAGGAATTGGGACCGGAAGACTTGAGCCTCGTGAATGGCGGGTAGTTGTTCAATGTGTCTGGAGTGTGCTGGTGGGCGATGGGAAGATATGTACGATGTGGTGACGCTTGAGACAGCCTTACAACATGGCCTAGATATGGGATCATATCATCACACAATGAATTACAAGGTCCATCCGACTATGGTTCTTTACATCTTAACCTGGTATTCTTTTCTCTACTACTTCCTCCCCCTATAGCTCCTCCAGTTTCCGCAACACCGCCGGCACAGACGTCGCCTCTGAATTGCCCAGCTCGGTGATGACCACGGAAATGTACCGATTGGGCGTCGTATCAAACAGCAAGCGGAAGCCGCCGTCGGTGCACCGCTCAGGGTCGATCTCGTTGTAGGTCAGCGAGTCGATGGAGACACGCTCGGTGAAGTTGATGGTCTCGCACAGCGTCACTACCCGCACGCCGAGATCGCCCGCCGCCGTGGCGATGTCGCAGGTGCCGGCGCGGGCATACATGGCGCCGTTGCTGAAGATGGCCTCGGCGGCGACGAGCACGCGCGTGGCACGTAGTAGGTGGGCGCGCAGAGCCCCGAGGTCTGGCGCATATGTCACAGGCACGTCGGCGGCGGACAGGCGCTTGGCGAGGTCGCGGCCGGCGCGCTCGAAGGGGTCGTCGACGAGGATCACCGAGAAGCGCTTGCCGTTGCGGCGGGCCTCCAGCAGCGTGCGCTCGACGAGGTGGTGGCGCGCATATGTCAAGATCACCTCGCCGTCGGCCACCAGATCCGCCGCCGCCTGGACGATGACAAAGTCAGCGAGGCTGATGCGCTCGGCGATGAAGTTGTCGATGGCCTCGCACACGAGGCTGCGGGCGTCGGCGTCGGGCGCATCGGGGTCGACCTTGCTGATCTGCAGCTTGAGCCAGCGCACGGCGTTGCCCATGGCGAAGCACATGGGGCGGCAGGCCGTCAGATAGTCGATCTGCGGGTTGAGCACGTGCGAGACGAAGTGGCGCGAGAACGACGTGCCCATGGGCGTGACGTACGAGTCGATGACCTTCTTGAAGGCCAGCAGCGTAGCCTCGAGCCGAGTGATGCTATCGCTCAGCGCGAAGGAGCTCATGTGCTCGCCCAGCACCAGCACTGCCGGATGGACGTCCTTGTCGGCCTGCGTCATGTCTATCCGCCGCGCCATCGACAGGTGGCTGAAGCAGTCGGGGATCGAGGGTTTCGGCTCCTTAGGCACGGATACCGTCGTCGCGGGTCGCAGCGGCAACTTGCCGCCTCCCTGGCTGTCCTGTCTGGGCTTTCCTTTCGAGCCTTTGCTCCCGTCTGTTGATCCAGCGTGTGTGCTGCCCGCGGGCGGTGCCTGTGAAGCCTGGGCGGCTTTGGCTTGTGCTCTCCGTGCGGCCTTCTCCTCCTTGGCTTTCTTCTTCAGCTCAGCACCCGTGAGCTTCTTCTCGCCTGGGCCGGCGGCGGCATTCGCTTGCTCCTTCTTTCCATCCTTCTTGTCTTTCTTCTCGGCAGGGGCCTGGGCCGTCGGGGGCGCAGGCCCAGAGGCTTCCGTCGTCATCGGTAGAGGGATAGAGGATGTTGGTGTCGAGCTTCGCGGGGCAGATATCTTGGTGGTGATGAGACGCTGGATGCTGCGATCGCTTCGAGACTCGGGTAGGGGGGGAAATTCAAACGTTCGCAGATGATGTCGCGCTCCTCGTAGTCAAAATTTCCTTTTCACATAAATTTGTCGCCTGGTGGTTGTGTCGTGCGCAAGAAAATGGGAGCGTTGAAGTTGGAGGTTTGAGTCATTGGAAAAGAATGAATTGGACGCCCCGAGCTTGAGATGGAGAAGTGCCCCGCGCTAACAATCTTCGTGGACGGCCAGCCTCAGCCTCTCGGGAGCCTCCTTGCGCTTGATGCGGAAGGCCAGAGGAAAATCACAAGGCTACAAGACATGAAGAGGGAGAAGGGATATTTATTGCTTGTTTGAAATTCTCGTGGCTGATCTACGAGGCGGGTGGTTGCTCTGTTGATTTCCTTGTTGATGCCCACCACAGAGCGCTCACGTCAAAATTTCTTCACGAGCTCCAGAGCAACACACAACAACGCCGATTGCATCGAACTGGCGCAGACAAAGGCGACGATCGTCTCAGAGATCCTCTTGCCAACACACCCGTAGATACACAACGCCTCCCTCTTCCCACACGTCAGAACTCGCCTGTCACCAACTCTCACGACACCAAAATCCTTCTTCACGACGGCCCATCGAGAGCCGCCAGCAATGAAAGACGAAGGGGAGGGTTCCAAAAATTCCCATACCAGACGAATCCGACATGGAGCGGCTATGTTATAGTTTTCAACTAGCAAAATTCCTCTCTCAGCTTATCGCTTCACGGAGAAGGAAAACGCCCGTGCACTTGGATGGAGAAGAAAAGAAGAAAAGAAGTCTGAAATCGGGGGAGGGAGAGGAGGAATTTATACCCTGGGTGGGGCCTGACTTGGTGCCTGGATCACCCAATGCAGGCCTAAGGCACCAACACCTGGATGGAGGCTTAAGGCAGGAGCGTGTGAGTTGATTGGCCTGTAACGCACCTAAATTTCCCCAAGCCGACATTAAGTTCAGGCAGAGCAGGCAGAGCAGGCAGTGACGAGCGGCTGAGCTGCTTTGCAGGGCAATTTCGACCTTGATGATGCCTTTTCTGCCTGTGAATAAATACAATCCATGATTCATATCTTCGGCGAGCAAATCATTGCAGAGTCATGTGGTATTATCGAGGCTCGCTGCCCAGCCACATGGCTTCTTGCACAATGCATGCAAGCTCACGCATAAACCCCGGCACGTGATTTCGTGATGCCCCAAAAAATTCTATCAGCGCCATGCGGGATCAACGACGATTCAATTGAGGACCATCTTATTGCCAATTGACCCAAGATGCAGCTGAAACAGACCCAACGGCTTGAGCTGCCGGCGGCGGCCGACATGCACGTCCATCTGCGGCAGGACAAGCTGATGGAGCTCGTTACTCCTACCGTCCGTGATGGTGGAGTTGATACGGTCTTCGTGTATGGCTTCCATTGGAAATTCTACGGCACATGGCTAAATGCTAACGAGGGGATACAGGATGCCCAATCTCGTACGTTGCAGTAGTTATTGTGTTGTGGTGTTTAGAGGTGTCTTGCTGTTAGAGAGCGAATAGTGTGGCCTGTGCAATGCTTGCTAATGCGCAAGCATAGGTTCCTCCCATTACCACTGTTGAACGAGTATGTCTTTCTCACAATCGTGAATAAAATACAAAACTAAGAGCTATGAAGGTCCTTGAATACAAGTCTCAGCTGGAGGGCTTGACCAAGGATGTGCATTTCCTCATGTCCCTCTTCGTTCGTTCTCCCTCATGATCCCTGTCGCGGTCCATGAGCTCACTCATGATAGCTTCACCCATCAGTCACTCCCGAAGTTATTGCCCAGGCAGCTGCTGCCGGAGTCACGGGTGTAAAGATGTACCCTCAAGGTGTCACAACTAACTCTGAGAATGGCGTTGCCGACCTTGAGGCTTTCTACGCTACCTTTGCGGCCATGGAAGAGCATGGAATGGGTAAGCATGCTCTAAAATTGTTAGAGCTCTACTACGCTCTCATTCTTTCTTGAAATTTCATTGCCTTCTGGACGAGACTAACTCTCAGGGTGTAGTTCTGAACCTCCACGGCGAAGTATTGGAGGCGCTCGCACCAGAGGGCACAACTCTGGAAGAGGCTTTCCTCCCAACCCTCAAGAAGCTTCATGACCGCTTCCCGAAGCTCCGCATTGTGGTACGTGTGCTAATTTTATAGCCACTTTGAATGAAGGGCTTGCTAAATATGAACTGGCGTGTAGCTTGAGCATTGCACTACGGCTGCGGCCGTGGAGGCCGTCAAGGCTTGTGGTCCTACTGTTGGTGGTATGTATCATGACGTCGTGAAAAGAAGACCTTGCTCTAATGTATGAATATGATAGCGACTATCACTGCGCACCATCTTTACCTCACCTCTCATGAGGCTTGCTGCGACCCCTTTGCTTTCTGCAAGCCTATTCCGAAGAAGCCTACCGACAGAAGCGCTCTCCTCAAGGCCGTAGTCAGCGGCGATCCCAAGTTCTTCTTGTGAGCTATCTCATTCGCAACCTCACATGACTGACACTAATCACGCTTGTCTTCTCAGCGGAACTGATAGCGCCCCTCACCCCCTCGCTTCCAAGACCTCAGCTGAGCAGGGCAAGGCCCCCGCCGGTGTCTTCACGCAGCCATGCGCTGTGCAACTCGTCCTACTGGGTCTTGAGGAGGGCATTGAGCGTGGCGACATCGCTGAGGCTGATGTGACGCAGGATAAGCTAGAGGGTTTCCTCAGCCGCTACGGCCGACGATTCTATCGCCTCCCTGAAGTTGCAGAGAGGAAGATTGTGCTCGAGAGGAAGGGCGAGAAGATTCCGGAGAGCGTCAAGAGCGAGCATGCCGAGGTGGCCATTTCCAGGGCTGGAACAGAGGTGTTTAGCGTGAGCTGGGCTTGAGCGAACAGGATATGAAGATGGAGACTTGGGTGGCGGTTGAATGGAGTGGGCGATGATCATAGGACTGGATATCCTCTGCAGAAGGAACAAAAGTTATACACGAATTGATGAAGTGAAATCGAAGATTCCAAAGCCCACGGTGTTATTGATCTTTGTGCTAATAGTAGCGGCTTGACAGAGTTCACACCCGAAGGCCCATTTGGATATTCAGTAAGTCTCTACTATGTACAGCATCATTCATATCCCGCCAACAAAACCGGCCATAAGGTCCAAATACCGTCTACATGTAAATGGTGGAGGTGACGGTAGGGGTAGGAGCCTCGACAGTAACGGCAGAAGCGCCGACGCAAGAGCACGCAGTGAGATAACGAACAGAGCCGGAGCAGGCGCTGGCATAGGTGGGAATGGTCTTGGTGACGTAGACAGTACTGTTGATGTTAGTGATGAGTTCAGATACTCAAAATGTATGGGTAGATCCTTACGTAGCGGGAGGAGTGGTTGTAGTCAGGAGGTAAGAGTTACAGTCGGCTGCGTGAGAAGCAATGCCGGCCTCACCGAGGCGACCAGCGTTGACAGCACGACCACAGTTGTCACTGCAAGGACCGGTACGCTCCTGGAGCTCCTTGGGAGTGGCGGCGACAGTGGCCGCAAGGAGAGAGGCGATGAGAGTGAACTTCATTTTTAACAGCGATGTGTAGACTTGGAAGTAAGGCTAGATTTCTGGCAGATGAATTTCTGGAGCAAGATACTTGTCGAGAGAGAAGAGGACATAGTGATGCTTTTATATTTTGATCCGGCCCCGAATTACAAGCCAGTCGCATTTCCTTTGAAGCACTTTATTCCCGACTCCCTCCACCAACAGACATTTGTCGGGCTTCAGCAGCAATACCCGATCCAACGGATTCCATGGTTAAGCTTACAATGAATAGGAGTGCTAGATGAGAGTTTACAGCCACGATCGAATAGTCGCCGATTAGCGTGGTGTGTTTGAGGACCAACATCTGGCAGCCGGCCATTCCAGACTCTGTTAGGGGACCGTTGAGGAGAGGAGAAGACATCTACTTGGTAGGGCATAGCTCTTAGCCCGTCTCCTGGCCCTGGATGTGTCTCATCGGTGTGGTTGCTGTCTGTCGCCCATCTCGGAGAATAAGTTGACAGGATGGTGTGGACGATTAGAATGAACTATGCTTGACTACACCGATGGCCGTACTTACAAGGTTTCTACGAGATGACGTCTCTCGGACTCTATGGCGACGTTTCTGAGCAACGGACGAGAGCAGCTCGATTTTCAGCTGAACAGCACCGTCCAGCTCATCCGATCGGTGACAAAGAAGAGCAACTTCGGTTGGCCTTATGGGGCTGATACGAAGTCCTCTTGCAAGTCTCAATCTTCGTGCCACAAGTGCTCCGGATGAGCACGACGGAATCCGGCCGGTGCCTGAATTCCCCGGGGGTTTACCCACGTGTCTTACTCCGGGATCTCCGTTCAACTCTACTTCAGCTGCCTGAGGCGATTTCGGAACACTTGCCGGTTTTAGAGCAAACGATTTAAATTTTACTCGGCGAGGGGGAAACGCTCTTTACTTTGACCTTGTGTGAGATGACCATGTTCAGGTGCCAAGGAGAGGCTTGCTGCGAGGCTGGAAGCTGAGTTCTGAAGGAGCCAAGCGACAATAGCTTCGAGAAGCGCCTTACAAATCCTCCCGCTTGCTCCTCTAGTCTAGTTTCAGAAATCAGCTTCTCAGTTGAGAGGACTCAACCGTGGTTTATTCCCCTCTCAGAAGTCAAGCCCCGTTGAAGTCGCGATCTAGAAGCATCTTGTGGCGGTTCACTTTGCCAAGACGTTTCACGGCGCCAACGGCCTCTAAGCGGATTGTTAGTCGAGTGGAATGTTCTTTAGGCCAGGCACGAGCTTTCGGGGGTTGGCTTGGGACTAGGGCGGGGGATCTTCAGGGACCAGTCACTTGGAAAGATGTGAGAAGCCTGGTAGTTTATTTGTTAGAGACAATCGTCATTAAGGGATGTGGCTATGGGCGATGGGATTTTCCACATAAGTCCGGGAATCGTTGAGGCTGGACCCTGAATCTCTGGTGCCATTGACGTGGATCAAGGCGAGAAAATAACACGAAAAACAGACCGCGTAGTATTGACTTGCCAGTCGACAAAGAATGATACAAAAAAGTGATTTTCGTATTTCGGAATGACTCAATCGCTATATTAGGAAAAGTCATGTACTCTTCACAGCATTTTTAGACTGGTCTAAGACCTAGGCATGCATAAGCGGCGGCGATGATCTCAAGTTTCACAGCGTTTCTAGGCTGGTGTAAGACCTGTGCACTTACTACGCTCTATACAGGAGCTATCGGCGCATAAAATGCTTTGATACATATGGGTATCAGTAACTGTCGAACGAATAAACTCGAAATGTTTTTTTTATCAAGTAAGACACCAAAAAGCTTTGCCTTGGTGCGGTCTGCTAAGTCCTTGAGTCCTCTGGTGCAAGAAAGTCTTACAAAAGCAAAGAGGATGTGCTGGAGACGACAAGGAATCGAGCTCAGCCGCAAATACGCGCTTAAACCTCGCTCTGTCTTCGCAATCCAATTTGTGCTCCATAGCTCAAAATGGATTCACTTAACAGGATCACTAGGCGGCTAAAGGAAGAACTTCAGGTACGGCTATCAATTTTTGGCCAAAGATCATATGCGGATTGACTATCTGCTCAGTCTCGAGAGTCGAATCGGCCTGAGGCATTCCGCCACTCGCGTCTTGATGCTTCCCTCGGCACGTCCTTCATCCGGCTCCTGGATATCCAGAACAACAGCAACAGCAGCATTATTCGCTGTAGTCTGAGGGATGTTGACCTTGATGTCAAGCCGGCGCCCGTGTATGAGGCAGCGTCCTACTCATGGCGGAAAGACATCCTCAGTGACCACGACAACCTGTCGGAATGGTTCCCCGACAAATTCCCCATGTATGCGCGGCAGGATGCCACCGCCGGAACAAAGCTCATAATATGCAACGAGAGAGCTATGTATATTCACTCAAACCTATATGACTTTCTCGCTCGCCTGAGAGCAAAGAAACGGGGTCTGCCTATCTGGATCGATGCTATATGCATTGACCAGGACGAGACTACGACGGCCTCGAAAGATGAAAAGATGCGGCAATTGCAGATGATGGGAAGAATTTATGCGGGAGCAGAGACTGTTCTTGTCTGGCTTGGGGAGACTGGAAACATCTCTTGGGGTTTCATTGAGACCCTAGAGCGTGCTGAGCAGCTCAATATGGACTATGAGCCTTATGACAAGGAATACGATATTTGGAAGGTGCATAAGAAGAAGAAGCCGATGCGATTTATTGGAAAGATGGAAGGAACGATCATCGCCAGCCTGACGAGACTCTTGAACCGAGATTATTTTCAGCGAGCGTGGGTCGTCCAGGAGCTCGTGATGGCAAAGAACCTTGTCTTCTGCCTTGGTTCTATGGAACTCCTATCCGAGAAACTTCTCAACGGAATCCATATCATAATTGCCTGCGGCCTCTTCACATACGACAAGCCGGTCAGTCCTTCTGATGTCTCAGGAACTGGGTTTCGTTCCATCCCACATATCCTCAAAGCTCAGGTGGACAGGAAGAACGACAAACAATGGCCGCTCAAAGATTTCCTCTTCATCTGTCGAGATCGAGAAGCGTCTCGACCAGAGGATAAGATTTTCTCACTTCTTGGTCTGGTGGACTCTCAGACGAGCGGAAAACTTACCAACGGTGCCATTACAGACCAGGGCATCCTTCTGGATCGCCTTTATACCAACTGCGCCATGTTGCTCGCCAAAGAGCACGGTTGGCCTTATGTGTTGACACTCCTCGCGACTGGTTGTGCAGAGACAAAGGACCTCCCTTCTTGGGTGCCGGATCAAAGAGTCCCCCTCAAGCCGAAGCCATTTTGGTACTACGGGTGTACCCATTTTCGAGCAGCAAGTTCAATTCAGGGAGATTTCGCAGTTGTTGGCCAGGGTGCATCTCCGCAATTTCCTTCCCCATGCTTGAACCTTCGAGTCGCTTACATAGACGAGATTGTTCAAGTGGGCGAGAGCCACGGCGAGCTTCTCGTCCAACAGATAAAGTATGCCAAAGGCCATATTTTGGACCTCATTACCAAGCTCGGGAAGAATTATGTTGGAAGTGAGGAGCTCAGCATGGACGCAGTGATGAGAACAATGACAGCAGATATCTTTGAGCGAGATCGTAAAATTCCACTGCGGAAACTAAGGCGAGCATTCTTGGGGTGGTTTGGTCTTCTCATCAGCAATATGCGTTTCTATTCCTCTGATACCAAGAGCCCAGAGGAGAGCTTCCGCAAGTCAACGCTTCAAGGAAGATTTGCCATCTTACTTCACAACACAGCCAAGATCAACGGCACGGCCGTTTCTTTCCCAGCGGTATTGGAGGAGTTTCTCAAGATGCACGATTGCCCGGAATATCCTTGGGATGATCGTCTAAACGGCAGGCCGCCACTTACCGTATTGGCTGGAGAAGAACTCATTGGTATAGAGGAAGTTGAGAAGAACGAAGGGCACGAGGGAGGGCGGGCACGAATGGTTGCAGAGTTCGAATCAAGTCGTGCAGAGCACTTCTGGCGGTTCATGGAGCAGCAGATTGGGGGAGTCGCCTGGGCGATGAACGAGATTTACCAAACTCGGAGGATCTTTAGGACAAAGGATCGAAACATGGTCGGGGCTGGTCCACGAGACATCAAGCTTGGAGATGTCGTTTGCTTGGTAGCGGGAATGGATACGCCGTTTATTTTCCGTCGAGATGGCGGGTGGACGAGTGGGAAAGGTGAGGCAAGGGTTGTTGGCCCGGCGTATCTGCATGGAGCCATGTATGGAGAATTGGAGTCAGCGTTGGAAGCAACATTCGAGTCTCTGAGTGCTGTATGAGATCCTCAATGGAAGTTTGCGGCCCGGAGATAATTTCAAGCCGTAACCAAATATCAATTGACTGACTCACATCTTTATTGTCGAAGGTTTAAGACGGAAAATGGGTTGTGACTCCTGCTAAAGATTTTGCGGGGTTGACTCACCAGCCACAGGCCGATAATGGAGGTTTGCGCCTCAGCTGCAACTTAAAATCGACCTTATCTGATGGCCCAGCTCCCCAACTTTTTCAACATCACCTTCGCCGAAATCGCAACCGCCCGCCATGAAGTTTGCGCGCGCCTACTCGACCATCACGCTGGGCAGCGCCGCAGTGCCGGCGTCCAAGGTCAAGTACATCCCGACGTCGGGCGCGTACCCGCAGGGCTTCAGCGCGGCGGGCATCTTCGTGGGCGTCAAGCCTGGAAACACGAGCAAGCCGGATCTGGCTCTCGTGACATCCGATAGACCATGCGCTGCGGCGGGTGTCTTTACTAAGAACAAGTTCCAGGCTGCGCCTGTGACGTTCAGCCGGAAACTGCTGCAGGAGCGCGGGAATCAGGGACTGCGCAGTGTGGTGGTTAACTCGGGCAATGCGAATGCGGTGACCGGTGCTGGCGGTCTGGAGGATGCGACGAAGATGGCCACAACGACGGATCAGCGAGTTGGCGCTGAGGATTCGACGCTGGTGATGAGCACGGGTGTCATTGGGCAGAGGTTTGTGCAATTGACCCCATAAACGCTGATTTCGGACTGTTAACTGACTCTCCGCAGACTGCCCATTCAGAAGATCGTGGACCACATCCCGGTAGCATACCACAAGGCCGGCTCCTCCCACAAAGACTGGCTCAACTGCGCCAAGGCCATCTGCACCACCGACACCTTCCCCAAGCTTATGTCCCGATCTTTCGAACTGCCTTCGTCACCTGGTGTTGAGTACCGCATCGCGGGTATGACCAAGGGCGCTGGCATGATCGCCCCCAACATGGCGACCCTTCTCACCATCATGGCCACCGACGCCCCAATTGCACCCGCAATCATGCCCACGGTTCTCCGCCACGCCGTGGACCGCTCTTTCAACGCTATCACCATCGACGGCGACAGCTCGACCAACGACACTGTGGCCCTGCTCGCTAACGGTGCGGCTGGAGGCAGTGAGGTTGCTTCTGAGCAGTCGGCTGACTATGCTGCATTCCGAGAACTACTGACGGATTTCTCTGCGGACCTCGCAAAGTACGTCGTCCGTGACGGTGAGGGCGCCACCAAGTTCGTCACCATCCGTGTCGAGGATTGCGCTTCCGAGGAGGCAGCCCGCGAGATCGCCAGAGCCATCGCCAAGTCGCCGCTCGTCAAGACGGCTTTGTACGGAAAGGACGCCAACTGGGGCAGAATTCTCTGCGCTGCCGGATACGCCCTCATCTCACCTCCCGGCCAGCCCGTCAATGACGTCCCCGATATTGTACCCGAGAAGACCAACGTCTCGTTCGTGCCCACCGATGGGTCATCTGAGCTGAAGCTGTTGGTGAACGGTGAGCCTGAGCAGGTCGATGAGGAGCGAGCGAGCGAGATTTTGGCCATGGAGGATTTGGAGATCCTCGTGCGGTTAGGCACGGGCAACAAGTCGACTGTGCACTGGACTTGCGACTTTAGTCACGACTATGTGACGATTAACGGCGATTACCGAACCTAGATGGAGGAGAATCCTAGAGTTTAGAGAAAGAGACGGTTGAACGGCAAATGGTTTGGAGAACTGGATGTTCAAAAAGAGTTAATAGCGACACTCAAAAGACATGTCATCTCTTGGTTAGAAGCAAGACCTCGGCAGATTTTACTATATCCAATTCGTCTTTTATATTGCGCCTCTAGTATTTTCAAAACCTGTATAAAGAACAGCCTATACCAAAACTCCTAAAATCTCACGCATCTTCACCTCTCCAATCAAGCACTCAGCGTGCCCTTGGTGCTAGGCACCTCACCCTCCTTGCCCGGTATCCGCGCCGTAGCCATCTTAATCGCCACAGCCAGCGCCTTAAAAGCACTCTCAGCACGGTGGTGGTCGTTGTCACCGTGCAGGCAGTGGACGTGTAGGGTCACGCGAGCACCCTGGGCAAAGCTCTGCAAGCAGTGTGGCACCATCTCGCAGGACAGCGTGCCGAGGAACTCACGCTTAAGTCCCAGGTCGACGACGCTGTAAGGCCGATTGGATAGGTCGACGACGGCGCGCGAGAGGGCTTCGTCGAGAGGTGCGTAAGCGTAACCGAAGCGGGCGAGGCCCGTGGGAGTGCCGAGGGCTTGGGCGAAAGCGTAGCCGAGGGCGATGCAGACATCTTCGGCGGTGTGGTGGTCGTCGACTGGTCTTGTTAACACTTCGCAGCCAGAGGAAGAGTCATAGAGAGGACGCACTATGAAGATCACCCTTGCAGTTCAGGGCCAGACTCCAGCCCGAGTGCTTCGCCAATGCGTGCAGCATGTGGTCCAAGAAGCCAATGCCCGTGTTGACGGCAATCTTCTGCGACTTGCTGGCCTGCGAGGCATGCGATTCGCCGCCGTCGAGCAGTCGGGCGTCGGTGTCGGGAGGGAAATCGCCGCCGTCGAGGTTCAGGGCCAGCTGGATCTTGGTCTCGTTGGTGTCGCGGGCGAGGGCGGCCCAGCGGGTGGGCGGAGGAGGAGCCATGGCGGGAGGTCAATTGGTGGTGGTAGAGATGCTCAATGACGGGTTGAAGTTCAGAATCGAAGATGAGAAGAGAGCTCCTGTATCGGTGGTGGTGGTTGAAAATCAACGGCTCTGATAGGTGCGCTGGGCGACTAACCAGAATTTTTTCTTAGGTCCCTGGACTCGCTGTAAATGTAGGGGATTGCAGCGCTGGAGCTGTCCACTGGCTGAATTACCCCGCTATGGATCCCCCGCTGTGACTTCATCCGTGGTGTGGGCCTTAGGTTCTGTCTAGGTAGGTCCAGCTCTTTACGCGCCGGCATCGCGCCTGCCTTTTGGTTGGTTGCTGGAGACAACACAGCTTTTGTATGTTGATGTTTGTGATCCTCGACATAACGCTCCAGCTTCAACGTCGCCAACGCGCTTCGCCACCGCTCTCTGCTACGGATGACTCGCCACCGCACTTCAAGTCGATGATCGAGACGGCAGCATGGAAAAGTTTCTCCGGGACTGGCGGCAGGATGCCATGAACAAGGCGCAGTACGACTCGGCCATTTTCATCGGGGACAAGCTGCTTGCGTTGACCAGTCGGTAGCCCTGGCGCTGACGACAGTTCTACGACTATCTTACTGACAGGACTCCTCACGCAGATGACGATGCCGACGCCTTCTGGCTTGCTCAGGTGCATTTTGCTACTGGCAACTACACCCGCGCCCAGGCGTTCCTCACGAGCCAGGACCTCATCGCCCGCAGCCCGTCATGTCGCTACCTCGCCGGCCACTGCTTGATCAAGCAGTCTCGCTACGACGAAGCCCTCGCGGTGCTAGGCGAGCGCAATCCGACGCACCTCATAATGGCGAACAGCGGCAATAACAACGGTAATGGAGGCGGCAGCAACAAGCGCAAGGCCACTCAACCGCTCCGTCACGGCGGCCGCGGCATCACTGCAGGCAATGCGAATACACGACGCGACGACATCGACCCCGAGCAGGCCAACACGCGACGATACGAAGCGGCTATGTGCTTCCTACGCGGCATCTGCTACGCTAAGCAGAACGCCTTCGACCGTGCCAAGGAGTGCTACAAGGACGCGGTGCGCATCGACGTGCAGTGCTTCGAGGCGTTCCAGCAGCTGATGAAGAACTCGTTACTGTCGCCTGACGAAGAGTGGCAGTTCCTCGAGAGCCTCGACTTTGATGCTATTCATGTGGCCGGCGCGGACGTGTCGGCGTCCCAGGAGGCGGCCGACTTTACGCGGATGCTGTACACCACGCGGCTGTCCAAATATCGGAACCCCGCGGCGTTTGAGACGGCCTACGACTCATTGTCGACGCACTACCACTTGGCTTCAAACCCGGATCTACAGCTAGCTCGGGCGGATCTACTATACACGCAGTGCCGGTATCGTGATGCGTTGGCCATTACCAACTCGATCCTGGAGGATGACAAGTACAACTTTAGTGTCTACCCAGTGCACTTGGCGTGTCTTTTTGCGCTTAAAAAGACGAATCTTTTGTTCCTCATCGCGCACGACCTCGCTGACAACCATCCCGAAGAACCTTGTTCGTGGTTAGCCGTGGGCATCTACTACTTCTCGATCAACAAGATCGCCGAGGCGCGGCGATACTTTAGCAAAGCTAGCATGATGGATGCGCACTTTGGCCCGGCTTGGATTGGCTTTGCACACACTTTTGCAGCCGAGGGCGAGCACGACCAGGCCATCTCAGCGTATTCAACGGCAGCGCGATTGTTCATGGGCACGCACCTCCCACAGGTGTTCCTTGGCATGCAGAACCACGCGCTCAACAACATGACTCTGGCCGAGGAGTTTCTCAAGACGGCTTACGGACTGTGCAAAACGGACCCGCTGCTGCTCAACGAGATGGGCATCGTCAAGTACCATCAGGACAAGCCCAAGGAGGCGGTGCAGTACTTCTCGGCGGCACTCAAGGTGGCTGACGACATGGATAGCGACCCAGCAGCGTGGCTCGCGGCGCGGACGAATCTGGGGCATGCTTTCCGGCGGCTGCGGCACTTTAACCGGGCGTTGGCCGAGTTTGACGAGGTGTTGCGACAGGGCGGCAAAGATGCAGCGGTATTCAGCGCAAAGGGGCTGATTCTCATGGAGCAGAACAAGCCCGAGGAGGCGGTCACGGTGTTGCATGAGGCGCTCGCTATCAATCCGCAGGACAGCATCGCGACGGAGTTGTTGAACAAGGCGCTGGAGGAGACGGCGATCCTGGACGGCGCGGCCGAAGAAGAGGCGGAAGATCTGGCCGAGTTTGAGGCGCTGCTGGATCAGCGCAAGGCTGAAGCGTCACTGAAAGTCAATGGGCGGAGAGGCGGCCGGGCTCCTCTCATGATGGCGGATAGGGGCAAGGCGAGGGTGCGGCGGCGGATGGGGAGAGTAGTGTTGGACGATGAGGAGGATGAGAAAGGGGAGGGCATGATGGACATGACGGACGATGAATAGGTTCAGATGTAAAAGTATGTGATGTCTGGAGTAACAGCATTGGCATTGGATGGAATAGGACGGGGATCGAGGCGTTGGCTGGATAGAGTCTTTTACAAAGGATATCATGCGAGGACTAGGATGCATACAGGAAACATGCCAAACGGAAATAATTGAGATTATTGATCAATTCTCAGCTTGCATCATCAGAACTCTCACTCGCTTTCGGACCAACTGAGAGACCTAACGCTGATTCTCAAGTCGACGCAATTATATAATCATTCGCACTCGCATAGCTTTCCCCGCTGAAACCGGGCCAAGAATCTCTCCGGGATGGCTGGCCAGAGCCAATGACGGCGTGCTGATTCCGCCGAGTCTGGATTGGTGGATCACGAGGAAGGGTGCATCGGACGGGGGGGACGAGATTTCGTATTTAAGAGGGCAAAGTGAGCTGATTCAGAGACTTTGTTACTATCTACAGAGAGTGTGTGTGTCTTGAGCGGCAGGCATCGCAGCCCATACTGGACCTCAATTGCGTGCGAGCAAGCAACACCAACACTACTATATCACCCACCCAAGGTCCACTACAAACATGTCCAAGTACTTCCCCCACACGGCCTACGCCGAGGACCAGCCCCTGGCCAAGACGATCCTCACCACGCACGTCGCAACCCGCGCCATCACACTCAGCACCCTCATCGGCGGGATAGTGACCCTCGGCCGCAACCTCCTCCGCAAGACGCCATCCCCGGTCCCGCTCCCGGCCCAGCTGCTCCGGTCGGGCGCGACGGCCACGGCGGTGGGGATCGGGCTCGGCGCGGCGATGACGGCGGGCCGCATGGCCGGGCGGGAGGAGATCGAGTGGAAGGACCGCGCGTGGCGGCTGTTGGAGAATCAGGGGCAGGTCGAGACGGATGACTGGACGTATGGCGCGATGGCGGCGGGAGGGGTGGCGGGCGCGGTGAGGGGGGGGATTAGGGGAGGAGTTGGTGGTGTGGGATGGGGGAGTGTGGTTGGGATGGTTGGGTATTTGGGCTGGCGGTATGGGGTGAATGGTGGGGAGTTTGGGGAGGTGAAGAGGGAGAGGGATGTGTGAGGAGGGTTGTGAGATGAGAGGGTTGTGTGAGTATGAGTGAGAGAGTGAGTGAGTGAGTGAGATGCGAAACTCGGGATACGACACTGGGGTATGGCGACGGCGTTACAGGCTTCTGGGTTCCAAGATTGACATGTACTATACGGCTTTTCCTTACTCATCTACGCCAACTCTTCATTCATCCAACTATATCTCACAGGTTGATCCCGCGTCGGCCCGGCGAGTAGCCGAGCCCATGAAGCCGAGGGGACTAACAGAGACCGAAATCCGGGGACGGACTTCACCGAGGGGGACTTCATCGGTCAAGATCCGCAGCCGGGCACTAAAGGCTCGGTCTTCGGTTCCGAGTCTCTGGCTGGTCTGAGAAAAAGCTACTTTTATACCGCAATCTACGTCAACCATGCCGGGTTCTCGTATTCTCTTGACGGTATATACGAGATCTTTCGAAGTAGTCAGAGAACCTCAGTAGAGCAAGCGAGATGATGCCCTACTTTTGACAGTGTTCCAAAGCAAGGGTGCATCCACTTGCATCACACAAGTAATTCTCCAGAATACAAAACTCATCTCTGATGCCATTTCTCACAGTGAAAGAGTAAACCCCCCATTAATACCCTTTCTCGCAAGAAGGCAAGCCTCCCGAGATTTCCCAACTAGGAAAGCGGCCGAACCGGATCCGAGCCCCGAACCCCCGCTGGACTGCCGGCCGGCGCCGGTTTACTTCGGATCGCCCAAAGCGGCAAAAGCCACGGCTCATACCTCTATCAAATAGTTAGCTGGTACCGTCCGGAAGATAACCCGCGTAGTATTGAGCGTCGTAGATTTGTCTCTCTGCAACTCGAGAGATCTTCATATTCAGCAGCCATGGACGTCACTAAGATGCCCCGGAAGATCTGGGAACATCCCGATCCCCAGAGCACAGCGATGTGGAAGTTTCTCCAGGACGCAAACAGAAGATACAACCTCGATATCAAGGTACTCCATCCTCTCCGTGTTCTAATCTAATTCACTTACATCCCCAGACCTTCCACGACTTATACGATTGGTCCTGCACCAAACGCAGCGACTTCTACGCCCAGCTCTGGGACACCCAGAGCTGGATCTACGAAGGCTCCTACGAATACATCGTCGACGAATCCATCCCAATCTCTCAACTCCCCGCCTGGTTCCCCGGCGTGCGCCTCAACTGGGCCGAAAACTTCCTCTGGACACGCCCCGAAGGCTCGTCCCCGGGCACGCGCTCTACACGGCACAAAGAAGACAGCAAGGTCGCGATATCACAGGTCCGTGAGGGGAATGTTGAAAGAAAGGATGTGACTTGGGGCGAGCTGAGAGTTAGAGTCGCGAAGCTTGCGGGCGCGATGAAGGCGAGGGGTGTGGAGAGGGGGGATCGCGTTGTTATGGTTGGGGCGTATGCTGTTGAGACGCTCGTGGTGTTTCTGGCGACGACGTGGTTGGGCGGTATCTTCAGTAGCAGCTCGACTGACATGGGCGTGGGCGGATTACTGCAACGAACGGTACAAGTCGATCCCAAGGTGAGTTCCTCATTGGTTGCCCCTGGGTGTTCGTTCATTTACAAGCTAACAATTCAAGCTCGTCTTCTTCGACGACGGCGCCCTCTACAACGGCAAAACCCTCGACCTACGCCCTAAGATCGAAGGCATGCTCACCGGTCTCGCCAAACAATGCCCCAGCTTCACCTCCATGATCATCGTCCAGCGCTTCCCCTCCGCCAACCCAACCTCACACATCCCCCGCACCGAGCGCCTAGAAGACTTCCTCTCCTCCTCCTCCGCCACCACACATCCGCCGCCCATCATCCGCGTCGGATTTCAGGACCCGATGGTCATATACTACTCCTCCGGCACGACGGGCATGCCCAAGGCAATCGTGCACGGCGTGGGCCCCTTGTTGATGAGCTTGGCGAAGGAGTCGGTGCTGCATCGTGATCTGAGCCCGGAGGACGTGACGATGCAGTATACGACAACGGGTTGGATTATGTACCTTTTGGGAGTCGGCCAGATGATCTGCGGCGCGAAGGCTGTGTTCTATGATGGCTCGCCATTTATGCCGGATCTCAAGGTGTTGTTGCGCATTGTGGCAGAGCATCGTGTGACATTCTTGGGTATAAATCCGCGGTGGTTGGGCGAGTTGATGAAGAATGGCATTGTACCGAAGAAGGAAGTCGACTTATCGAGTCTGAAATGGGTGGGAAGCACCGGAATGGTTCTCAAAGAGCAAGTGTTCGAATGGTTTGCGGACGTTGGGTTTCCCAAGGGCATTAGACTGGCAAACTTTTCAGGGGGAACAGATATCGTGAGTCTTGCCTCCCTTCCCCTTCCCCCTTTCTCCCTAACCAAACACTCCTTGCACCTCAACACCATAATAACATAACAGGCCGGCTGCTTCGTCATCGACAACCCTCTCAGCCCAATCTATGCCGGTGGCTGCCCAGGAGGCGCCCTCGGCACCCCCATCGCCATCTACCCTCACGACCTCCCGCCCTCCTCTTCCGCCTCCCCTCTTCCCGCTGGCACACCCGGCGATCTCGTCGCCACCGCCGCCTTTCCCAACGTTCCCCTCTTCCTCTGGAACGACTCCCGCCCAGCTCCCGGCGAGAAGTACACATCCGCCTACTTCGCGCGTTTCAACCGCGCCTGGGCTCAGAGTGACTTCGCCGTCGTCCATCCACGCACCCGCGGCATCTACCTGCTCGGTCGCTCCGACGGCGTACTCAACCCTAGTGGCATCCGCTTCGGCAGCGCGGATATCTATGCTATCGTGGAGCGCTTCTTCGCCGCGGACGTCGCCGAGAGTTTATGTGTGGGCCAGCGAAGACCTGACGATGCAGATGAGCGTGTGTTCTTGTTTGTGCTGATGAAGCCGGGTAAGAGATTCGAGCGGGAGCTAGAGGGCAAGTTGAAGGATGCGGTTGCACGGGAGTTGACCAAGCGGCATGTGCCCAAGTACATCTTTGAAGTTCCTGAGATTCCGGTGAGTTTAACCCCTGAGTGGAAAGGGGAGGCAGAGACACTGACATGGAGCAGACAACGGTGAACGGCAAGAAAGTCGAGTTGCCCGTCAAGCAAATTATTTCGGGAAACACCATCAAGCCTAGTGGCACTCTGCTCAACCCCCAGAGTCTAGATTTCTTCTATCAATTCCAAAAGGTCGAGGAGTTAGTCCAGGACAAGGCCAAACTGTAGGGGGTGGATGGATAACTAGACGTGTAGGATAGACACAGGGGGTATCGGGATGAAAGGATAGAAGTACGACATATAATTATTACTCTTGCCATGGGCAAGATAAGATAGATTAACAAAAACGCTACCACTGAACACATCGTGACCCCTTTTTATCATCTGTTTGCTGACTTCGTCCGCCGAGTCCAAAGGTCCAACACTACCACCTCGTATGGTATCGTACAATAAGCCCCCCAAACGCCGTGCTCAAAAACCTCCCAAGTTCCCTCCAAACCCATCCCTAGTCCAGGATATCTCAAATCTCCAGTCTCCAACTACAAAGCTTCCTCTCACAATTCCTTCATTTTAAAGATATGGCATCCACAGCGCATCACACTGTGCCAAGTTCATAGGGTTGACTGCCTTTGCGATGGAGTCAATTACCGTCTGGTTCGCAGGCAGATTTCCAACGGGGCTGTGTGCCAGGCTAATAGCTCGCTTGACAATCGAGTCGCTGTTGACCTGCACTGAATCGCGCAGCTGGTTCTCCGAAATACCAGTACGATGGCTGCTCGTAAACCAGAACATCATTTCGTCTCGGACAAACAGCGTCAATGCATGCTCCAACTCGTACTCTGGCTCCGTCAGGCAGCGCGCAATCGCCATCAACGAGGAGGCAAAGATGCCCTCTGTGACCAACGGGCCCATGAGCGACTGCAAGTTCGGCGTCAATCGGAAGGGGACCGGCTCAGGATTGTGGAAGAATGGCTTGGATGCGCTCATGTAGGACATCAGCTCGGATCCCCAGATGTTTCCTGACCCGCGGGCAATGTTGATCTTCTGCGGATACCGGTTATGCATATACAGAATGTAGGTCATAAACGTCAACGCCGACAATTGGTACGAGAACTGTCGTCGGAATAGCCAGAACTCGGCGAATTGAGGGAAGATGGCCTGGAAGTACTCGAGAGCCACTGTCGAAGGCACCCACTTCTCCTGAATTGCGTTGAATACTTCTAGCCGAGCTGTCGCTGTCTGCTCCGGTTTGTTCTTCTCCGATGCGTTAGCTTGTATACTCGCCCCGGGCGGATGACTGAAACTTACCGAGCTCTTACTCTCAAGTGCACCCCGAAGCTTCTCCATGGTGAAGAGCACCGGGTCGTCCTTGGACATACCCATGCGTCGACAATGATCTTCATACACGCCCTGAAGAGTGATGTAAGATGTATCCTCCTGCACAATCCTGATATGTGGCGCCAGGGGGACCATGAGCGGTAGCGTGAACTGCAGATCTCTTCGTCGGCTCTCCTTCTTGCGGCCGAGAGTCTGGTTGAGATGACGGAAGAGCTGCAGGATCCTCTCCTCACGTCGGCAATGTCTGGCAGCGGGATGTTGCACCGCCCAAGCATGGACACTGCCATCATGTCCTCGCATCTTCAAACGGCGATATGACGCGCTGATAGAGCGTACGAGGTCGACGTTGGGCAGGAATCGCTCAATGCGGATGAAGTCCGAGTTCTTGTCCTTGTGCTGAAGATACTGGCCGGGAATCTCAACCTCGTCGAACTTCTGGTACCGGAACTCACTCAGATGAGGTGAGAAGAGCTCCAACGACGTTCTTGTGTTCCTTCGGTCCAGCTTCTCCTCGAACTTGTTCCTCCAACGTCGCAACTTGTGAATGTACTCGTACATTGTCGGCTTCACATCAACGAAATCGGCTTCGAAAGACTTCTTGATGTGCTGCGGCAAAATCGTCTCCGCAAACCGTGTGATGTTCGTCTCGGTAGCAGAAGGAAGCTTCACGTTCTTCGCGAATGAAGCGGGTGTTCGGCTCACGTAGGCCAGCGCATCGTTGAGAAGTGCCACAATGAGGCGGTACGCGTCCTCATCTGGCGGGCACTTGAAGTGCTTCTGAATTTGATCCACCATCGTCTCCATTGAAAGAGCGAGCAAGGGGAACGCCGTCTTGAGAACAGCCATAATCTCCTCTGTCAGCTCCCACGGTGGCTTCTTGTGGGGTTGCGCTGGCTGTTGTGGCTGCTGCGTTTGCTGCGCCGGCGACTGCTGAACTTGTTGCCCTTGACCCTGCTCCTGGGTCTGTCCGTTTGCAGCCTGGGTGGCATTGGCAGCGGCTCCAGTACCGTTCGCCTCGGTGCCTTCGGTCTTAACTCTGGCAGCGTCGGCACCGTTGGCCGTTCCGGGTCGCGACGAGCCGTCGGTCTTAGGGGGCTCTTGTTTGGTCATAGACGGAGAGGCACTGGCTTTTCCGTTGGACGCTGTCGACTGAGCTCGCTGACGGGCCCTCTCCTTGGCCTCCTGGTTCTTCTTGATGACAAGCATGTCTTCCCGGTTTGTTCGCAGCTGGAAGTACAGCGCTTGAGGATATGATTTAGCAATCTTGAGAAGGATCTCTGACACCCGCGGCGCTTCCTTGTGGCCGAGCCCCGTCAAAAGCTGAGGAATGAAGGTGATCCAATACCAGATCGGCGTTTCTCCCTTAAAGTCGTCGAAACCCGCGGCGATTGATCCCTTCGCGTCGTCCAGGCTGAGAAGCCAAAGGATACGAGCGAGCAGCTTCCGTGACTTGGCATTCTTGTAGCTTCCTGCGGCTTGAAGGTACGACGTAAGTGCCTGTCGAGCCGAGTTGAGATCAGTTGCGTCTTCCTTGAACTTGCGGTCGTTGAAGTAGCCCCATTCTGCCCAAGCCTTGGCGGCACCAATGTCGAAATATAATGCAGTGCCATATGCTGCATCTGCCTCCTCCTTCTGTTTCAACTTCTCCAAGAACATTCCCTTCAACGTGTAGAATTCTGCCTTCTGCTGGGGACTGAAGTAGTTCAGATTCGTGTTGTTGATGACGTCAAGACCACTAGAGAGTTCGTCCGGGTTTTCGTAGTGACACTTGGCCTGCTCCCTCAGTTTCAGGAAAGCCTCTTGGATTTCTATGTTTGGAAGCGTGTAGATGCGGCTGAGCTGACTGATACAAACTTCAGGAAGATTGTGCTTTCGAGCAACATGAGCAAACCTATTGATTATCCAGGCAGTTTCATGGTAACCACGGTAGGCAAATGAGGTTGCGCTGCCTGCATTCTGCTGTCCTTGTGGTGGAAGCAGCTTGAGGTAGGTCATGTTGATGAGGCTGAAGATATGTTGTCTCCAGGTGACCAGGTCTTGCCAGGCGGTGATGTCGTCCCAGACATTAGGAAGACGGTCTCGCCAGGCGCCCAAAAGCAACTTCAGCTCCCCAGACTTCTGGTCCAAATTGGCAGCATTCGTAGCAGCAAGGCTCTGGCAGATCACACTAGCATCGTGCAACTCAACAAGCTGCTGGAAGTTTTGCAGGAGGGGAATATGAGCGTTTGTAAGGCGCGTCGGGAGTTGGTGCCATTTGCGGATCGAAAGCTGAATGGCCTCGTCACAGACTCGAATGAAGTCGCCGCCCGTCTCTTGCTGGTTATGGAACTTGAGCAGAGACATGAAAGCTTGGAAGAACGCTCGGCGCGGTGTAGGCGCATCCATGACGCCTTTGATGATGTTGTCAAGGGCCTCGCGAGGGCCTTCTTCTTGCCACATATCTGTGTTTCGCCAGGCACATTCGAGAAGGAGATCCTGAAAGTTCTCGTGCTTAGCGAAATCTTGTAAAATCTCCCATTGCTGCAGCTTTTGAGCGCAGAGAACCCAATGGTCTTCCCAGATCATATACTCGGCTTGCGAGTAAGGTATGACACCGGTCCTGGCCTTAATCTGGGCTGCTTCGTAGAGCTTCTGAGCCTTGTCCCACATTCCGTTCTGTTCGTAGGAGAGCGCAGCGTTCGTTTCCACGAACTGGCAGCGCCGTCGCCACGTGCCATAGAACAGATCGTCTTCTTGGAGCGAGGCGTAGAGATGAACCAGAGCATCGAGAGTGCTCTCGTAGACCTTGGTCGAGTCTACCTGTGGTTTGTTGACAAAGTTCTCGAGCTGGATCATAGCAGGATACCATGCATCGTAGGTCTGTGCTTCAAACTTGAGAACATGGGGAGGAAGCTTGCACAGCGGCCAGGTCCTTGCCGCTCCTTCTATAAGCGACTGGACGACATTGGGGCGTCTGTCAATCTGTCGGCTGTGGTAGTCTTTGGTGAGAAGCGCCACCATACCGCGTTCAAGGTCGAATCGCTCATCCTTCGCAGTTGCAGACCAGTAGATCGGAAACAGTGTCACCCACAGCTGATGCGCTAGTTGATTGTCAATGTGTTGTAGCTGCATCAACGGTTCCAGAAGGTCTCGGACTTTGACATCAGCAAGCTCTGTCATGAACCGACGCTGATTTGCGATCCATGACTCAAACTTGTCGTCGATCATAGCTTTCGAGTTTCGAATCTGTTCCTTGGAGAAAACCGCGGCCAGTTGAGAAATCGGCATCGTCTTGAAGTCAGTAGGATGCAGTTGAATGTTCGCGTTCATTTCCACGGCGCCCAAGAGTAGTTGGGTAGCTTGGGCCAACCAGTATGAATCGGCGAGCGTATCCCAATTCTGGGATGTGAGGACATAGGAAAGGCGTGCGCTCGCGGTCTTCGACAGACTCCTATCGAAGATAGCCATGAATCGATTCCGCATGTCAACATCAGTGGCTCTTGTGCCTATGAGGAAGGCATGCTCCATGCGAACCGTCAGTTCCGTGCGTGTTATCTTGGGGTCCTCGTAGATTCGGATGACGAGTGCCAGGAATTTCGAAAGCATGCCGGGGTCGCTGCGGTGCTCGAAAGGTAACATCTTATGAAGTACCGCTGTCTTTTCCTTGAGGGTCGGCCAAGTTCCCTCAGATCGGAATACCCAGCCTTCAACCATGTTGAGAATCTCATCGCAGAGGTCCGTGTTCATGGATTTCTCAACAAGAGTAGCAAGAACGCTGAGGAACGGCCTTCGGTTGTCGCCCAGCACCTCCATTCTGAGTGCTACGGTCTGGATCTCCTTGATCATGAGTTTTGTCTGTATCTTCAAGTCGTAAGGAGAAAGCTCTCCAGGTACTGGTTGTGGATCTTGGTTTCGGTTGTTCAAGTTGGCAGCCTGGGTCGCTACCGCATTATAGTGCTGTACGTGTTCCCTAGCATGCTTACTCTGCAGAGCCTTCATGAGCGACAAAACATGCTGGTCGATGACGGTCGGCTTCCGATTGCCAAGAGACCAAAGAATATTGACGCCCGACACGTAATTTGCTCCATTCATTGCCTCCGTTGCCAGCTGAGAAAGGTAGGTCACAATCTCTGAGTTCTGAGATTCTGCCTCGTTGTCGGCATCAGCGTCTTCCATCGGCGTATCCTCTGGCACGGAATCAAGTATACGTTTGATGATGGATCTAATGGGCTGACCGTTGGCATCTTTGAAAGTGTCGTCCGAGAGGTGCAAACAGTCCTGAATCTCTGGGTTTTCAGAATGCAAGCACTTGTCCAGAACCCTTTGGACAGCTGCCATGTTCTTCTGAATCCATTCGTCCGATTTCGAGTTGAGCAGGATCCGGACAACTTGTAGAGTGTTGATGATGTTGGTCAGGAATTTATCGTCACACTTTTCCTTGTCGTTGGGGTCGGCGTTGAGGATATTCTGTGTCTTGTCGCTGCCGAGAATGACATCGGTGACATTGGGAAAGAGATCAAGGTCGATATCACCCCAGTACTGAGGTTGAACCAAGTTGTGGAGGAGTTTCATCGCCTTTTCGCACAATTGCGTCAAGGATGCGGGGACGGGAGGGATTGGGGAATTAACCGTCTCCCGAGGCTTCGCTGACGGCAACTCGTACCGCTCATTAAGCTGAGCGATGAACTCGATGAGATACTTGATCATCTTAAAACGGAAAGGCTGAGGAATTTCCCATGCAACACGCTCCTGTCTCGTAACCGGGGGCGAAGCACTCGGCTTGTCGCTCTCCAGTTTTCGTTTCTTGGTATTGGGCGACTCGGAGAGAGACCGAGTGGCCAGAACTGGAGACGTCCCCTCGACCCTCCACTGCTCCCACTGAAAAATCAGAGTCATCATCTTAAGAGCGAGCTTCCGGCTTTCGTGGGAGGCGTTCGGGAGGCCTGCGATCTTTCGCAACGAAGTGATGATCAAAATGACATACTTGTCGCGGGCCGCATAGAATAGCTTCGGCCATCTGACAAGGAAGTTGAAAATGCTTGTCATTTGCTGCGCGTTCTGTCCCTCATCGGCTAAGATGCGGCGAGGAGCAACAGCCCAAGGAGCATTTCGCTCATTAGGACCAGGACCGCATCGCTTCGGGAGGACCGGGGCGATCAACTCCAGAGCTTGGGTCACCAGTGCACGCCCCTCATTCTGGTTCGCCTTCAATAGAGACAGATACACCTGGGTCACTATCTTTGATGGCGTTTCGTAGTGTGCAATGAAGTATCCAATGACCACATAGGCAGCGTGCTTGTTGATGACATCCTCAAGCCTAATGAAGGTCCATCCAAACTTAATAATGTCCTTCCGTGCTTCCTGTAGCGTGGAATGGTAGTACTTGACGAGCATCGCGGAGAGCTGGAGAACTTCGTATCGTGTGTGGTCAATGCCTGGCTGCGCTTGATCGTCCAAATTCATTTCTGGGTGAACTTTCCAGATTTTACTGCTGATAGAATCGATGACAGCACGATCCATCAGTTTTGGCGTCTTGTTCTGATCCAGCTGCTTCCAGTTTCTCTTGACATCCATGGCCACGATTGGGTTGACTATGAAATGCAGTAAGAAATGCTTCGTCTTGTGTGATGCCGTCTTGCCAGCGTAAATGTCCAAGCACCGCAAGACTGTGGTCTTCCAGAAGTCCACGGAATCGCTGCTGATGATTTTCTGGTATATGTACGTCAGAAGTCTCGGGGTATTCCGAAGCTCCTCGCTGGTAACCGACTCAATCAAGGAAAAGAGGGCATCCAGATCTCGGGGAGATCTCTCCAAAGCCCTGATAAGAATGGCCATAAGCTGTTCAGCGGCTTGATATGCTGGCAATCGTAAATATTCCGGCAGACTGTGTTCGCGAACATGGACTTCGAGTTCTTTGCCGAGGTTCTTCAGCCAGGCGATTGTCTCCTTCTTTTCCATCCACGCCCCGCTGCTAGGGAATTTGCTGATGGAATCAAGAATATGAATCGAGTTGATCATTGCAATGAACTTCGTCTCTGTGTTTTGCGCCATGATCTCATTGCATCGATTCATGAGACTCTCCACATCCTCCGCGGCGGCAGCTCTCAGTGGTACACTGTCACGGTGGCGGAGAACTTGTGCCAGACATCGACCATATTTGAGAGTATCGATCTTCCCAAGGAGGTAAGACCAGATCTCTTTCGAATATCGGTTCAGATACTTGTACATCGGAGCCCGGAACGGACTGTGATGGGTCCTTCGCAGTTTTTCTTCGAGTCCCAGGAAGCATTCGATGAGTCGGTCCTTGAACGCCTCTGCAGGCGCAGGTAGTAAATGAAAGATGTTCAAGATTGCAGTGATGACCTTCATCTGTGGATGCTGGTCGAAGAAGGTGAAAGATATCTGCTGCATAGCGCTGGGCTCAATGATTGAATCGATTTGGTCAAGCAGTCGGACTCCAATTTCGACCTTGAAATAACTTGTCAAGAGCTTCAAGAGTCTAGAAAGATTGTCCAGGCCCGCGCAGCTGAGTCTCTTAGGATCGGATAAGCTCTGGAGGACTGGTCTGAGGCCACCTTGCAGTAAATCCTTAGGTAGCCTCCGGTCGATTGCCAGTACGGATTTCAGTGCGTCGTTCGCCGCTTGAATTGTCGGTTTCGACTCAGAATAGAGACATTTGAAGAAGACGGACAAGATTTTTCCCTTGGTTGGATTGTTGGAGAATTCTTCGAATGTCATGGCTATACTGAGAAGCCTTATACAAGAGACGCGAAGATTTACGATGTGCTCGTGAGTCCGGAACTCGGCGGGCTTGTTTGCAAGTGACTCGTCGCTCGCATCAGCAAGCGCCAACGACTCCATCAGCAGACGATTGAGATTCTCGTCGAAGGTGACCCAATCATTCTTGAGGCTCATGTGGAAAGTCATAGCGTCGATATAGCCGATCTGAATGGCGAAGGGCAGAGCTCGAAGGGGTTTGGCAAAAATGGGCTGGAGGAAGCGCTCTTTGTGTGGTTCCAGGATCTCCCACACCTCGCAACCGGCCGCTTTAGCAATAAGTTCCAGTGAGCGTTTCGCCGTTTCTCGGACGTGCTTGTTCATGTGGGACAACTCGGTATTGAACTGGACACAAATCTGAGCCAGCTTCTTGGTATTTTGCTGTCCAGCATGTTGCCCAGCCTGCTGTCCAGTGGGTGATGCATGTGGCATCAAGTCTTCCTTCTTGATATTCTTGGTGATCCGCTGGAGCAAAACCTCAAGACTTGTTTGGGCCAGGCGCCTCGTACCTTCAGGTAGATCCTGTGGCATATCCTTGATGACATATGTGAGCGCACGAATGAACTCAGTCTGTTTGCTGAAAAGCCAATTGTCATCCAGATCGACCTCGGTGAGTAGGAAGTTGATGCCTGAACTCCCACCAGTTTTGGTGAACCACTCTTCTTCGTAGCAACTATGGCAGAACGTGCTGCTCAAGTGGCTGAAGAATGGAAGTCGACCGACAGGACCAGCGGTACCAAATATGGTCGCAGCTGCAGAATGCATTTCTCGAATGGCCCGCTGTCCTGCTTCTCGTACCTCCGGGCTGTCTGATGCGAGAGACTCGACGATGGCATTGGAGAGATCCCTTGTGTCGATACAAAGAGGCCCCTCGCCTGCGATAGGGTTGAAGGGTGCCTGGCTTCTCTTTAAATCCACCACAGATCGTCCGACTTCGACCATTGCAAAATGTCTGCAAATGTTCATCAAAAAGGCATCAGCCTCGTCCTTGAACTCGGGAATCGACTGGGCAAACATGATTGCCTTGAGTAATCGCTTCATCGTCTGATCCTCGGCATCCTTCTTTGATATTGATCTTTCCCGGTCAGAAATCTCAAATTGCGGGATATTGAAGTTCAGACCCCGATGCACAAGCTCATCGACTTGCAACTTCAGGATCATGGGGAGATCTTCTGGAAGCTGATCAATGCCAATCCGGAGCTTGAGTTGAGCCTTGATAAAGTGAAGTGCCTGCTTCTTGTAGTACCCATCATATTGCCTGTTTTGGTTGTTCTTCATCCCCTTGGGAACTTCCATCAGCTTCTGGATCGCGGCGTTGATGCCGACATCAGCAGGAAAAGCCCTATTCTTGTTCGACCCAAGGAGCCTGACGTCGTAACTAGAACTGTCGTCTGCGAAATCCTTGTAATCGAGCGGCCCTGCACCAGTCATGAATTTCCGGTTCCTACCACCAAGCTTGCCAAGAATCCTCATTGTGGTGTGTGCATGGAAGTGACTGTAGGGATGAGGCTTTAGATGATCAAACAAGGCAGTCATTAATTCATCAATGACTGGTGCCATTATGGGATCGAGGTAGTCCGCCGTGAGATTGTCCACGCAAAGTTCGAGTGTCCTCAGGCCCTGGCCGACTAGGTCCGTCCCAGCACGCAATGCGACAACCAACGGCCTCATGAGGAAACTCAGGTGCGGAAGCAAATGACTAAGCCGCGCCGGCACTGTCAGGCAGAGTTCCACATACAAATCTCGCTCTGCGGGCTTTCTTGCAGCCAAGAGTAGATTATTGAGGACGTCTAGAAGCATCTCGAGTAAAGGGAGGATCTGCTTATAGAGCTGCTCGAACTTTCCACCACCGATGCTTCTAAACAAAGATCGCAAAAGGAGAAAGTAATTCATCGGCTCCTCAGCTTTGGTAGACAATTCAATTGACTTCGTGACAATGTTGACGACGTGAGGGAGGAGAACTTGCTCGTTTTGGCTGGCGAACAAGGTGACAGCCATGAAAGCCAGCTTAAAGAGTCTCAGTAAAATGGATGCCTTCTTGACGTCTGCCGAACCGACTTGGTCAATTCGCTCCATCAAGAACTGCAAAAGCATGCCACAGAAGCTTGGGGATGTTGCTTCGCTGGCGAGGAAGAATTGGGGGATGTGAAGCAAGGCCGTGTGCTCAAAAACCATTTCGTACAGGTGCGGGATCTCCTGCTGGAACACTTCATGAAAAGTGGCGGGATCAATGGCATGGAAGACTGTAGCAAAGGTTTCAAGCAAATCCTTCTCCTCCTTAGAACTCGATACCATGTAGAAGTTGGCCATGTACTCCACTGGAGACATGTACTGTGATTCGGCGGCTGGTTTTTCAATCTCGTAGTATCGGAAGACATAGGCTCCCTCTCGGAAGAGTTTGATGATGACATTGACCTCCTCGGCAGTGAAGCCGTATGAGACATCTTGCCAATGCGAAGGGGCAGTCTGAAGGTCAATTGGGTTGATATTACACGTTCGCAGCTGGTAAAACGTGTTCTTCAGCCCGTTCATCAAGTTTCGAAACAGGAACTTGTTGTCAACGACAGGATCAGCTCCTCGATCACGGGGGTTCGAGGTTTTGATGGGTACTGCGGTGAAGATATCGGTTTCATCCCAATCCGGGGGGTGATCATCGTCAGCCAGATATGTCTCTCGTTCTCCTGATTCCAGTTGTTCTTGTGTTTGTACCGAGAGTTTCTTGGCATTCTCGTACTGCCGGTTCATTGAGGCGAACTTGTCAGCAATCGCATTTAGGATCATGATGAGGTAGTGCCGCGCATCGACTTTGTTGGGTTGGTTCGCGATGCACTCTGCCATATTCAGGAGGAGCTTCGCACTCATGGTCTGGAAACTCGTGCCAGGGAAACTATCCTGGAGGTTTTTGGTATAAACCTCTACCGTCTTGTGAATCTGTTCGGGTTTCAACGAGTCTCTAACGTGGTGAATGAGGTCGGCAAGCATGCTGTATGCCAAGGGACGCATGGTCTCATAGACAGTCAGACCATCGCCGGTTAAGGTGCGTTCATCCAACAGTTCATCAATCTTGTCCAGAAAGATCTTCCGGAAATTATAGTTAATAATATGCCGGATCGCAACTAGCAGTTCCTTGCGCGTGCCTGACTTCTCTCTCGGGCAGTCTCGGAGTAGCCTGATGACAATATCGGGAAGGGTTCGCAAAAACTCAGCCAGTTGCCCTGAGTATTGCCTGAGGAGGTATGCCAAGAAGCTCATAGTCTTAACTTGTGCAGTGATGAAATCTCCAAATGCGGCCCTGTTCTTGATTGCAGGGCTGACACCGTAATGAATTGTGCCTTTCGCCGCAGCATCGGCGTGTGCTTGTTTCTGCGCTGCCGCCTCGAGGCAAAGAACCGTCTGAATGAGGGGGACGAATTTCTTCACATTGGGGGCAACGGTATTCCGATAAACTTGGAATATCGAGACCACAATGATGGGGCATTCGCAAAGAACCTTGAAGGACTGGGTACCTTTCAGTAGGGGTCGGTTCTGTTGTTGAGGATCAGCCCCAAGATCAGTGACTGAGGCGACTGGTGAGCCTGGTCGAGGAGATTGAAAGTTGGTCTGAGAACTGCCGGGGGTCGACGGTGCACCCAGTTGGGACGGTGCAGAGAGAGATGTATTATCAAGCTGTTCCTTCACTACTCTCTCCATCTGCTCAAACAGCTCCTGGATGAGGGTAAGGAACTGTTGAACCTTGCCCTGGAGAGCCTTTGACTGGTGTCGCATGATATCAGATGTGATTTTGACACACAGCGTCGCGTTCTCTTCATTGTCAGTCCTGACAAGCTGCATCAACAGGTCGACAATTTCTTCGGCAAAAGGTTCGAATGGTTCGGGCGGGGACGGTGCCGTCGGAAGTCGATGAAGCACCTCGAGGATGCAGTTCCGGAGCTTCTACATAGAATCTTAGCAAAGGATAGAACAATAGGTTTAATGGGAAAGCGCACCTGCTCCGGCGAATTGCTCTGGAATATACATGGTCCACGCAGAATGTTGATAAAAATGGGCATCAACCTCTTCAAAAACGGCGTATAAATAGGACCGCTCGTGTAATGGTCCAGGCTGTCGCGCAACGTCGTCGCCGCTTCTAACTTCAGCCGGACATCTGCAAAGAAAAAGATGAGTATCAGCGGATGTTTCAAGGCTAGTTGTGATGTGACGCCCGGCAGAGGCGCCGCAGCATGGGAAATCGCATACCTATGTCCTGAGTACTGAGTCGTTTCACGACATCGTCGATGGTGGTACCCGACATGGCTGCATCATCGACGTCTACGAGACGCGATGGCTATTCCCATGTGCGGGTGGGCGGAGATGCGGATGGCGAGATTCGAGGTCGAGGTCGAGGTCGTGGAATGCGCAGTCGAGATTCGCGAAGCTGTCGCGCGGCTAGGCGTTCCTGTAATGGCTAAATCGAACCGATACAAGAAATAAAGCGACGGAAATTTATACAGGAGAGTCCAGGGAGCGCGAAAACCGGGGGATAATAGGCCGTCGCGTTGATTTCGTAGGCGATGCTCGAGGGGGTCGTCAAACTCGATGCTCAGCCTGGTTGCAGTGTGCAGCTTCTAAGTGGACGTGAAGGGCATCTCGAACTGAAAATTAGAAGAACCTCCAGACCTGGGGGGCCCTGCCGCCAAATCAATGTGCGCTAGGGTTAGGTAAAATGATTTTCCGATACTAGCGCGAGCAAATAGCCAATCACAGTAAGGACACTTGCAGTTAATCCATACTGGGGGCTCACGCTGGGGGTGTGCTAATCAGAGTCCTTGAGCCATTGTGTTATCTTATCACTGTCTCGAGTCCCAGGGAAGTTGACACTTTGCAGCCTCTTACAGGCAACCTTGAAAAGTCGGCGATTGAATGCCGAATTACACAAATCAAAATCTGAATGAAAACTTTAATTCCTAGTTCTCAGATCTCTACGTTTCCTAAACTTAAATTTGTTGGATTTGCTATTTCCTGGATTACAAGAAGACTGGAAGTAGCTCCCGATCAGCAATGCCCGCCGCTACCCCACCAAACGTCTTTGTGGGGGTTGCTCGTGGACTGGAATTGCCTTGTCGGGTGTCCATTGTTTGATAACCTAGAAAGACCTCAACAGAGGCGTGATGCTCCAAATCTCGCGGTGATTCTGGGTGTTTACCGTATAGCAGAGGCTTGTTTATGAACCTGAGTGTTTGCTCAGACGTTTGCTTCAAGTTCAAGATACCCACACTTGCGTTTGATCAGGCTTCCACAAGGCGTCCGACCCGGCAGCGTTTGCCAAAGGCAGCAAGTACAGCCTTGACCAAACAGTGCATGTCTGGTTTGCCGTCGTTGACTGCGTTTTTAAATCAACCCGATAGCATCCGCAAACGGGAGTCTCCTTCTACCTATATATACCGATCTGGCTCTTGCCGGACTTATCTAACCTCATTCAACCACCTCAACCCAACCTCTTCCTAACCACACCCTCATCACTGTGCCATCCTCTTGACAAAATGAGTGGAGAGTACACGGCTTTCTTCTACGGTATGTCAACCCTTCAGTCGTGAATCGGCGCAGCCAGGATCACGCTAACGTTGCTCAGGGACTCTGGTAGGCCTTTTTCTGATTCACGATACAGAAGGCTCCTGAAACACTAACATCTACAGATGGCCCCAGAAGTCTTCTTCAGCGTCTGCTACGGCGACAAGAGTCCCCCGAAGGCAATCCAGGATTTGCACACCTTCACGCCAGCACTTCTGAAAGGCTACTGTCGGCACCGAGTTCAACACGCCGATTACCCAGCTATCATTGCGGAAAAGGGCCATGAAGTCCGAGGCGTCTATGCAACCGGCCTGACGGATGCCAATGTCATGAGACTCGACACGTTTGAGGGACCGGAGTACAGCAAGGAGCAGGTTGAGGTTGAGCTATTGAAGGAGGATGGAGAGACGCAGAACAACGGCGAAAAGAAGAAGACAAACGTCTATGTCTTTCTTTCTCCGCGCTACTTGGAAAAGCGTGAGTGGGATTTCGAGGAGTTCAAGAAGGACAAGATGCAAATGTGGACGCGAGGAAACTGGGCGTACTCAGAGAGTGAGTGCTTCCTTTCCAGAATGTCGTGTTTAGTGGGCTGACAATCTGCAAACAGACTTGGACGGCTGAGAAAGTTCCTGAGTAATGAGATCTCTTAGCCGCCGAGTTAAATTGGAGAGAAGGTCTCGTCAATGGTCGCAGGGCGAACAGTCATGATCCGGTGAGGTCTCGAGGCGGTGGAGAGGTTATTTTGGTCTTGGGGACTGATGACCCGGGCTGGCGTATGATGTTTGGAGCTGAAGAGATCTTTAGCCACGAGAATAAGAATAGACGAGACAGCGCCCAAGAGGGTCCAGCGCCTTGCCGATTCAACTTGCAATTGGGTGATCCAGAGCTTGATGACAACGTGGCGAACGTAGAGGCAGAGGAAGCTTTCAGGGCGGTTAACCGTCCCAGGAACTCGGAACCGAGCATGAGAAGCTTGCCATATGGGGAATGGGGAGACCATCTGTTGGTCCATGGGCCTGTCTGTTGGTTGCTAAGGCCGTAAGAGTGCTGGCTTATTTAGACCCAGCCACTATCGCGCCCGAAAACAGGAACAAAAACTGCGAGATAAAATATCAGGGAAATTGGCTTGCTGCTTCAGAATTGGTCTCGGTCTACCTGCAGTTGGTGCCTGCTGGCTTGTGGGATCAGGTCCGTCCTTGCGGAACGAACCCAGAATCCTGATCTTAGGTCAACGTGATGCCGAGGATCTCATGGTCTAGGATAGATGGGATCAGATGAAATCGGTGTTTTACGGGAAACAATATTATGGATCGTTGCTAGGTGCTTATGACCTTGTGACCTCTGGTCGTCGTGAAGTTCACGTAGGGTCCGAGGTGCGAGGAAAGTTGAAGTGGACGGAGGGAGCCAAGCGAGGGTGATCTGGGGCGACTATTGCGGCGTCTCGATTGGTGCCAGCTTTGATCCATTAGGGAAAAGAAAACACCAAAAAACTAGGATATTCGGAGGGGTTAGAGCTTCATGCCAGGAGGAGGCCCAGCGGCGGCTTCATCAGGCGGCGAGCTCTTAGAGCGTTGAGCCGAGGATGCTATAGGGTACAAAAGGGGCAATATCAGGCCTCAGTGGAGGCTGGCCGCAGCTCTGGCCGCATGAGATTTGACGGTGCTTTGCTAGCCCTACGTGAGTGACATAAGCATCCTTTCAGCGGTGAGCGAGGTACCTGCGGCGCCCGCTACGTCACCGTGTGCTGGGAAGTCACTGGCCTAGGCCGCGGCCAGGGCATTTCCACCTAGGTCGCGACTGCCCAGCCTCCAACCCAATGGCAGGCAGGCGTTTACCTCAAACAACTTACACGTAGCCCAGCTTGACCAAGACTTCCTCCTTCACCTCGCCTCAGAAATCAGCTTCGGACAGCGACCCGACGACGAGGCCGCATCCGCGATGATCTGATATCCTTTTTCCTTTTGTCCTGTTAGTGGACGATGATTCCACACCGAAAAGAAGCGAAAAGAGGGTATAGCGAAAGCCCCTATGAAACTGGCCCCGTTTCACCAACTGGTGGCCAAAACACAGATCTGTTGCGCTCAGACAGCCGGCAGGCATGTCTTAAAGAGCAAACAAAGGGAGGAAATCCCTGCATGTTAAAGGAGACGGGATGACGGTTCTAGGTGAATCGTCCGTGGCATGAAAAAAAGCTGGCATGGCGGATCCCTGCGCCTCAAGGCATCATCGCCGTGAAACCGGCGAGATCTTTCTTCGGCAGTGCGAACACGATCTGACGCAGACCCTCGGGGCAGCTGGCGGTGGCAGTGTGCGCTGCGGTAGTGCGGGCATTGGCAGAGACGGTTCGCAGCTGGGTTTGCAGCGTCATCTGGGGGCGCTAGAAGCCAGCAAGTGAGCCGACTCCAGACAAGTCAGGAGGCTCACGATGCCCGGTGCAGCTCCGTCTGTCAACGACGACTGGTGTCGCACCTTGGACAGCGTCTGAGTCTTGGCACCGACTGGGTGGACGACTGGTGCTGGATGGCTGTCCGCTATGCCCGATGTAGGGTTTTCGCTTGCACATCCCCCTGTCGGCGGATGCTTGAGCCCCCTGGCACCCCTGTCCTCCTGGATCTGCTGGACCTCATGCCCCGGCCAGGCATTGACCCCCGCCGCCGTCATGGCAATGCTGTCCCGGTCCCGAGCAGCAGGGTTTCCCAAGGGATGACGGGAACCTGTCTCGGGCGTCAGAGAGCAGAGACAGATGACGGGCAGAGAGCACGAGATGATGGAAACAAGATGGATTTTGTGCAGATCGGACGAAACATTCCCCCGGACGGCTGCATTGTTGTTATGACTCCCGTTGCCGTTCTCCCGAGAAAGAACAGCGAAAGAGGACTTTGTCTTTGTTCAGGTCACGATGCGGGAATCCAGCCGCAGCCAGTTCGGGTTGTGGCCAATGCTGGGGGGGCTGGTCGCGCCCGACCCAGGACGTTGGAGAAGCTGCCCAGCTTGCCAGCTCACTGGCCGCAACATGGCCAACGGCCCGTTCTAGTGGCTGGTCCAAAGCCACACGTCTCCCGAAGAGTCGGTTCGGCGCGGCCTGATTGGCGGCCGCTTGTTTGGCTGGGAGACGTCAGGCGTCGACCTCAGCATCACTCGCTCACCGCAACGAACTGCACCGCGCCGCACCGCGCTCGCCACCGCCAGCGGGAAACGCCTGGAGTCCTGCGAATCGAAAGCTCGTAATGCAGGTCATCTGCCTTGCCTGCGAGGGAGGGACTTTGACGGAGCCCTGAGACCCTGCAGCTCGGCATGAAACTTCGCCTCCCTAGCTCCCTGCTTGCCTCCGCGTCCACGCAATGCCCTCCAGTGACAGCTAGTCAGGGGCACTGGATCGTCGTCTGGACTCTGGGGTTTCCGCACGGCTGTTCGGGACTTGGGCGCATGCTTGAAACAAAGCTTCTAGCCTATCATCGGTCCGTCGCTATGCCTCTGCTCGTGGTCTCCGTCCCCTGGCCGATCCGCCATGCTTCGAAACACCATGGCATGACGGCCATGCCCAAGTTTGACTGGCTAGGTTCCATCTAGAATGTCTTTGCCCTTGTCCCTCAGAAGCCGCCGGCCAGCGAGATCGCCCTAGATCCATTGGATTCCAGGATAAGGCTGGTTCCTGCAGCGGCGACTTTTGCCGCTCCTATTCTCTCATCCGTCTTAGTCCATCTTTGTATGAACCTCCTGGTGACTGTGGGCTTTGTCCATATAAGACTCCGCCGTCATCGCCTCTGTGAGGAATCTCTTGTCCCACACGCCCTCAAAGTCTTCTGTCCGTCCTTTCAGTGAGTTTGTCTTGACGACATTTCATTCCTTCTTCATTCTTTCCAAAGGCTAGTCCTTTTTTCTTCACCTTTACGTCAACACTTTCGACCAGCCTGGTGCAATACCCTTCCTTTGTGTATACTATATACGTCGAGTTTTGGTCCCTGTCACTTTCAGTGTCCAGTCTATATATCGCCGCTCTCGACATCGTCTCAACGACAATCTCACTCCCACGAAGACACGAATCTATCGTCTGGTACGCTTAGATATCACGACCCTTACGACCCTCAAAATGTTTGCCAAGTCTCTTGCTTTCGCCGGCCTGGCCTCCGTTGCCAGTGCACACATGATCATGAGCAATCCCGTACCTTACGGAAAGTCTTCTCTCGACAACAGCCCTCTTCTGGCTGATGGATCCGACTTCCCCTGCAAGTTGCGTACCGGCGTCTACGAAGCTGAGGGAGCCAGCAACGTCTACGAACAAGGGAGCACTCAACAACTATCCTTCATTGGTAGCGCCGTCCATGGTGGTGGCTCATGCCAAGTCTCCGTTACGACCGACCTCGAACCCACCGCAAACTCCGTCTGGAAGGTCATCAAGTCTATCGAGGGTGGCTGTCCAGCGAAGAACCAGGTCGGAAACATGGGCGACAATGCTGCTGAGGTCGACCCCTACAAGTACGACTTCACCATTCCCTCGGATCTCGCTGAGGGAAACTACACTCTTGCTTGGACATGGTTCAACAAGGTCGGCAACCGTGAGATGTACATGAACTGTGCACCTCTTACTGTCACCGGCAGCAGTAGCTCTAAGAGAAGCATGGACTCTTTTCCCGACATGTTTGTCGCCAATGTCGGCAATGGTTGCGGTACCAAGGCCGACACAGATCTCCTCTTCCCGAACCCTGGTTCAGATGTCGACAAGTTCAATGGCAAAACGACTGCTTTTGCTGCTCCTACTGGATCCTGTGCTACCGCTACCGCGGGTGTCGCTCAGGGAACCTCCGCTGCGGCCGCTACCACAGCTGCTGCTACTCCGGCCACCACCTCAGGGGGAGTGGCTGGTGGTGTGTTTGTCACAGTGTCTCAAGCAGCGACGTCCGCACCTGCAGCTACTCAAGCAGCTACTACTGCGGCTGCTGTGACTCCTACCCCCGTTGCTTCCACCCCCGTGGCCAGCACTCCTGCTGCTACGCCCAGCTCTGGCTCCAGCTCTGGTGGTTCGAGCAGTGCCTTTTCTGAAGGCACTGCTTGCACTGACGAGGGCGAGTGGAACTGCATCGGCGGGAACTCCTTCCAGCGTTGCGCGAGTGGGATGTGGTCCGCCGTCATTGATCTCTCGAGCGGTGTATCTTGCACCCCCGGCGAGTCCAGCGATTTTGCTATCTCGAAGCGAGGACGCAATGTGATGCGCCGCGTTTCTCGCATTCGAGAATAAGGCTTCATGTGATGGGATCTTGGATACAATGAGGCGTTGGATACCTGGACGTTCACTTCTGTTTGTGTAAATATCATTTGGCAACTTGGATAAGCTGCCTTTCGGCGAAAAAGCCATCAGACATACCTTGCAATAAGAGCATTCATTTCATATCAACCTGTCTTTGAGTTGTGAGGTTCGAATTTCCTGTGTAACCCTCTAGGATGAAGCAGCCGAGAATTTCATGTGGCTTAGATTCCCACATGTGACTAACCGTAGGTGTTTTAAAAGTTCATACCATCAAATAGTTCATCCTAAAATAGCATCACGGAGGTAGCACTCAAAGATTGATGAGACAAGGATTTGTGATATAATCACCAGCGTTGCGTTTGGAGGATACTTGGCAAGGGACATCGGTGCGCTTTACGATTCCTGACAAGGTTCATGAGGGAGATAGAACTGCATTATGTATCAATCATCTAATCATAAATTCATTATCTTGAGCTTTTGTGCCAAACTCTCACAGCCAAGTGTTCCCTTTTTCTTTCTCGCCTTTCCTAAACCGTAGTGCACGGCTCCACGATGACTTAGGCGCTGTGTCGCCTTTGCGAAGTGCTGACAACTTCAGAGGCACGATCAAGTGCTCTTGCTCAATCCCTACATGCGCCCTACCATCATCCCCAACAAACCTGCCAAACCCGTAGGCCACACTTCGACGGCCATCAAACTCCCGCACGGCGCGGCTCGGGGCCAAATACGCCATTATGGAGCCTACTGTGGTAGGAATGCGAGGAAGGAAGAGTTTGAGAGCGATGCCATAGAATATGACCCCTGTCACAACCGCTAGGGCGAGGATTGTTAGACTGATAATGAGAGCAGTCTCAGATATGAAGATTCGTGTCTCGTCGACGAAACTCGACCCCGAAGCGACGTCAGTTGTCTTTGGCGCAGGGAAGATGTCCATATTCAGACCCAAGAGTATCGCAAATAGTCGAACGTAAATATCCTCAACTTTCTGAAGCAACTCTGAAGGAGCGGGGATGGAATCGTCAGGGTTCACAATGGCATCTGAGCCTGTCTCCATTTTGACGAACTCATCCATCCAGCTTCTGGTCACAGAGTCGTTGTGCCACTGAGGATCATTGTTGCGGAAAAGTTGGTTTTGCAGAATGATGAGGGTATCAGTGTGATTCTTGGATGCTGGGTACCCAAGACTTGACTCGTAGTCAGAGGTCCTATTGTAGGACTGGACATACCCCTTAGCATCCACGCTTACATTGAACATTGCTGTGCGAAACTGCGGCCAGCATGTCACGAAGCTGGAGTTCACTGTTCCCTTTGAGTTTTCTCCCTTCAGCGTACGCCCCCAACCTGCAATCAGGATCTTCTGGCAAGGATTCAATCCGCCAAGGGTTTCCAGTTGATCAGTGATTTCGACCGCCGATTTTCCATGAGGTGGATATGTGGTCAAGTTCAACATCATGGCCTCCGGTACGTAGACATCTGTGCAATTGGGTGTGTTCGAAAGACCGTTCTGAGCCTTAAACTCTCGAAAGTCGAGTTCCGGAGGCTGGGTTGAAGACTCCATATTAATACAATTGGGATCGATCCCATAACCACGAGTTGGTCCCTGAAATGTTCTGGTTGAGTTGTCTGAAGTGCTGTTCACAACCTCGAAGGGTTGAAAGAGGAATTCGTTGGTGATCCAAGGAGGGAGCGGCGTGTCGGAGGTAAAATTTGCCAAGGCTACATAAAAATGATCTTCGTAAGGACTCATACTACCGCTCCCAGCGAACTTGGTCAAAGTTGTGAGAGACGAGTTGCTAATCCTAGTTGAGATGAGTGACTTGAATTCGACGTCGCGTGTGACTTTGGTCGGCAACTCATTGAAGAGACCACTGAAACCAACAGCCAACACGTTCGTGAGGATTGAAACTAGACAAACAGTGGCTAGAAGGAAATGATGCGCTCTAATCGCTCCGAAAATTGAGAGTTGGGGAGGAATAGACGTGTACCGAGAGTTAATCGAGCCTCGTGGATGTCTCTTGCCATCCCACATATCTTGAAAGGGCTGGAGAATGCACAAAAGCCGATTCAACAATACCCAGAAAGGCTCGATGAGTGTCGCGAGGACAGTTGGAATATAATTCTCCAGAATTTGGAGAACCTGCCTATTATTGGTAGGCGTTGTTAACCCTGTGAAAAAGGATCAGCATGCTATATCTTCGTTAGATGACAGATCATAACTTACCTCCTAACTGTTGTTCCCGAGACTTCAAAACCCCGAGGACAATAATCATTGCAATCAAAGACACCAAAAAGACTGAGCCGACATCCTTCCGTAACGCAATTGGTTTGATGGGCTTATAGTATCCAGTTCTTTCAGACGCGGCAATTGCCTGCCAGTTTTCTTTCGTAATGTCAAAGGTGGTGCCTTTGCCATTCAAGACTTCGAGAGTCATTGTACCCGACGGGGTTTCACAGCCGCATCTGAGCCTGAATATCTGATTTTCGAACGTTTTTTGTAAGTCGTCCTCTAAAAGACTTCCTTTACCTGAAAATTCAACAAGAAAGTCAGGACTATCGCGGACAATGTCCATGAGAGACGCAATGGATGACGGATCTCCAGACAGTTTGCTTTGGGCCTTCAGACAACCCCAGAGTATTCCTAAGGTTACCACCGCCAAGAACGTCGAAAGAGCCTCAACGGCTATTGAGAACGGCCTGTTCACGATGATACCGTACTTGAGTTTATGAACAGTTCCTTGGCGAGCCAGATTCGTTTCGCTAACATTTGACAACGTTTGCTGAATTGCCAACGAGAACAGCATCTTGTGAGATGCCGTATAGGCGTCTACCATATAATTGTCGTTGGAGTATTCACTAACTGTGTAGTTACGGCTTCCGACTGCGAACCCAACCATTGGGGATACTGGCCACGACATGCCCTCGTTAACGAGGCGAGGATACTGCTCGACTAAATGACTGGCAGGGAAGTCTCGGCTCATAGTAACCACGGAGACACCGGCTCCCATAAGATATTCGAACGCCGACTGATTGAAGTCCGTTTTCGGTAGTTCGGTGCGTGGGCCAAGCTCCTGTATACTGGAGTTGATAGGCACGTAGTCTGGTAAAGATACTGTAACCGATACGTTTTGTTTGTAATAGCTGGCCTCACACCACATTGCCGAAACTTGCTTCTCGTCTTGCGTAATGAACTTGGACCACACCGCGAGAAATTGATGTGACGAATTTCGAGAGCAATGAGGGTTAGCCAGGAAGAAATCTGCCCAAGCACTGTTGTAATAGCCGATGTACAACATCCTGTAGGGGTGATCGGCCAATCCAAAGTTGTTGACGTCCACCTCGCTTGCGTTGCAACCTTGGCCATTATAGAAATTAAATGTACCGAGTCCATATGGCTGACTCCTAGTAATCTCCGGTTTCCAGCAATTCAGTTCCGAAGTCAGTTTGGTTGTTGTGCCTGTCCAATTTGTAGCAGTACCGAGGTAAGCATCTGTTGTATTTGTTGAGAACGGCAGTAAAGCGTATTCGGATGTCGTGTAAGCTGGGTAGGGCTGATTGAGCCAGGTAACAGCGAACGCAGCATTGAGAACAGATTGATCAAGAACTGCTCCTTGTTCGACACTATTCATGAGGCTCGTAGCATTATTGAGGACAACAGGCTGCGTGATGTTGACAGGTCCCGTCTGTAGAATGGCAGACTGAAGGGGTGTAATGGCCCACAGGATGAGAATTGTGGCAGACGACGCCATGCAAACTAGCCAGTGTCTAGTCGACAAGTTAGACAATATGCTTTTGTGTAGAACTCATATCTATTTACCTTTGTTTTGCTGACTTGAAAGGTACGATAGGAATGAGGTCATAATTGTAATCCAGAAATAGTGATCTGGCAGCAGTAGTGCCATTTTCCCTTGACAGTTCCAGCCATGGTTGTAACCGCTTGACGTCGAGGTCTATCCAACTCCAACAGAGACTGTATATGACGGAGACTATGGTAGGGATCAACGAGAAGAAGAAGACTCGGGGTGAGGACAGGTTATCAGCTGAGTCGGATAGTGCAAGGCCGCCCTGTTGATGGCTTCGTTGGGCAAAAATCTCGACGACGATTGCGATGGTGAGGGACGCAAGAGCGAAGGTGAGAAGGATGGGAGCGCGAAGAGTTAGAGGCTTCCAACCGTGTTTATGGTCTTTGACAATGTTAGATGACGTCGAGCACAGCGAGAGAGGAGATAACGAACCAGCATCGAGTGTGCAGGTCTGCTTTCGAGGCCGCATAGTGATGTTGAGTAGCCCCTTCGAGGATTCATCCTTTGCATCGCCGTCCTCATGGACTGATCCATGATCGCTGCCTTTCTGCAGCTCTTCTCTGCTCTTCATGACCTTCAGCCAGAGCCGCTGCTTCTCCTGTGGATCGAGACCAACATGATGAAGGTCGGTCGGGCGAGGAGACTCGGTGGCGCTCATGACTTGTGTCTCAAAGTCTCAGGCGGTACAGTGTTACGCAATAGACATTATCGAGAAATGCAAGATGCCGTTTTGGGTAGAGTCATCAGAAATTAAGAATGAGAGCTACTGGTCGTTCATGTGATCTCTCACGACAACGAAGGATGAAAATATGGAAGAACGAGAGAGGGGCCAGCCTGCTGATATGGCACCGGACAAGCTAGATTGCCTAGACAAGAGAGCCATACTTAGCAGCATGTTGGTCCTGCATGTTGGTTCTGCCTCTAACACTTGACACTCATGAAACCCACCTCGGACCAGGTCCTCCCCAGCCGATCACTCCATCCTAAGCGCCCTCCCCAAAGAGCTGGGTCCGATCGTCAACAACTCCCTGTCCAGGAAGGAAAATGGCAAGACTCAAGCTATTGAACGATGAGAGCTTCGGAAGCCATGAAAAGTAGCTGTCATGAACTGACATAAGCATGGTGGTAAGAACTAAAGACGAGGAAGGGAGAGCGATGATATCTTAAAACACCTTACATAAAGCGATGCCAACGCTCACTTTCATGCGTCAGTCTCCTCCCGGAGCTGGCTTCCTTCCGAACACGTAGCCGCCCTCATGCCTCAAATCTCCTGTTTGCAGATCATACATGACCAACGACAAGGCAGATCGGTACCTGACTTTCCCCTCCAACACAAGCGGACGGTAAAGGGAAACATGGGCTTTGGCGGAGGACATCTTTAGCGCCGGCGGCTAATCGAACACCGCGACCTATTTTCGCGCCCTGTTGAAGCGCTCACCCACTTACAGTGGCGGGAAGCGATGGAGAATCAGTAAGGGTTACAAGGGTACATTAGGGGAAAGTAAAAGCATCGTCTAAGTTTTCATATGACGAGGATTCGGAGCAAGCCATGAGGTGCGTTCGTGTCTTGAACTTAGAAGGGCGTGTTGGACGACGGGAAGCCACGTTAAGCCCTTCGTTAGAGGCGCCGCCAACCACGTTTCGACCAAGTCCAAGTCCCGGGTTGGGATACCCTATATACATGAGTAGGATATCCCGATGGACAACCCAGGTCATGAGCGACAAGTTTGAGAACGATGCTAGTGGTAAAGAATAATAAACAAGGTTTAGAAGGATCAATAATGATATCAAGAACATTGTCCTCCTGGCTCGAGCATGAAAGCAACTCGCCCGTTTGGAGAGTGAACTTTGATACATCACACAATAAGCCACCCGATGTACATGCACACCCTCTCACGCCCATCTCCAATGATCATACATGTGCACATTTGAGTTCTACACAAATGCTAAAGGCTGAATTAAATCTCGCCCGCCTGCAATGCTTCTTATTGTTACACTAATTAATACAAGTCGGTCCCAAGCGGACGAAACTTGCCATGCCGTCCACTCCGTGGCGCACGCAGAACCCGACCCTCCGTGACTCCCGCTCCAATCCATCCCCGTGGAGGCTCGTGTTTTGATAATAAAAAGGTATAGAAACATGTATGCCGTTGCCGCAAGTGCATGCGCATGCGCACGCGCACGCGCGCTGTCATATAACAGGTACCCTCTCCAGATATGTCCCTTGGAGGGCCGCCGTCCAACGAACCAGAATCAGTAAAAAAAGTAAAACGACTTTCAGCCGAACGGGGAGCATTGGGCGCCCCCCTCGTGCTTCGCGTGACGCCTCAAACGCCCAAGGTGTACACAAGGTGGTAGGATTGTTTTTTGTCGGGTGTGCTGTGAAAAGAGCCGCCTCTCCTCACAGATGTCGCAGAAATCGAGAGTTGGTCATGTCGTCGTCGGGCGCGATTGGGAACTGTATGCCAGTCCATGCACCCGTCCGTCATCTATCCACGGTACGAAACCGGCTCCGTAGCTCTGCCTTTTATATCTCGATCGTCTTCATGGAATCGTCCGCCGTCTCGGGTTTCTTGCCGTTCAGTTGAGGTGCCTCATTCTCCTTATCCTTGAGGAGATCCGACTCAACTCGTGACAAGGTCGTCACCCGCGGGCCCTTGCCTTCGTCGCTTTGTCGGGGCGTCTCGACCTCAACCAACTTTTCGGGCTGGATGTTGGCGCTCTCGAGCTCGGGCAGCGCCGTTTCCTCCGTCACTCTACTGAGGGGAGTCGTCTTTCCGTAGGGTGGTCGCATGGGGCTGGTCAGTGGTGATGAGCCGCTGAGGCGCTGCATCGATCGGCCGCGAGAGTCCGAGCTCTCCACGGGGCTGGCATAGGGCGAGCTCGATCGGGAGCCCAGCGGGGAGCCAGCTTTGACAGGGGGGACCATCGATCGTCGCTGGGCCGCTCGTCGCCCGTACTTCTGGTCCGCTCTCCAGCGCAGAATGCTAAAGTACGAGGGCTCAACCCGCGTCTCCTTAAACTCCCGTAACTTGAGCTCGTTGGTCTCCTCGTCCACAAACCACTTCCCGCTGTTCAGGTCGTCGGCCACAACGGCCAGGAGGGCGGCCCAAGATCGAGCGACTACGTACTTGGTGTCGTAGTCTCGTCCGAAGAGGATAATCTGACCCCACTGGCCAGAGGGGCCGGGAGCCAGGTCGACGGCGAGGTTGTTGCCGCCCCAGTCGCGCACCAGGGGGATCCAGGCTGGGTGTGCGTACGCCTTTTGGACGCTGTTAGCAGGCACGCTGTTTTGACGGGCAAGGAGATCCTGTCGCCATGCGCCATTGCTTTGCGCGCCTCCCTGCTGCTTGGAAGACGAAGCCTCACTGCTGCTGCTGCCACCAAAGGCCTTGGAGGGTGTGACGGGCTTGTCCATGGAGGCCTCGAGAAGGAATTGGTGGTTGACCCGTCTCCAGTTCTCCCACTCCTGTACAATCTCCTCGCAGTCCATAAGCATCGACCCAAAAATAATTCCAGTCGGCATTCCACCTCGCTCCTGACCATCGTGGGCCATCAACGAATCGCGGACGTCCTGAGGGAGGGAACAGTCTAGCTGGTGCTCTAAATCATTGAGATCATTGTTCGTGGCACCTTCGCACATTTGATCGAAAAGTTCGGGGTAGTTCTCCTCGGCCCAGCTGTCTATCCGACGCCAGGAATGCTGAACGGGTGGTGGTGGAGGCAGCCCATCCTGAAAAGATTGCATCTGAACGTCACCGGGGCTCTGCACCTCGAAGCCGTCGGTTTGGCTGGCATTGCGCGCCGCAACGCCTCTGAGGCCGGGCGAGTAGGGGCCTTGGGCTTTCGCTGGGCTTCCTGGAGGGAGGTTGGCATTAGACTGTGAGGGCGAGGCGCGACCGTTCTCGTCGAAGTAGGGTGAGGTGATGTCGGGTCTTGAGTCGGAAGCGGTGGCAACACCGGTCATGATGCTATTGCGACCATTCTGCAGGGGTACATGGCGACCAGTTTTGTAGGGTGAGTCGTATGATGAATCTGAAGAGGAAATATGTCAGCATCGCGATGCGAAATGGGCTCGTCGTCGATTTCGGGGGGGGATCGCATACGTCGGTCATAACTGGTCATAGTATGCCAAAAGGATCGAAAGGCCGCGCCGAATCTGAAGACAAAGTAAGCGATCCATATTATCGATCGGTTTTTTACCTTGATGAACATAGGGCTGCAGTTTGCGCCTGGAAAGCAGGCACATAGAGGGCAAAGGAGAAGGAGAAGGAGGAGGAAGAGGGAAAACTCACGAGTTGGCCATTTCGGGGGGTGTGTGACCTCTCCCGGCCAGAAGGGGGCGTCGAGTATCGGAAAGAACGGGTAATGAAATCGGCAGAGAAGAAAGTGCAAGTAATGGAAACGGCCCGTTGTTGGGGGCTGAGAGAGCGAAATAGAGTTGAGGTTCTCCCGAAATCCAAACTTTGGCAGCGAAAGGGGGAAGTTGGAAGTGGGAGAGGAGGGAGTTTGGAGGCGGCTTGTCGCGGTGGCGGAAACCTGGACGGAGTTTAAAGCGCCAGCACCAATCGAGGCACTAAAAAATCCAGGTACAGCGACGCAGTGACAGCACCAGGTGGTACCTGGCTGGCGGGCGTCAGGGACAAAGGCGTTGGCGTTGCTGGGCGAAGGTACCGACCGAGTACTTAGACCTTCAGGGCGCCGCGCAAGTCGTTGCAAGGTCTGGGTTCCAGGTCTTTTAGAGGTGAGAAGAAGACTGGGGGGGCTTGACAGCGGGAACACCGCTAGAAGGGCTCGCTCGTCAGGAATTTCCAGGGGTTGATGCGATGCAATGCGAAAGCAGGCCAGGCCAGGCCAGCGAGCGGGCTGTTTGTTTGTTGGCCAGCGGGAGGCCTGGTAAGGAGACTGAGGAGGCAACGGTACCCGCTCGGACGCGTGGGGAAGTTGGAGACAGCAGGTACCGGGACAAATCTCGCGAAAAGACGAAGGAGAACAGAGGGTTGAGGGAGCAGAGAACGAGAGCGTGAAGGCCCTGGAGGCTGAGCTGACTGAGCGATCGGGAGGCGGGATCGAGGACGGCAGGAGCCAAAAAAAGACGCGGGTATGCGGTATGTGAGTGTCTTTGTTGATCTCGCTGTGAATCGTCTCGACCGCCTGTTGTGGAATTCTGGGTCGGGTGTCTCTCGACTGCGCCCCTGAAATTCAGTGGTCCCGGGGGTTTCTGTGGACAGGACCGGTATGAGCACAGGCAGGCCCGTGAATGGCGAAGGGTAGAGGGAGAGTACTGATGAAGGAACAGGAGGAGAGGAGAGGAGACTGGGAATATTATGAAGATGGCAGGATTTGTTGTTTCTGTGCGCAGCCAGCGAGGAGCGCGAGTGAATCACGGTAGGAGGGGCAACTCGCAAGTCGGCACCTGCCCTGCCTGAGGTGACCGGTCGCTCCTGCCTTGCTTGCGACGCCTCTGCTCTGCTGAGATCACGGGATCTGGATTCTGGATCGGAGAGCCTCCCTCAGTGCTGTGCCTCTTCTCTTGTTGATCTTCCTTGATCCAAATTGTCCACTTTCGTCCTCGCGCATGCTGGGGCTCCAGCCAGTCCGGCATCAGACAACGTGGGCTCTGCCTGGCCCCGACTTTAGGGGCCAGCCAATGCAACGCCTGGAGATTGATGCAAGGTACCGTCTCAACCGGCCAACTATGGGGCGATACCTCTGGCCTCCCAAGGTGACCGGGCCACCCCTCCTCGGCATATTAGCACGCTGCTAACGGCGAAAGGGGGCATCGTGCGGCGCTGGAAGAGGCTGCCGAGAGACACGAGGATCGAGGAGCATGTCACAGGCTCTCAGCGGCTGCGCCGAGCCCATCCCAGCTGAACGACGGGGACCACCACCTCAGAGAAGCGCCGCCGCCGCCCCGCGCGCTTGAACTCTCTTATATTTAGGGCGTTGGGCCACATGATGGGGCGTTCTTCACGATCGCACCCAGCTGAGAGGCGCTGAGGAGGCGCTCTCACTGGCCACGACGGGCGTCTGACAGAAGCGCTAGAACGGCTGACATGCCTTGACTGCAGTAGCAGCGAACCCATTTTCAGTGGCTGAGAGTCGATCTCGAGTTTGCTTCTCGATATCATGCTGATGATTGACGCCAGGAGTCGGTTCCCACAACCCGTAGGCCGCGGGATATTTCTGGGCACTGCGGGCATGGATGGGGATGGGCAACGTAGCAAGCCTACGAGTACGGAGTACATGCTAAATTACCCACGACGCAAGCAAGATCCCACGACATCCGCGCGCGCATTCGTCATGCTCTCGTGAAAACGGAGATCTGGTCGGATATCTGGCAGCAGGCCGTTCATGTGACCTATTTCCGCACTCCATGGTTCTCGAGCAACTAGTTCCCACTCCTTTCCAAGTCTCTCGAGTCTTCCATAAACTCTGAGATAGGCTGTAATTATTATTACCCTTGCCGATCCCCTGTCGTGGCGCTTCGGCCGTTTGACCCGACCAAACTCAATCTCGCAATCCCCTACCGTCGGTCCTTAATCAGCGGCCCCTATTCCTATTGTTTCTGTTCCTCCGATGACTAAAATGCCATGGATGGGGGAAATTTAGGGCTACGCGAAATATGACCTTTTATGACAGTCATGATCTACTATTTGTCATGGCATGCACATTTGTAGGAGAATTGATCATGTTCTAACGTGAACTCATAACCTACTCATTATTTTGAAGCTTTTCTTAGAATTTGCGAGCTGCAAGTTCTTCTTTTCTGTCTCAAGCATCGAGAAGAACACCCTCATGTCTTTCCAGAATGCGAATCTTCATGACTGGAAGATCTATGAGATACACCCACAGATTTCGAAAGAGGGATTCGACCAATGATCCCAAAGATTCTCAATCACACTATTGTAAACTATATTTGCTTATTGTGAGGACCAAAGCGTGTTCTTGTCTCCAGGATATGGAGAATTTCTTCCACTCGTCGTCTTCCTTGACCACCCTGTCTTCGGCGATGCGGTCCTCCCTCGTGGACGATTGATTCCGAACAACAGCAAGTATGGCTTCATTTCATTCTCAGCGGCGAGCGCGGTGTTTCCTTTCGCCGTGCCCTATATTCTCTAATAAACCCGTTTGAGTCCTATGAAGAGTGTAGAGTGCAAGCTGCTCTGGATTCCACATCAAGGGCTCGATATGACTTGATGATGGAGCCCCCATATTCACGAAGGAGACATACATTCAGCAATGACTGACATGTATCAACCCGGCCGTAGACTTCACTGCTTCACAATTTGCAAGAGTATGAATGAATTCGCCGCGATCTCGTCTATAATCTAGGCTAGTCTATGCGTATGCCAGTTTTGTCTATCTCTATTCTATGCGTCGACAAGAAGTAATTCCAAGACGTGCTGCCGTTTCACTACTTTTGGTCATTTGCCAAATGTAAGAAGACTTGTATCCTTAGGCCTCAGTCGTGGTGGCGCTAGGTGGAGTGCCAGAGGCAGGGCTTCCTCCTCCAATAGATCCCGAGTCGTCGTTCTCGACGCCCCCATCAGTGTACAAATACGCAGCAGGCGTAATCTCGTCAGAAAGCGTAGTGTTGATGCCGAAGGATAGCCAAAGGAAGAGTCCCTCCTTGACAGATTTTCCAAGGTAAGTGTACTCCATCATAGGGTCAACTCCATCCGTCTCGGTCTCCTCGCTCAGGATGCTGTCGTCCTCATTGGTTGTCAGGTCCTGGGTGTTGGTATTGTAAGGCGCATTAGTCTCGACATCGGAGATCAAGTCCTGGTCGAAGAAAGCTTGACCAACATGGCTGGCGTAGTTCTTGCTGCCGAGGGTGTTGTTCGGGTACAGAGTTGCGTTGGTATGAACCATGAGGTGGATGTGGTTCGCTCGGCTTGTATAATGACCTGGGAAGAGAGACTCGAACTGAGCCACACCATCCGAGTCGGTAAGTTGAATGCCGCGAAGGAAAGTAGTATCGATGTTCTCGGAATCGGAACTCTCGCCGTTGCCGCTGGCAACAATTCCGGAGTAGACACCAGTCGAGTTGCAGTGCCAAATCTCTAAGTAGACATTGGGAACAGGCTCGCAGGTATCCACGTCGATGACTTGATAATCGAGAATCACATCGATACCCTCTTGATCTTCAATAATATTGCGGCGGACGTACTCCCCGGATACATCTAATGTGATTCAGTATTTCACACAAACAATTCAACTGGGATTTAGTCCTGTTACTTACAGTAAGGGCCCTGCGTCACTTCAGGTGTCAGAACGCAGGAGTGGTTTCCAGCAAAGAGAATACTGGGGTCCGTTGAAACGCTGTATCCTTGGCCGGTTTCGTTATGGGAGGCGCTCAAGACACTGTCCAGATCCCGCTTCGTGATTCCTCGCTTGGCTCGGGCCTGTTCGACCTGAGCGGCTCGACGTTGAATATTTCGTTGATGAACACCGCGTGCTGCAAGCTTCTCGGTACAGTGACTCAAGGAGGCCCTCTTGACAGAGTTGAGGAATTCGCGGCGCTCCGCGATCTCAGTTGACATGTCGTGACCCGGATGCGCAAGGGCACTTCCGCTGAGGAAGACCAGGCCGGAGAGAGCTGTAAGTGAGAAACGCATGGTGATTGAATCAAAGGATAGTAATAGCGGCTCTTTTTTTCTGGATTGTGTGTATCTTGAATGCTAAAGAGCCTGATTCTAGCTTGGATGTCGAGGTCGCATCCATCTTTTATACTCAACAAACCTCCATGACCTCACTAACGCGGCGAACGCAGCTGGGTCATTAAGGGAGCCATTCAAGTTGCATCTTAATGTGGTTACGCAAGTCCTTGACGAATACTCCGTGCTGGGACTCAGGAACGCCCAGCTTGCCAGCCTATCAGAGGTGACATGAAACAAAGCGCCCCGGGTCTTCTGTACGAAGAAGGTATGGTACATTCCATCTGCCGGACGATCAGCTTGGCATGAGGATGAAAGAAACTACAGCACTAACCTTGAGTTAGAGTATCTAGGTGAAGCAAAGCATTGAGCCGCGCTTGGCTTCCATCGCCACGTAAGCATCTGGATCAACGTCAGTATAAATCCACTTTTCGTCAATGCACCCGCAATTCCTGCTTGGTCTGTGAAGTTGAGCCAGGGGTTATTAGGAAATTATTATAGTCGATCGCCGCGTGTAAGGTGACGGTGAACATGGATAGCTCTCGCAGCAGGCTCTCCATTCAAACACCGAGGCTTGTGATAATAGATTAACATGATGGATTTGTGTCATGCAAAACGTCGAACCTGACACAACGAGTCTTTCAAGCATGCCCGTCCTAGAAGATGGCGATAACGGAATTCGCATGTAAACAAAGTGTCACGCTGGTGTAATACCTGTTCAATTGGACCTGTTGTGGTGATTGGTGGCATATGCTCGCCTAGTACGAGGTATGCATAGCTCACTCGGTCAAACCGGGGATAGACATTTTCTTAAGCCTAGAACTGCTCTACTCCTATTTGTCCTTGTTTGCTGCTTCAGCTAAGATCTCTAAGAGCTTTCATTTCCCTTTGTAAGTTGGGTCCTGGGAATCCGATGGCTGAGGTTGTGGTTGTGGCGACGGGCTCGGCTGCTCGTTGATTGATGGGGGCAATTCCTGCCCGCTACCACGGGACGTGAGGCCTGGCCCTCGGGAATTGTCTCTGAGATCGGGAACTGTGACGGGGTTTTGTGGCGTGGGGGCATCGGCATCTATATCTGCATCTCTGGCCCTTTCTCGTAGAACTTGTGTCGCAGTAGCATATGCCTGGATCTCCTCTTTGCCCAATACTCTCAGAACAATGATACAATCATCCTTCACCTCAAATCGTTCATGGCCAATCGTCAATGCCTCCTCATTAACGATTCTGCGATCAAGCTTTGTCCATCTTGCGCCCGGGGGCACCTCTGCCAATTTCTTGTCTTTTAGAGGCGCTACTCCTTCGCGAGGGGGGTTCGGATCTTCAGGGAAGATGTCCTTTGGCGGCTTCAAGATACCTTTCCGCGGCTGCCCCTTTTCCACGTCGCGCTTGACTTCGGACACAGTGTTGAGATCGGAGCGCGTCGTTTCCTTGGTGGTAGAGTCGACATTACTCTGCACTTCAGAAGCCTGATTTGACGAACTTGATCCCTGATCTTTATCACCGAATGGAAATTCTTCATCGTCTGGAAGCGGGTGCCTCCCTGCCATTTGTGAAATCTCCGAGTGTCTCCCATTATCTAGGTGTGTGACAAGAACAGCGTCGCCAGGAGAAGGGCGAAGGGAACGATGCTCATCGAGAGTTGTGGGGTGGTCCTGGTCCGGGACGACAAACTCGCCGAACACGTCTTGGCTCCTTTTTTTGTCCTCTGGCCGAAAGCGAAGTTGACGTTTGCTCCGCTCCTTCAATCTTCTGTTTTGCTCTGCCAACATCCGATTCTTCTTCCTCCTCTCTGCCTCCTCTATCGCCTTCTGTATGTCCTTGGCGATGACGATATCGGCCTCTTCTGTCCAGGATGCCTCTAGGTTCTCACGAATGCGCTGCTCGTACCCATTCTCCCTTGCCTGCTGCCGTTCAATTTTACTTCCCTCGCGGGATGAGCTGCTGCCGGAGCCTCCGCCGCTGTTGCGAAGTCGTTCCCGGAGCCAGCTCAAGGGCGACTCGGCGCTCTGCTGGCGCGAGACTCCGCTAGACTGTCGGCTGCCTGGTGCCTCGGTTTGTTCTTCTTTTTGAGCCATGCCGTCCGTCTCTTGCTGCTGAGACGGCTCTGGCTCAACGGGCCTTGGTAGGATAAGGGCTACTGGAGTTAGCGTATATTCAACATGGAACTCATAAGTCCTTACGATGGGTATACTCATGTGCGGAATCCCTTCGTTCACTGGTTCGCCTACGAGGCGGAGGTGGAGAAGAAGACGAAGCAAGTGTCCTTTCATGCTCTTCAACAGGGGGAGAGGAGGAGGGGTGAGAGGGCGACTGAGCCGGCATTGGTGGTGGCGCTTCGGGCAAGTCATGTTCGGAATGATCAGTCACCCAGTCGTTATAGTCGGAGCTCTTCTCAACCAATTTCCCCGTCTTCTGGCGGACGATGTCGACTTGGGAGACAGCGCTGGTCGGTGTATTGGGAGTCCTGGAAGTATAAGCCCATTAGCATTCCATTGGACGGGGGATGGTAGTCTTCTATGACCTTGATGATCCTACTCTAGGAGACGGCACTTCAAGAACATCTCGTCGAGGAATAGGCGGCTTCACAGGGTACATTTCAAGCCTTGGCCACATTGCCATAGTAATAGCCCAGCCTGGCTGTATCACCTTCTCCCAAACAGAGGGAAGAATAATCTCGCCTTCAGGGCTCAAGAGATCGTAATGGCCCTCCATGACATGAGGACCCAGTACCTCGACTTGGAGGAACGCTTGCTTGATAAGCTCCTCCATGCCCTGTTATAATGTTAGCAATGTCTGCGTGAGACTGTGACTGAGGAAGGATCATACCGTCCAAGTAGCGCAAAGGTGGAACGGGAAGCTGAACTTTCGGCCTACAGCGTCTTTGAACTTGATTGGCTCAGCTGTCTTGACCTTCTTTGAGGCTTCGTCGAGCTTGGATCTTGTCTCCTCAATGATCTGCCTCTTTAACCTCTCATTGGCTTCCTTTTCTGCCTGTTTAGCCTTTGTCGTATTTAAAGCAGCCTCCCTCTCGGCCTCGAGCTCGAGTTTAGCCCTTAGTTCAGCATCTTTTGCCATGGCTTCAATTTCCTCAATTTCCTTTTTCAATGGATCCGCTTCGGAGCCCTTTTTTTTTAGCCACGGTCTTACCTCTCGTTCATGAGGATTTAAATAAGACTCTTGTTGTCGGCGAAGCATCTCATCCGTCTTGATCCGGTTTATGCGACTGGCTGCCAGGGTGGTCGCATTACGAGATCCCGTAATTGCGCAGATATACGCACCTGCGTCGTCATTAGGCGCCTGATATTGTATTGCGTTAGTCGTTTCCTTCTGAGGGGTCATCAGGCCCCGGGAGGCCACCTACCCTCTCAATTGAGATAAGAGCACCAGAACTCCTTTCAATCTCGTATTTCCAGGTGTAATCATTGCCAATGAAATAGTCAACTAGTTCCGCGGGTATGGTGATCTGCGTTCCCACGTGTTCTAAGGTACCTAGAGGCTGTGCGATCTGTGGCGAAGAGTAAGCTCTCTACCCTTCACCAGTGCTTTCGGTGTCAATCTTACGTCTGGTTGCGTTTCTTGAACTATTTCTAATTGCTCACGAGCCTTAGACGAGGCTGTGGAACTGCTGGCGTCGTCCGACCTTGCTTCGATGTCAGATGCTGTGTTATTTTGTGCGTCACTGTCCACGTCATCCTCTAATGATTCGGAATTGATATCAGGAAGGGCAAACAGGGCGAGCTGCTCTAGGTGCCGCCCAACGTGCTTGATATACGACTTCAACCCGGAGACAGCATGTCCACAAAGAGGGCATTCTTTAGTGAAATCTTCTGAGACGGATGCTTCACCGCGAGACACGACGGTGCCGAGATGCTCTTCACTTGCGTTCGGTAGGTGCCTCTGGCGAATGTGATCTTTGAGTTCTGCTAAAGATGGGAACGTGCCGCCGCATTCGAAGGCACAGGACCACGTGCGCCAATGATATTGTGAGACGTGAAGTTGCCATCGGTGGCGGCGATCAAAGTCGGTATTCAACTCAACACAGGATGATAAGAGACAAGTGTATGGGCGAAGATCCCCAAAAACGTGACGCCTACAAGTAGAGTATTAGACGTTGATGAGACTGATGGAGGGGCAACACTTACTTCCATGCCACTCGAGTGCTGGCGGATATCATTCTATAACAGAACGGACACTCAAACACTCCGTTTTCTGCCTCTGGTGGTGGTGGGGGAACCTTCAGCGGAGGGGCCGGCTTCATCTGTCCATCCTCTTGCATCAAATAGCCTGCCGAGGTAGCATATGACGTCTCGGACAAGGCCATCTCAGATCGAGTGTCCTCATCAATTACCCCAGATGCCTTGAGTTGTTCTGGAAGCGACGACGCTACAGTCTGCGGGACAATCTCTGTCTTGCTTGTGTCCTTGTGAGTTTCAACATCTAGGCCTGCCGCTAGCCTGTTGTGATGTGCCTCGCGATACTTGAAGAACTGGCGCCGGCGAGTGATGAATTTGCCTAGGACTGGTGACAGATCCTGGTTGATCTTTGGGAACTTGTCTTGAACGTAGTGGACATCATGTTCTTCGTAGAAAGAGACATCTTCGTCAGGGCCGGCTCCGAGTTTTCGGAATCTTTCATATGGTGCTGGGTTGGCGATTGCGACGGACAGGCGCAGAAGACAATCGATGGCCTCCGCAATGTCGGTGCAGACTGTTGATAACCTTGCTTCCGGCGAAACATCGCCATCGTCGTCCATATCTGAGTCGGTGAAGCTATCGTCGTCGCTGCTTAGCTCAGGGCTGCTGGGACGAGATCCTGGCTTGTCTTGAATATTTCCCTTGCCGCCAAGAGACTCTCCTCGTGAAGTCACGGCGATAGCATCTTCCAGAGATTCAGATATGTCACGTAGAAGGTAGACGACCTGTTCCTGGAGATGTGGTGCCTCTCGTAGTCGGTGATCGAGCGAGGCTGAGCCACTCTGATGAGCCGCTAGGTTTCCAGCCCACATCTTGAAGCGAACGATCTCATTCTCGAAGATTGGAAGTAGGTCGCGGAGTTTATCGTCAGACTCATCTGGAGACTCTGCCTCTTGCTTGAATGATGTCGCAACATTCCGCAACGACCTGAGAACGTTCTGGACGCTGAGCGCAATCGCTCCTCGTTCCTGGTTGCGATCCATGGCAACGAATGACCATGGTGACGGCCAAACGGCCGAAGGAGGGTTATCTTAAAGATCAGCTTCTGGTATCGGCTGTTGGGCTTTGTCAAGGCCAGCTTTTCACTGAAGGTACGGCTATTGGAAAAGACTCGTGAGGTTGTACAATCAAGTCCACAGGTCATCAGGCTCGAGTGAATCGCCAGTCCCTCAGCTGCATGCGGAGGCGCTTAAAGCAGGGGTTTCATTGGACTGGTAATATGCAGGTCGCATGTAAGGCGATGGTTGCCTCAGCCTCAATAATCGCTCACTACGCAGCCCCTCATTCTCTTGCTTGCTCACTCAATCAGTCAAAGACGCTCGAAATTGACTGTGATGAGACGCAACTCACACCCGTGACGTGACGATGTCTGGCTTTGAGGTCGCAGGCATAGTCCTGGGCACGCTTCCTCTCGTCGTCACCGCCTTGGAGACCTATAGCGAATTCCTGCGAGAGTGGGACAGAGCCCCGACCGAGCTGAGGAGTCTCAACCGGCAATTGTCGACAGAGGGGGTGAGACTTTGCAATGTCTGCGAGCAGCTTATAAGCGATGTCGTCCCTCAAAGAGATATTGAGCCCATGCTGAAAGACCCATTCGGCCCTCTATGGCACGCCAAGGAGACCAACGATCGAATCCGGCGCAGGTTGTGGGACTCGTATGGTGCATTCGAGGATACAATTAAAGAGGTTGAAGATGCTCTAGAGTCTGTGAAGCAACGACTCAGAATTGATGTCTCATCGGATGGAAAGGTGGGTAATAATACTCTTTGACTGAGCTGAGTAGAACTGACATCCATAACGTAGGTCGAATGGATTGACCGCACCCGAGTCACCCGAAATTTCAAGAAGTTGCTGTACCGTCTGAACAGGAAGGATTACCAGGAAGCTCTTGAAACCATCTCCAAGGGCATAACCAGCCTTGAGGGCCTGGCACAACAAAGCGTTAACCTCGAGCCTAGACGGCGGAAACAGTCCCGCTGCAAGGTGTTTAGAGTCCTGCGCGATCTCTCTGCGAGCATCTACCGAGCGCTTTGCTCCAGCATTCTCTGCACTGACTCGCACGATGTCAGTCTAGACTTGGCGACACGGTTCATCGAAGTCGGTCACGAGGCTGACGACGAGAAGATCGTTCAGAAGGCCCAATTCAAGATAGCCATCTCTTTCCAGATTGTGGAGGGCCCAACAACAAAGACGCTATGGGACGAAGTTACCATAAAAACTGCAACTGTATCAGTCACTGGGTCGTCTGCTCCTTGCAAAGTAGTCACGAAGACGAAAAGCATGAAGAAAGTCACCTTTGGCCTTGATCGAGCACTGTCTCGTCTGAGTGTCGCGGAACCTCTTTCGGAAATCAAGCCTAATATCAAGGCGGCACTGGTAAAGAATTTCACGCAACCTGCTACCGACATTGCATTCATCAAGACTCCTGAAGAGAGCATACTACCAATAATCAGCCCCATGAACCTCTGCCTGGCTCTGAAAAAGGCTCAAGAACAAAGACCTACCTGCTACGGCCACCTGATAGATAAGGAATGTAGCCACCGCCATTTCCAAGTATATCCACTGGGAACGGCAATCAATAGCGACGGCTGGTCAATAGTGACACTGGACGATGTTCTTGAGGGCAGAAGGGGCCTTCGGCCACTGATATTGTTGGCGGAGAAAGTCAAGCTGGCCCTAGCCATTGCTTGCAGCGTTCTCCAATTGAGCAAAACGCCCTGGCTTCCAGAAGTACTGACTCGGAAGAATGTGCATTTCTTCAGACGCGGCAACACTCTCTCGTATGAGCATCCTTTCCTGCAGAGGAGACTTCCAGAGAGCTCGTCCAAGACACTTGAGGACACGGCCAAGAGCGAGAACTGCTCGATTCCAAGCAATCCAACGCTCTTCGCACTCGGTATGCTGCTACTTGAGATTATTTTAGGCAAGACACTTGACCAACTGCGCCCGCCAATCCACAAGAGCTTCGATGGTTATGGCGATGACGAGCTAATTCGTGACTTGACCCTCGCCAATGGATTGCTGGAAGAGAAAGTCGCTCGGATAAACCCATCATATAAGGCGGTGGTTGAACGATGTATAGGATATACCGAGTCTAAAGGATTGGATGAGGAGGACTTTCAGCAGATGGTTTATAACAGCGTTGTTATGGAGTTGGAAACGATTCTGGACTACACGAAGCTTGGGATGTGAGCATTTGCAAACCACACCGGTGTTTTCAGGTTCAGGACAAGTAAGATTGAGTTGGAAAATAACGGGCCATATCATGAAGCATAGCATTTATAATATTTGAACGCGACATCGCGGAAACAATAACAGGCAGGTCATTCAAGTATTTAAGACTGAAGTCGGTCACATGACAGAAGACAAATCGGAAAGTCGGGATTGGAAGTCGGGGAATGACCAGCAACTTTTTTTTTCTCGCTCTTATCGATAAGGCTCCACCCCGCAATCGGACCCCGCCAACCGCCTGGAAATTTGTTGTACAGTAACCGCGATCCAATTCGATTAACCGACAAGAACGAACGCAACCTTCACCTCCAATTCCGCGCCGCTCGTACTCGTCACGGCCCCGACCGAAGCACAATGTGTGGTGTTACCGCTCTTCTCGTGCGTCTCTTCTCTCTTGTGATCTGTGCCTTGCAATTCAAGATCCTGTTGCTGACGATCATTTCTTCCACAGCTTGGCGACCCCCAGGCCACCACGGCCGCCATCGATATGTCAGTCTCAGTCTTCGTACAACCGCGAAAGCGCAAGCCGTCTAATATATTTCTCCGATAGCCACGAGTCGCTGTACTACCTCCAACATGTTAGCATGCCACGAATCGATCTTCCGGGTTCCGATGCTGACAAGCCGACCAGCGCGGTCAAGATGCTGCGGGTATCGCGGTGTCTCAGGGCGGCCGAGTGTACCAAGCGAAGGGAAACGGTCTGGTGTCGAAGTGCGTCACGCCTTTTGGAATATCTATACGAGTTATATCTGACGAGTTGCGACGAACTTAGGGTCATGAGCGACGGTGCTCGACTTCAACAACTCCCCGGTAGTATGTATTGACCATTATCCGGCGCATCGACACTTTCGGATCTGACCCTTGTCATAGACTGCGGTATTGGTCACTTGCGGTATCCCACGGCTGGCTCCAGCTCTGCGTATGTTTTACCTGAAGGCTTTCCCAAGGCTCTTTTCCGTTTGCTGACTTCGTCCCAAGTTCCGAAGCTCAGCCTTTCTACGGTACTCCTGCCAACAAACTTTGTTCGCGTTGTGGCAATTCGACTGACTCCTGTAGTGAACACCCCCTTTGGCCTCTGCATGAGCGTCAACGGTAACCTTGTCAATGTTGAGGAGCTCCGCGAGTTCCTGGATGTTGAGGCCCGCCGACATATTAACTCCGATTCCGACTCAGAGCTCCTGTTAGTCATAAGCCATAGCAAGCCAAGAGCGACATATCTGATATTTCATTTAGGCTCAACGTCTTTGCTCATGCTCTGAACGAGCTCGGCAAGTCTCGCATGAACTCCGAAGATACCTTCACTGCTCTCCGCGCCGTGTACGAGAAGTGCCAAGGAGCTTTTGCCTGCACCGCCATGATTGCCGGATTTGGCATTCTTGGATTCCGGTTAGTCTGCTGGACATAGTGAAGTCTGCCATGTGTTGCGTCTAATAATCCATCCAGTGATGCCAACGGTATCCGACCTCTCTGCATTGGTTCCCGACCCTCCGCTACTCTGGAGGGAGCCACCGATTACTTCATGGCCTCCGAGTCCGTTGCCCTGAAGCAGCTTGGCTTCAGCAACATCCGAAACATCAAGCCCGGCGAAGCCGTCTTTTGCCAAAAGGGCTGCGCACCCATCTTCCGCCAAGTCGTTGAACGAAGAAGCTACAGCCCCGACGTTTTCGAATACGTTTACTTCTCTCGACCTGACTCTGTCTTGGACGGCATCTCTGTTTACCGAAGCCGACAGAACATGGGTATCGAGCTGGCAAAGAGGATGCGAGAAGTTTTGGGCGACAAGATCATTGACGAGATTGATGTTGGTATGTCATAAGTGTTCTTAACCCCATCTATTTGGAATCGCGCTGACCTTTATCTTTTAGTTGTGCCAGTACCTGAGGTATGCCTTAGTCCACGTCTCACTATCTACAGCAGGTGACTGACCTAAATGTTACAGACTAGCAACACTTCGGCAGCTGTTCTGGCAGAGCAACTCAAGAAGCCGTATTCGAACGCATTTGTGAAGAACCGGTACGTTATCCCTAGTCTTGTTCGTCGTCGCCCTTGACGTACTCGTTTATTTTTACAGTCCAGAGCTAACGAAGACTCTAGATATGTTTTCAGGACATTTATTCGTAAGTTCTCTTGGCGCCCCCCTTTCCGGAGTTGGATTACCACGGATAGCTAACTTTCATGCTCTTAGTTCCCAACCAAGGGCTACGCAAGAAGAGTGTCCGACGAAAGCTCTCGCCCATCGAGTGCGAATTCGAAGGACGAAATGTTCTACTTGTCGATGATAGTCTCGTCCGAGGGTATGTATACTCCCAATTCTGTGTTAAAGTGCTCGTTGCTGACCCGTCCCCTGCAGCACCACATCTCGAGAAATCGTAAGTCACGTCAATTCAAAGTCGCCATGAAGAACTTTTGGTCTGATCCAGACTGCATAGGTGCAAATGGTGAGAGAGTGCAAGGCGAAGAAGGTCATCTTCGCGAGCTGCTCGCCTCAGATCACCAACCAACATATTGTGAGTACAAGCCACATATTATGCATATCAGTTGAATGGTACTAACTTGTGCAGTACGGAATCGATTTGGCCGATCCTGCTGGTGAGAAACGTCTCCCGAGAATGGCAGTTGGGTGTAAAATATTGACTTTTCTTAGAACTTGCCGCCCACGGCCGGACAACCGAGGAGATCGCCGAGTACATCCAGGCAGACCATCTTGTGTACCTCTCTTTGGAGGGCTTGAAGGCCGCCTGCATGGATGCAGCCGAACCCGGTAGTGAGGTGGAAGACTTCGAGGTTGGTGTCTTCAACGGCGAGTACGTGACAGGCGTGCCCGACGGCTACTTCGAGCATCTCAGCTCGTTGCGGAAGGGCAAGAAGCGCAAGGCCGCGGCAGCTGGCTTTACGGCCGTTGGCCAAGAAGAGTCATCATCAGGAAACCCGGTGTTGGTGGCGAGTGGTGGCCCGGTGAACGGTGCTGCTACTCCTGAGTATCGTGAGGATATCAGGTCAGTCACCTACAAGGAGCACAGTCCTACTATCGTCTTTGCTAACATCTCACAGCATCCACAACTTCGCGAGCGAAATGACGAACAACACGCGGTAGCCTCTGACCGAGATGCAGCAGAGGAAATTGGATAGGCGAGAACTTTCTTTCATTTTATCATTTAGAGCGGAGAAAACCCCGAGGTTATGAAATGGAATCAAACTATAGAGGCAGAAAATCTTTATGCATAGCAGCAGTATGGTGTTAATTTCGGGGTTGTCAACTACATTATGGTACCCTGACCGAATACGTACCAAAATCAACGCTCAATACATAGAAAATAGACTTGGCGAATTTGAATAATGCTGTCTAGAGTCTACAATACGTTACCTCAGGAAGTGTGCGTGGAGGTTTTGTAATTGGTCACCGAAACCAGCACTCCCTGGTACCAATTTACAACACTATCCATGTGGGAAATTAGGCACCTTGATCGTAAAATAGGACGTGATTCCCTTCTTAGCCTATGAGGCGTTGAACCGCCACTCGTTTTACATCGAATCACATAGCTTGCCCTCGCAAATCACAACACCAAACGGGAACTGCACTGCAACGTCATCACGATCCCACGCTATATATGTACAATGCTCCCTACAAAGCATGTAATGCATGACGACATACTCTTCATCAGAAACGGTAACATTCAATCCTCAACTCCATGTAGCTTGCAGATCCGCTGAATTTGCTCCGAAGCCAATACTACCTTGCCACAATCCGTGCAGATTGCAAGGTACTTCGAGAGTACTTGTCACTCCTCAGGCTTCTAACGTCTACGACTGCCACATATGCTCACTCAGCCCCAGCAACTTATCCGCCATCTGCCTCTTCGCCGCCGCCGCAATGCCCCTCTCCGGATTGGCCAACTGCTCGCTATAGCACAGCTCCATCAGGGCCTTGAGCTCATCGTACGAGAAATGATCCGGCGCATCATGCCCGCGATTCCCGCGCTGCGTACCCTCCTCCTGTGCCTTGGCCACGATGGCATCCGGCCCGGCGTCATACAGGCTGAAGTAGTTGGCCGCGCGCGCAAGGTCCACGCCCGCTTCCACGTTCTTCAGGTTCTGCTGCAGGACGAGGATGTTGAGCTGCATGCGCCCGCAGCCCTTGGCGTTCATGGGTGAGGCCATCCAGGCGTTGCCGACGAGGTAGCAGTTGATGAGGAGGCCGAGGCCGGTGCGGATGAAGCTGATTTCTTTGGTGCGTAGGAAGCGCACGATGGTCTCGTCGAAGAGCACTAGCTCGGAGTTGAGGCTGAGGATCTGCGGATCGGGCTCACTGACTTCTTGCTCGAGCAGGTAGGGCGTGATCTTGGGTGAGAGGGCGATGCGGAGGGAGTGCACGATGCGGCAGCGGATCTCCATGTGCAGCGTTAATAGCGCTGTGCCGGCGAGCTCCTCAAACGACGACACGATGCTATCAAACGCCCTAGTTCCCAGGTTAGCTGTAGTCCTCCAAACGTAGCAATGATACTTACTGCACTGTCTCCTGAGTCAACGGGAGGCTCACGGGCCCTTGCTCGCTCGCAGCCTTGTTCGGATCGTTCATGAAAGTCCAACGCCGGTCTGATTGCCGTCTTAACTGCTGCCGTGACGTATCCGTTTCGTGCGTTGTGATGTGCCTCAGCCCTGCAATCTTGACCGAGAGCCACTTCATGCTGGTGTACAGCAGACACAAGGACGAGATGGAATCTCGGTCCTGAATAATATCGTTCATCTCCAGTGCTGCGTCATTGGTGTTTTCAATGAGCTGGTGCACTTCCTTTTCTGCAAGCTCCCAGTCCATCTCATCTGCCGTCCACAGCCGCTTCATCGTTTCCTGAATATCCCCAGGATCTAGAGAGAAGCGTGCCGACGCCCGTAGACTGGCGTTGCCAGGATCGACGGTTGTCTCCTGGGTTTTGACCACGAGTGACTTATACCAGCTGAAGCAACGATCATAGTATCGCATCATCTGTGTCACAATGAGGGAACTCAGGGCTTGATCAGGCGGAATCGTACCCAACATTCGACAGAACGCAGTTACCACCTCGAAGAACGCAGTTGTCCCCTTGAACACGGGCCGTCGTGATACCAAATTCCAGGCCCGGTCTTGCAGGAAGGCATCTGCCTCTCCAAAGACGGTGTCGCTCAGCTTCTCCAGCGTCTCGTCCAACTGCGGCTGGAACACATTCACCAGGAAATTATCCAGGAACGTAGTCAGCGTGCTGGTAGCCAGATCAGACCCTGGCGGCACGATGTTCTTGAGCCGCTGCAAGAACACAAGAGTCGGCGGCAGCAACAAGCTCATGTTGAAGACGCTGGGCTCGACTAATGACTTGTAAGACCCTGTTGTCTGCTGGTGGCTTGTCCCGTAACCCGCGCCGACGCTTCTTCTCGAGTTCGCAGTGTCCATGGGCAGACGATTCTTCTTGTCAAACTGCTTCCTTGAGTTGCTAGTCAAGCCAGGGACAGCTGCCTGGATGATGTTTTCCAAAGCATCGTACTCTGTCACCATGTCAATGGACTTGGCGTCTGCTTCAGCAAACTTGAAGAGATGCTCTCTTATGGCATCCTTCTTGCCGTTGAGCCCGCCACCCTGAGTAGGTGAGTCAAACTGGTAGACATCGGCATCTGTCGTCACGTAATTGTGCAGCAGAGACCGGATCTCGTTCTGGTAGAGGTTCCAGAGCTCCTTGAAGCTACCGAGGAGAGCACTGTTGTTACCAGCACCTTCGCGGCGGATCAACACCTTGATTGATTCGTGGAAGACGCGATGTCCTTCCCCAATGGCCTCGAACTTGCCATAGAGCGTCGAGAGCAAGTCGTAAATCACATCCGCCCGCATCTGCGTTTCGCGCGCACCGTAGATGTGCAGACCCTCGGTCTTTGCAGATCCTCCCCTGAGAGAGCTTGGATGTCGTTGATCCACCTCGTTGATGGTTTCGTTGACGATGCCAAATAGTTCGACAGGAAGACGCTGCTTCAGAGTCTCGACAGCATTCTGCAACCTGCCGAGCTTGTTCAGCGATTCAACCAGGAGTCCGACATAGTAGAACGTGTCGCCCTCGGGGTTCTTCATGGGATCTTCGGCTACTGTCCTGTCGACATCGATGGCATCGAGGATAGTGTGGAAAGGAGTTATGGCAACTCCGTCGCCGATGCCTTCATAGAACGCGCCCTGAGACTTGGCCAGGTTCTGCCACCTCTCCTGACAGTAGGGCGACTTGAGATAGAGATGCTCGTGCAGCTCTTCGACGAGGATATCCATCAGCGCCGTCTCTTGATTTGCTAGATAATTGCGTAGATCGCTCAGAGCACCGATGTCGTCTAGCTCTGGCTTCCTCAGCTTCCTCAGCGCATTCTGCAGCACCTCGACGGCCGTCAAGAATCGCTTCTCTGATATGCGCGCCTCCAGCTGGTCCGGCACTGCCCGCAGCTCGTCCAGCTCATTCAGCGTCTGTAGCAGCTCGTCATAGCCTTGCGACGCCTTGGATAGCTTCTTGAGCTCCGGATCGGTCTGGCACAGGCTCGTCTTCGCATTCGCCAGCGAGTCCTTCAGCGTGCGCACGCGCTTCTGCGACACCTGGATACTGTCCTGGATCTTGTGGAAGGTTCCGATGGAGCTGTTGAAGCCCTGGTGGTGCTCGTGCACGATGCCCTTGAGCGAGTCCTGGAGATACGTGTGCGTCTGCTGGAACTTGCGGTACTCGTGCGCGCGGCCGACAGAGCTTGTGTCTAGCAGTTGCAGGGCCAGCTGCACCGGCACGCAGTCGTCCTGGCACATGGCCGGCCATTCTGACTTGATATGCTCCAGCACCTGGCTGATCTGGCGCTCGGCGTTGGACTCGGGCTGGATGCGCGAGCGCGAGGGCATGTTGCGGATCGCGGGGGGCGGCCGGCGCGGATTCTGTGCGGGCGGCGTGCCATATCGATCGCTGGTGTAGCCGTCGCCGTACGGGTCGTAGTCTTTGCCTCCTGCAGGATTGCCCAGGTTTCCGTAGCCGTTCCCGTCGCGAAACGAGTTGCCGTAGCGGTTCGACATGGCGGGCAGGTGATGGTGAGGCGGAGCGCGATCAGGCAGAGAGGATAGCCTCGGGGCACATCGTCGCCGGGGACGGGGAGAGAGGTCTAGTCTTGACCAGCGCGGGTAAGAATCTCAAGCAGCTGGTAATACGGGTTGTTGGTGCTTTCGTTCGAGAAATTGTTGTCGTCGTGTCGGGTGGATGAAGCTGGGCTGGTGGATGATCGTCAAGGAGCTGGAGCTGTAACACTCGTCCCTGGAGTTCAGGCGCACCAGCCACAGACAGCCACTACAAACCACGCTAACCCCCTCCAACCCCCCTTACGAATTACTCTAAATTGGCCACGGTCCAGCACGATGCTCTCAGCTTATCATTGTTACATAGCTGGGGCTCTTCAGTTAGCTTAAAATGGTACTCATTGGAGTGTCTAAAATTAAACTGCCAGCAATACGTTCTTCTCGCCCGCCGCGTCTGGTCAAAGTCTGCCGTCTCTTGCAAAATCCTATTGTGCTGGCTGTTCGTCCCTCTCCAAATGCCAAAGTTCTCGCTCTCCCTGATGACCACGACTCTGGGACACCTGATCATGCACACCTATTCCAGTCTTACTCGTCCATGACGGAGGCAAACTTATCCGTCATTGATTGATGGATAGCCTCGTACTGTGTTGAGTCTGTTAGCAACCATGCGCTCTCTGATTATCAATGACCACATACCTTCTTCGTGATGACATCCTGGCCATCCGTAGGCACCTCGAACTTCAGTTGTCGCAGCTGGCTTTGCAGCTCTGAGGTAGCCTCGCGCACCTTGGCCCAGCTCTGGCCCTGGGCAATGGCCTTCTGTGCCTCGTCGTGGAATCCGACCATCAGCTTCATCATCCACTCCGTCTTCCAAATAGGACAGAACTGGTCATAGTCCGAGTAGCCGTTCTGCTGCAGGAAATCTTCCTTGAGCAGACCAGCAATATCCAGAGTGATCTTGTCGGGGTCTGAAAGCGCACTCTTGCCGACTAGTTGCACAACCTGGTCGAGCTCTTCCGAGTCGGAGAGAAGCTGCTTGATGCGGTCTCGGAGGCGAGGGAAGTCGGGGTAGTTCTTCTCGTAGAACTTGTCCAGGATCATCGTATACTTGCTGTACGACACGCTGGTGTTGATCGAGGGAAAATGCTTTCGCTGGGCGAGCTTCTTGTCGAGACCCCAGAAGACCTGCACGATACCGAGGGTTGAGCTGGTGACGGGATCCGAGAAATCACCACCAGGCGGGCTGACGGCGCCAACAATGCTGACACTGCCCTCGCGCTCGGGGGAACCCAGCGTCTTGGTCTTGCCAGCTCGCTCGTAGAACGAGGCAAGCTTGGCACTGAGGTAAGCGGGGAATCCCTGATCCGCAGGCATTTCTCCCAGACGACCCGAAATCTCTCGCAGGGCCTCAGCCCATCGTGATGACGAGTCAGCCATCATGGCAACGTCCAGACCCTGGTCACGGAAGTACTCGGCCACAGTAATTCCCGTATAGATGGAGGCTTCTCGAGCGGCGACGGGCATGTTGGAGGTATTGGCGATAAGGGTCGTGCGCTTCATGATGGGCTCTTTGCGGCCGTCGACCTCGATCGTGAGCTCTGGGAAATCCTTCAAGACTTCGGCCATTTCGTTGCCTCGCTCACCACATCCGACATAGACGATCACGTCGCTGTTGGAGAACTTGGACACAGACTGAGAGATGACAGTCTTGCCACAACCAAAGGCACCGGGAATGGCGACGGTACCACCCTGGACGCTGGGGAAGAGGGCGTCTAGAACTCGTTGACCGACGATGAAGGGCTGGTCGGCAGAGAGCTTCTCGGTTGAGGGACGGGGTACTCGCACGGGCCAGGTCTGCATCATGGGATACTCCGTCTTCTTGCCATCGAATTCGAGCTCGAGTATCTTGTCCACCACGGTGTACTCGCCCTTGGAGGCAATCTTGGTGATGGTTCCTCGGGCTCGCGGAGGCAGCATGATCTTGTGAACCGAGATGAACGAGTTCTCGAAGACGGTACCCCAGACATCACCTCCCGAAACGTGGTCACCGACCTTCAAGGCGGGGGTAAACTCCCACTTCTTCTTGCGGTCGAGGGCGGGGACGGCGACACCGCGAGGAATGTAGATGGACTTGGAGAGATCGGAGATGGCCTCGAGGGGACGCTGAATACCGTCGTAGATACCGTTGAGGAGACCGGGACCAAGTTCGACGGACAAGGGCTTTCCGGTGCGGGCAACGGGGTCGCCAACCATGACACCGGCTATGATGGTTCTTAGCTCAACTCTTTCGGAGTGGGGATGTGTAAATCGTACCGGTTTCCTCGTAGACCTGGATGGTTGCGTGGTCGCCATTGATTCGAATGACTTCACCGACGAGGTTGTCATGGCCTACTTTGACCTAGGCAGGGTATCAGCTTGAGCGACATGGTCCTCGGTCAATGCCAAGCGATTACGTACCAACTCGTACATGGCAACACCGATCATCTCCTCGGCGACAATGACGGGACTATGGCTCTGTCAGAATTCATGGTCGGTAGGGTCATCACGAAAGACCAAACTGACCCGGAGACGGAGTAGATCTTGCCTGGTAGCTGTTAGCAACGTCACCAATACAGCTCAAGCTTGCGGCCAGAGCTTACCATGCTGGAGAGCTTCGCCATCAGCGTCGCTCGCAGTGGGCTTAGATTTCTATCCCAAGTATGAGGTTAGCCCAAGTTCCCTGTCGTAGAAAGTCGTCTCGAATTGGTTCGAGCTGGTAGCGGTCGCAATCAGGGGATCGGTGCGGTAAGGGTGGGTGCCTACCGGTGCCATCGTGGCAGTTGGAGCGGGCGCAGCTTCGAGCTCTGGATGAGGCAAAGAGGGAGGGCTCTCTGTCGGCGGCGACGGGGACCGGACAGGCGATGGACGACCAGGAGATGGAGGACGAGGAGGTGGAGTGGTCGAGGAGGGCGGCGGTGATGATGATGGTGGTGGTGATGGCGATGATGGTGGAGAGTTTGGTAAAAGCAGTTGGGAAGCTAGATCCAGATTCAGGTCAAGGCTGAGCTTCTGGCGGAGCCTTCCCTGCGAGCCAGAGCCAGAGCCTGAGCCAGGGGACACTTGCAGTGGATCGGGCGCTGAAGCAACAGCAGCAGCAGCAGGTGCGGGTGGGCCTGATGACGATGGAGTGGGCGGCGATGCAGCGCCGGAAGAATGATTGGCCGAGGCAGCAGCTGTAGCTCCAGCAGCAGGTCCAGCGGCAACGGAGCTGTCCCAATTGTCAGTGTCAGGGGTCGCCGCGGCTGGAGGAGGAGTTGCGGTAATGTCGTCGTCTAGCTGGTCGTTGCGGGCGCGGATGAGGTCGAGAAGCGACGGACGCGCCTTGAGCTTGGGCCGGATTCCGAGGTGCATGCATACAACGAAGCTTCCCGCTCAGGACACGTGCATGGCAGAGAAATATGAAGAGGTGCAGCTTCCATGTAAGCCGCTGCAGGTGAAAGGCGGCTGGAGACTGGGCGCTAATAGAGCAAGTACGCGCGCTGAGGCGTTCAGGGGAAGTAATGGAACCTAACCTAAGGCAAGGTAACCCCCGCACTGCTTCAGCGCAACCCCCACCCGACCTCGCCGGCACCATCAACTGCTAAACTTGTACTCCTACTTCTCTAGATGATGCGGATCGAATGCATCCCGTTTCGATACCGCAGACATGGCAACTGTGCATCTCCTGCGCTCCGCCTCACCACTCTCTCCTTCACATCATGAGTCTGGGCAACGGCCTGTCCAATGCGCTGAAAGGTTCCCTCCTCTCCCTCAACCAGTTTCAGCAGCAGTATCAAAGTCAGATCTTGCCCTTTCCCTGACCTAGTACCCATGGAGAACAGGAGTCCCTTTGCGTTTTCTTCCTCAAAGTCTTCTTGGAGAATATCGAGCAATACTTTGGGCTCAGTATCGTAAGGCCCCGTTTCCGTGCCCATCTTCTCATCGTCTAGAAACAAGTCCCAGTAGTAGCCTCCGTCCTCGTGACTTTTGCGTGCTAATTTGGTCTTTATGAGGACTCCACGAAGACGTAACCAGCCCCCGCGGATTGCTCCAAATGTATCACTTGTCCAATAATCAAGGTGATAATCCTCAACCGTAATCAACGAATTTCGAATGGGCCTTCCGCCGGCAACGACGGGGCCGTCGATGGAAGCCCAAGACCATGAGGGGGCACGGTATTCTCGAGGCCGCGTCCAACGACCGGGTTGATGATTGCTTTCTACCACCCATAGCAGTCCACCTTCTAGATGACGGCGCCACATACCGGCGACATAGTCGTCATGCATGATCTCGGCCATCCTTTTGGCAATACCGGAACATGCGATGAGCTTGTCGCTTGGATCTGTGAGCTCTGTAGTTGTATACATTGCCACAATGCGAAGCCATAGCCAATAAGCGGAATTCCGGTCATACTTGTACTGATACGCCCGTTTTATCCCATCATCCCGGGGTCTCAAGAGGTCAGGCGGCAAACCACACGGATAGACTTCTGTAGCGTCTTTCTCACAGCATTCCCATATGACTTGTCGCTTGCCGAAGTGAAGAATGCGAGGGGATAGGAAACGCTCCTGAAGAACCCAAGCTCTTTTGTTAACAAGGGCGTTTGTGACCTCCACTTCCCAGAAATTGTAATAAGAAAGATTGAAACACTCTGTGATCTTCGTACCGTCTCTGTCACGCCAGGTCATCTCTACTACCTGGGGGATGAGCGCACTAGGGTCTCGGTGATTGAAAATCGATTCAGAACAGTCGGAAGCATCAGCAGCGGAGATGTTGCAGAAGGAGTTGGCATAAACATTTCTCATCCGAGACGCTTCATGCTGCCAATCCGTGATGTTGTCCTTGCCCTGAAAAATGCACAATGAGTCAATCCAGATATACCATATCCCCAGATGACGGCAAATGGAAATAGCATCCCGAAAGACTTGAGGGAGGGTAGATATAAGAATTCCCTTAAGAAGTTGTGGGTATGTGTCTCGAGTTAATGTTATGTGTTCAATAGGGCCCCAACGATGAGTGAGTGTCATGTATCTCCCAGCAGGAGCTGTTCGACTGGTCTCCAGGAGACGGACCTTCGGTCCACCATGAAGGTCAAATGAGAGCAGTCGCGACGGATACCAGGCAGTCGGGGACCAGGGAGTCGGGAGCCAGGCAGTCGGGAGCCAGGAATTTTCGTTGACAGTATTCTTGCATCGTTCATGATGCGCGACGCACTCTGTGACCCAATGCTTGGCCTGAGACAACGACTCGAGGGACCCCGTGCTCTGAGCGAGGCTTTGATTTACGATATATTTCCTTTCACCTAATGCATTATTAGCTTTGAAGCCAATTTTGGAGGCTATACATAGTCACTGGCTTTTAACAGGTTCAAGAAGAAATTCCGTTGTCCAGCGGGGTCTTCCCCGAAGCCCTCGAGGTGTGGTGGCAGGGGCGTCGTATTTAACAGAAAGATAGTAGCAGTCAGTATAACCGAGAGACTTCGCACCTCTCAAAGAAGTACTTGTCAAACAGTCTCTCGCCGGTTCGGACTCTGCGCCTGAAGGCCCTACTTCTTCATCTCGAGCGCTAGAGAGGACTTCACGCATCTCATTACTCAGGGACTCCCAGAAACGATTGCAGACAAAGCACCCATCATGGATGGATTGCGCAAGGCTGTGATACGTCCGGTGATGAGGCGAGTCAAGAGATCCGAGGCCCACGCCGTCCTCCTTGAGGCATTTCTGACACTTGTCGCAGAGCATGATTGAGATGCCCTTGAAAATGTCTCTCCCCACCTTGATGTATATGTCCTTGCGATGCTGGGGTGGCGGCAAGAAGAAATAAGAGGGTTGCAAAGAGTTGAAAATCACATTGATTTGGTGTGAAAGTCCGCTTGTTATTTGTCTGGCTGGTTTCCGCGCAAAACATGTATCAGGCAGCAACGACTGACTCTGGATGTCGATTGGTTCGTGAAGCGCTGTCCCCATGATTACCTAGGTGCTTCGCCTCAAACCGCGCCACTGATCTACAGGGCATTTCGCAGGGTGAGACTGAAGAGCATGGATCAACAGGGTCCTGGCGCGAGTTGATCTAAGTCAATTCAGTGTTGTTCTTACTATTTACCATGAAGTCAAGGAACGTAAGTAAGACGATAAAATTGGCAGCCAACTCTTCTGCGAACGCCTAGTAGTTTAATTCTAAAGCTCAGAACTCATTGCGTACATAGACTGTCTTTTGAAAGCTGGTTCGTATCTTGACAGAATGGGGGTTTCCATCTTCGAGCTCTATCGTGACTACGGGCAAAGAAATACATGGCTCATCCGAAGGTATCAGATACATAACTGCAATCACAGCCCGATCATCATTTGGTCTTCTTCTCTTGCTGTTCCTTCTTCCAGGCCGCTCCCATCGCCTTAACCTCCTCGTTCACCTTAATGATCGTCTCCCTCGCCCCCGGCCAAGGCTTTCTCCCTCGACCCGTATCAAATAGTCGATACACCGCGGGTAAATTAGTCCCGTCCATGACCAAATTGTAGAGCTTCCGATCATTCCACCAAAACTTCCAGGCCTCTGCGCTAAAGCAGGCTACTCGCTCCGTCAACCCTGTCCCGGCCACGCGGTTCAGCCAGTCGTATGTATCGCGAGAAGCAACGCGGATGCCCGAATGCGGCACGGGCCCGTTATTCATGGCCCAGCACACGAAGTCGTAATGGCTATCGATGTCTTTGCGCCTCTCTTCCAGGGGCTCGATGGCATAGCTGCCGCTCCACACGCTGGCGATGGCCATGGTCGTGAGGTCGTAGACCATGAAGGGGGGTGACATGATGAGAAAGTGGCCCAGAATCGCCAGAGAGTCGGGATACTGCTCCGACAGGACACCGCGGTACAGGCGAGGGAATGGGTCTTCAGGGTCGTAGAATTTCGTCTTCTTGATCTTCTCATAATGATCGGGGGCGGCAGCTGGATCAGTAGGATCTCCTTTGCCTCGCACAATAGACATGTCGTAGGTGTATCCGGAACAAATGATGATAGCGTCGATGTCTTCCAGCACCGTTTCGTCTGTCAGGGTGACCGACTTGGGGCCGGTGATCTCCTGAATCCCCGTCACTGCCTCGACCTTGCCGTCTCGCAGGTTATCAGCAAGATCATCGGAGAACATGGGGACGCGATGGATGATGCCGTCAATCTTTCGGTCTGACGAGAATGACGGGTGGTCGTTTAGCCAGGGAAACGCCTTCTTTCTCACGGAAATCAGCGCTTTCGACATGAGACTCATACACATTCCAGGCATATAATCGGAAAGGGCTCTCAGGATGGTAAGGGCTCGACGAGTTAAGCCGTGATCGAACGCATTACCCTGAAACATCCGAGGGAGCTGGATTGCTATTAGCTTGACAATGGCGAGAACATGGATCATAACCTACGAGATAGTATTGAGCTCTGTGGCTGACAATGACCCGGTTCGCCCCGGCCTTGACCAAGAACGAGGTCGTGTCAGCTCCCGTAGCGCCAATACCCACAACGAGGACATTCTTCCCTTCGTACTTGGATGGATCCTTGAACTCGCGCGAATGCACAGCATCTCCAGCAAATTTCTCAATGCCCTTCAGACGGACCTCGTTCTTCACGTTGAGCATCCCGGAGGCGACAACTACACGGTCGAAGCTCCTGCGGGTCTCCTCGCCGGTCTTGACATCTTTGGTGAAGACGAACCATTTAGCCGCGACTTCATCGCGCTCAATGTGGTCTACCAAAGTCGAGAACTGGATGTGGCGCATGAGGTCAAAGTGATTTGCATAGGAAATGAGATACTGCTCGACTTGGGGACCAGAAGGATGCGACGGGTATTCTAGAAGATGTAAGCTCAGGTAAATTTCATTACAGTCTCCAAACTCACCCTCTGGCATCGGAAAGTCGGAAAAGCAGGCCTATTTTATTGGTTAGAAGTCGTTTTCTGGGTTACGGTATTGGTTCAAACTCACGACTTGCTTCGAGGTGTTGAACTTGGTACCTCGCAGGGCCGACGTCTGCTCAGGACCCTGGGACATGTTCCAGACTCCGCCAATACGCTCATAGCGCTCAAATGCAGTGACGTTCAATCCCTGCTCGGTGAGATTTTTAATGGCGAGAAGCCCTAGCGCGCCAGAGCCCACGACGCAGACATTCGGGCCGGGTTGCAGGTTAGCCATGGTGGTGATACTTGTGTGTTGTTGAAACAAGGCAATGAGGTGAGACGACAGATCTCTCCCCCCAACTCGGAGCCCCAGCCCTTTATACGCTTAGCGACCGCCAACCTGATTCTCACTTGGGAAATTCCCGGATTCATGGCTGGCTGACGCGATGAGTTGGCGCTGACGGCTGACGGGGGGGTTGTCAGCCCCAAGCCTTGCGGCGCAGAAATGCGACATCCTGGTTGGCGGGGCGTAACAGGGACGGGAATCCGGGGACGCGATCTTATTGATGATTGCAAGGTTATTGGAATAGTGCATGTGGCGTTGACATGGCGAGGGCGTGGGATTGGAGGAGAGTCCGAAGCGAGTCCGAGCCAGTTCCTGTATAAGGCGGTGCATCCCGGGGAAGCTGCCCAAACAGGAGCTTCACATCAAAAAGGTATGATGCTATCTTAAAACTCGAGACCAGCCTTGGGCTGTGGATAGGAATGTCCGTGTTCTGGCACTCTGTGGATAGCTTCACGCGGCGCACTTTTGGCTAAAAGGGGAAGTTTGGCCTTTTTCACGTCTGACAAGCCCCGCGCTCGCAGATTGACACTTAATTGGTCCTAGGCAACAATCATATTTATGTACAGCAAGCCAAATCTCCCACCTATAACCTCACACCACTCCCAACACCACGCTTCCCACCCATGCTCCATGCTAAATATATATATATAGAACTTAACTTAACTTAACTCGCTCACTCCCTCGCTCACTCACATCTTCAGCCTCGCCCCCGCCTCAACAAACCTGCTCTCCAGCGCCTCCAACGCCTCCCTTCGCTTCACCATGGCGCCCAGCGTCGCGCGCGTCACCGAAATACCACACTCATCGCGCTCTCGGACCTGGTTCTCCATGCGCTTGCTGAAGTTGATGCCCGGCGAGGGCGTGTAGCAGTTATCCTGGGCGCGGGCGGCGCGGAGGGCACAAATGGCTTCGGTCTTGCAGTCGCCGGTGCAGTCCTCGGTGGTCCAGCCGCGGGACTTGCGCAGCAGGAAGGCCTCGAACACATCATCGTCAGATTCCATCAGGGACGTGACGTTGTGCCAGAAGGCAGGGGTCAACTCGGCGGAGGCGTCGGTCACGGCCGGGCTCAGCAGCGAGCCGTATGCTTCCTTGGCTGAGTAGTACTCGGTCCAGACGGGGCCGGTGGTCTGGTAGGCGCTGTTGTTCATGTCGGCCATGTATGTCTTGACATCGAGCACGCCAAAGGTCACGGGGTCGACATCATACACGCGGAACGAGGGCATTCCCGATGTGGGCGTCAGCGAGGGCCCGACATACGACATGGCCAGCGCGTTGGAGAACTGGCGGTTGCTGTAGTCGGAGTAGCTGATCTGAAACTCGTCGACGTGCGTGTGGCCGAAGAACATGGCGGCGATGGTGGCCGAGTAGCGGTTCACGATCTGGTCGAAGTAGTTGGACGGATCGTGGAAGGCGTCCTCGTTGCCCATGGGCATGTGGCCGATGATGTACACGTTCTCACCCGCCTGCTCGGCCGCGTCCAGCTCCGTAACCAGCCAAGCGAACTGGCCGCTGGGGTCCTGCAGCATGGACTTCTGGTACAGCCAGTAGTTGTCGCGATAGTACAGGTTAGTGTTGAGTGAGATGATGCGCAGGTTGCCGCCGGGATACACCGTCGAGTAGGCCCCGATCGAGTCCGTCTCAGCCGTGGCCTCGGTGCCGATCCAGTCCGTCCAGGCCGTGGATAGGAGGTCATACACCCATTTCGCGCCGTTGCCGACGGAGGTGGGCTGGAAAGCGTTGGCAGGGCTCATCTCGTGGTTGCCAGCGGTGCCGTAGACAAGAGTCTGAGTGTCGTCCATCTTGGCGTACGCATTGTTGACTGGCGAGTGTTAGTCAGGAGTGAACATCAGACAAGAAGGGAGAATATCATACTCTGCTCTGTGTTGTACGACTGGGAAGTATTCCAGACGCCGTGGTCTACGATATCACCGGTGAAGAGCGTGAAGGCGGCATCAGGCACAATCGACTGGATAGCGGCATACATGCTGTCCTCAAGACTAATAGGCGCATCACAGTTGTGGTTGCCATTGGGCCCAGCTGGGTCATCATTGTTGCCCGGCTCATCGGCCTCAGTATAGGGGCTTCAAACGTCAGTCCGACTCATTAACAGACCTACAAAGATTCACTCACCGGCAGCAGATGGGCTTGCTGCAGTCAGCGTTCGCCCCCGTCTCATACTGCGGATCGACGTGGATGTCCGAGTAGTGAACCACCTTGATCGGGTCCTGGCCGCTGGGCGCCGGTCGACCGCCCGAGGGCTTCGCCGAGGGGAACGGGACGGCCCAGGCATCGATGGCCGGGTACTCGCACAGCCCGAGGAACGTGATGCAGAACTCGTCGGCCGTCTTGGAGCCGATGGTCATGTTGCGCAGCGCGCTGGCGATGATCGGCCCCTCAAGCGCAATGGCGCCGTCACAGACATCATCGTCTTCAGCCTGGGAGTTCCGTCAGCGTGAGTGAGGGCTTAGGATTGAAGGGGGACTTACACCGGACAGCTTGCACACGTCCTGTAGGATGTCGACAAAGTCACTGTTGCCCAGGTCGGCGATGCCCTTGAGCACCAACAAGACAGCCTACACTGCGTTAACTCAAGTAAACCCAATGACACGAGTCTCTCACCTGGCATCCCGTGCAAGTCGCCGCGTCCTCAATCGCATCCCAGGCCTTTGACGCCCACGACCGCTCCTCAATCGCCCTCTCCACTCGTTTCAGGTCCCTCCGGGAGAAGACATCCCGTCGAGAAAAGCCCTCGCCAGCAGAGACGCTGACGCCCTGGAACAAGCCCAGCGCAAGCACGACCTGAGTCCAAAGAAGCATCGTGAATCCTTCGTGTGCAGATCTGATCTTATCTTCCAAGATCGCCCTGTCTGTCTCCCGCCGCCGGGATGGCCTCCTCACTTATACACTCTCTCCCCCCTGCCCATGATCCCCTCACCAATCCCCATCTGGTGACCTGCCCCGACCAGCAACCCCATGCCAGACCCTGGATGTAACGCAACCAATGAGAGCCACCGCCCGCCGCATGCTTCAGCCCCCAGCTCGAAGACGGCAGCTCGCGATCGCCCCCGTGCTGGATGTGAATGGCGCTGATGCAAATTGCGGCGCCTAATGGAAGTGACATTCGGGCCACGCACTCTGCCCGCGGCCATTGGTTTAGCGGCCCGGCCTTTAAGTCGAATAAGACGTTCGGTCAAGCGATCGCCCTGTCACTGCCGACGCCAGCTCCATCTGTCTCCGCACGGAGACTACGTCTCTCTCTATCTGTATCTGTCGAGCGATTAATAGCTCTGCTGATATTATATTGCTTCGGTATTCTTTCGAGACTTCACATGAAAAAATGGCTGGTAAGTCGGATAGCAACGTGGGCGGGGAGACTTCTCGCGATGCTACCTAAGCCGGTCATGCTCATCGCAGCAGCTCACCTTCCTGTCTGTCTGCACGGCGTTACATTGGTATCGGTCGATCATGGGCGGTCGCTTGGTCTAGCCTCGGGGAGCTGCCAGTGTGACTTGCATCTCCAACCTCCTCATTCTCGAACGGGAAGGTCTCCGAGCTCTAGAAGAGGAAGGGATCGTTGCGCCGTTCTCATGACTCCAGATCGCGTACGTACTCTGTATCTCGGTGTCTATATTCTTACACGTCGTAAACTATAGCGGAATGCTTTGATTCTGATGTACACTACGCCACCTCGGCCACTTGAGTTGGGGCCCAATATCCAAACCATTTCAACGCCGAACCCAACTACTCAGACATTGTGTTTGTACACGGAGCGGAGGTTCTTAGCACAACCTCGCAACTCCCTCTTTTATACACTCTTGCTTTCACCAGTCTCCTTTTCCTCCTCTTTCTCGCCCGTCTTGCCTTGATCAGCCTCGCCCTCCGTTGCCAGCGGTTCCCGACTCCAAGCTCCGTAGGTCGGGCCCGCGCTATCCTTTTTCTTCATCATCTTCCGAAACCGCCGTCCTCGGCGCGTCATCTTGTCTAGATTTCCGCGCCAGAGCTTGTGCCATAGCTCGGACCGCTGTGCTGGGTCCGTGCCGATCAGGGCCTTCTTGCGCCGCTTTTTGAGCTGCTCGTAGATCTTGTGCGCTTTGTCATGTGGGAGCTCGACCACCGTGTACTCGATCGCCCAGTCCTTGCCACTGCCCGGTTTTACATCAACACCGTGAGCGCGGCTGACGGGCTCGTTATCAATCTTGTTGCGCACCGTGATGTACATGCCCAGGAGTTCTTTAGTGGGCTCGGCCGGCTTTTCAAGAGACACGCTTTCCGAAGGCTCCGCATTCGCACTTGAATCGTCCTTCGATTCTGCCTCCTCACTGAGTTCTGGTTCCGGTTCCTCTGTCTGTGTCGCAAGTTCAGACAAGACACGTTCAAACGCCCCCAGATTTTGTCTTTTGTTATTGTTGTCAACTCCTTGGGCCACCTTGAGAATGAGATCCTTCAAAGAAGAATCTTGGCCAGAGATGTTTGTGCCCTTTCCGTCCAAGCCCTCTTCCATGGTAGAGGATCCATTTGCAATTGATGGTTCCATGTCAGCCGTCAGGTCACTACGCCCCAAGGCATCCGCCGATGCCTTGTCTGACAGTTTCGTTTGAGTTTCAAGAGTTTCCGGGACTGTAGGCTTCTCTTCTCCCTGCTCGGATTCGGTCTGTTCCCCTTCCTCGCGGATTTCAGGGTCTTCCTCTGGCTCATCTGCCGGTTCCTTGCCTGCTTCGAGTTCGGCAGACAGAGCTTCAACGAGAGAGTCCAAGTACTTCTCTTTTTCTTCCACAGATTTGCCATGCAGGAGTCCGCTTTGGTCCATGGCCTCTTCAATGGCTTCTCTAACAGACCGAAGACCGAGCGAATCATCTTCCACGGTGTCGTCAACCTTGGCCATCAGCTCATTCCACGCTTTTTGAGCCTCCTGCTTCGCATCCTCTTCCTCCATATCCTCGTCTCGCTGGGATTCTTCTAGGTCTTCGTCGTTTTCTCCCGCGGAGTCATCTTCAATTCGCTTGCGAGAAAGACCGAGGACCTGCGACTCAAATTGTTCGGCCTTCGCTTTGCCGGCGGCCTGCGTTCGGTCCGCTTCCTCTTCAGTGACAGCTTCAGCAAAGAAGTAAGTAAGGGGCGGGTTCGTCGGACGAGTTTCGACATGCAGGCGCAGACTCTTCCCGGGGAATCGCTCGGTCGCTCGGTTCAGAACATCGTTGAGCAGTGCTACGCTTGCTCTGAACTCCTGATCTCCGAGCCGCCTGTTGTTGGTGCTGTGAAGCGCCGAGTCCATTTCTTCCAGACTGATGTATTGGAACCCAAAGATCCTCTCCGTATTGTGAAACGCCACAAAGATACCATCCATTCGCCCCATGCGAACTTGCAACGAGTACTTCAAAAAGGCCGCCCTAATCATGTCGTAGTACTCTCGCTCATAAGACTCGAACTGGCCGAACCGGTGACCCAGCTCGTAACCCACACCCTTCTCATAGCCCTGAACATCCATTCGAATCGAGACAACAGCCCGCGTTTTGAGGTCGAACATTCCGGATCCAGGCAATCGGTGGTCATGCGCATCGAGCTGTGAACGCATCATGAAGTCTCCTAAAGTGGTATAGTGAAACCCTTCCTCGCTATTTTTCTCCTCCTCTGTGAGTTGGTGAGAGCGAGAGCGGCGATACTTCTCAAAGTCTTCTTTGGGAAGCGTCAGAAGCTTCTCCATGGACTTTCCAAGCATGCTGAGGATGTTCGCGGTATCAAATTCCTTGTCTCCGTCGATCGCATACACGCCGTCCTTTAGACGCGCGAACGCAGCAGCAGGCGCTCGGGTGAGAACAGTGTAATTCTCAAACTCAACATTAAATGATCGCGAGAGGTGGCTAAAGTTGAGAGGTCTCCAATTTGAGATGAGGAAATGGAAGTGAGAGAGCATTGAGGTCATGCTCGAGGTTGAGCCACAGAATTTCTTGCCATGTTTGGATGTAAGCTCCCGCAGCCGGTTGTCTTTGGATGATGTGATGTATTCAGCGAGGGCGTTGAAGTCGAACTCGTCCACAGGCATGATGGTGGCCAGGTAAGGATCGAAGTTGTAAACGCGAGATCGTCGGTCCTGGAGCTCGTAGACTCCTCGATTAAAGAGAACTTTGTCCAGGTTATGAGACAGTTTAGGCACTTTGAGATTCGGGTCCTCTTCCACAGGATCAAATGCCACGTCGTTCGGGCGAAGAGTCTTGACATCCCAATCTGACTTGGGCGTTGCCTTCTTCCTCTTGCGCTCAACTTTGACAGTCTTCTTCGGAGGTTCGGGCGGAGGAGCTATCGAAGGCTCGTCAGGTGTCGACCGTGACGGCGCAAGTACTGAGACGGTCTCTGGGTTCTGGAATAGCGGTGTCGAATCTACAGATGTAGAACAAGATCCAGTAGATAATTGTCGAAGTTTCTCTTGTAAAGTCGTCCAGACTCCTGTGGGCTTTGGCGGGGCAGTTGACGCGGGAGGCGTTATCTGAACATCTTCCTCGTCTGGTTTCGGCTCGGACTCGTTTGCCTTCGGAGGAGGCTGAGGTATGGTGATCTTCTTTCTGGAAGTACTGGCGGCTTTCTTCACTCCATAAACCCTGCGTATCACGTCCAGCGCATCATTAAACTCGGCCGTCCCTTCTTCATCCTTGGCCGTATTGCTCGCTTCGGCATCGTTGTCTTCGGGGTCTGGCGTGAGAGTCGCTGGCTTGGTGTCTTTGGACTTCTTCTTCGCATCCAACCGGCTCCGTTCCAAGCTCAGAAGCCTCCGTTCTAGTTGCCTTGCCTTGACCGCAAGAGTCTGGTAGCTCTCCTTGCCAGACTGCTTGTCGTTCTTCCGGTTCGTCTCGGTCGAGTAGGCGCATGCGCCGAGCGAGCGAGGTCTTCGAAATGGAGGCTGCCTGCACACGCATATGCGCGTACAGGCCACCGATCGGTCGGCACCCAGCCGGACGCGAAGCATTGAAGGGAGAGCCCTGATCTGCTCGCAGCTAAAGCCGTACAGCGCAGGCTTAAAGATGATGACCTCGACTCGCAAGAAAATTCCCCAACTCCATCGCGACCTCTTATCGATAAGTATAGCGGCTTTACCCGGCACTTCGTTAGCTCCACTTTCTTGCAGGTCTTACCTATTTACACAGTTATTTTTCTCTTTTTACACGGACTTTCATGTTGATGACTTCTTGCACAATTACAGCACTCGCGAATACGTAAACTCCGATGGTTGATACCTCGTCTAATATAAGGGAAGTAACCACTTGTATCAATCTACTCTCAATCTATTCTTGAACTTGAGTCTTGCTCAAACATCTTCTTCCTGCCCTTCCCTCGCCTGGTAATATTTCCCAAACACTCGAGTCTCCAAGTCCTCAACACCACCAGCCCCCAACTTGCTGGCTCGACGGCGAAAGTAGGCACGTTTAAGCCATTTCCATAACTCTATCCCAAGAAAGAACAGAATTCCTTCGACAAAGATGATTCCCCATTCCCAGGAAATTGGTGCATGTTTGAAGACAACCGTATTCAGCCCGGGGATATAAATGACCGGTATTATAGTAATAAATCCCATAACGACGGCCCAGAATAGAAATTGGTTGCGCCAAACATCCCGCATCCACTGGGTGAAGTAGAACTTACTCTTAGGCTGCATGCGAAAGAAGGACCTGCGCATATCAACCATTTCCCAGGCAAGAAAGAGAGCAAACCATGTCAGGCATGCGAATGTTGTTGAACGGGCTCGGAAAATTACTTTGCAATCTGAACTGTAGTCGTTATTGCAATTCTCACCAATGTCTTCGGCCCCGTTGTTGAACCCATATAGGACCAACACAAAGGATGCCAGGCACAGCGCTGACATCCACAAGCCGTAGACAACCATGTCCAGGAGTAACTCAAAGGTAAAGACACCTTGTTTTAACTAAAAAAAAAAAAAAAAATATCATTTCAGCAAGGCGTATTCATCAGAGTAGGGAGGAGGATCATACATTTTGAGGAGGGCGTCGCATAATATCCGGGGCCGCAATTTCAAAGCCGAGGCCCATGTCAGGCAAACCAGACGTTACCATGATAATCCACAGGATCTCAACGGGAGCCAAAGGGAATACCGAAAGCCCTGTCTTATCCTTAAAGGCGAGGCCGATCAGGAGAGTACACGCTTGGGCAATATTTTCAGCTAAAACGTGTAAGACGAACTTCTGGATATTGTCAAACATCCGGCGGCCCTCTTCCACAGCGTTCAGAATAGATGCAAAATTATCATCAGTAAGCACAATGTCAGAAGCTTCTCTCGCGACATCTGAACCGGTTTTGCCCATGGCGATACCGACATCTGATCGCTTAAGACTCGGCGAATCATTAACGCCATCGCCAGTCATGGCAACGAAGGCATTCCGGCGATGGAGAGCCTCAATCATGCGAACTTTGGTTTGAGGAGCACACCGTGCCACCACGAGAGGCAAAATCGGCAGTTGATCCAGTTCGTCATCGGATAATTTGTCGAACTGGGAGGCAGCCATCACCATAGAGCTAGCAATGTCTGCTGGAATCTGGTCCATCTGACTTGGCAGAATTCCAACCTCCAAAGCAATAGCTCTAGCCGTTTCAGGATGATCACCTGTGAGCATATGAACACTGACACCAGCCTCATGACACTTTCGGACGGACGGCGCAGATTCGGGTCGAGGAGGATCATAGAGACCGATTAATCCTCGGAAAATGAGGTTCTTTTCATACTGAGCTCTGTCCAAATCAGGCTCGTTGGACTGGACAGGATGAATATCAGGTCTGCTTGCCAGAGCAAGTACTCTCAGACCAAGACGAGCCAATGATTCCATGTTGTTCAAGACCATCTTCTGAACATCGTCCGTAAGGTCTCTGACTTCGTTATCAACAGCATAGACAGAACACGATGTCAAAACTCGTTCAACAGCTCCCTTGGTAAAAATCCAATAGTTGTCAGTTTCGTTGTCGCAGAAAATCACCGACATTCGCTTGACATCTGAGTCAAATGGGAATTCAGCGATCTCTCTCCAGCGTGCCTTTTCTCCAGTAGATAGATGAGATCGGTTCCAGTTGAAACGAGAGGCAAATACCTGGATGGCGATCTCGGTAGGATCGCCACGAGCGTGCCATTCGTCATCAATCAGGCGTACTGTGGCGAGATTCGCGAGCGATGCGACATTCAGATACTCTTTAAGAGCAGGATCTTGAGAAAGAAGGGTTTCGGGGTCTCCAGACACTCCATCCGCATCATCGGCGTGGAAGTCAATGTTTCGTGGTTCGTCTCTTTTAAAAGATAGGTTTCCGATGGTAGGGTTGAATGGTTCATTGGTGGCTCCCACGGAATATGTCCCTTGCCCTGGGATCCAAGCCTTTTTGACGATCATGGCACCTTGGGTAAGGGTTCCAGTCTTGTCAGAGCAAATATCTACACGAAGTCAGTAAAAGGTAGATTTTATGCAGTGAGGTCTTCATACTTGTCACTCCACCCAGAGCTTCTAAACTCTTCAAGTTTCGCACAATCACATGCCGCTGGACCATTCGCTTTGTGCCAGCAGCCATTGTGATTGTGAGGACGATGACAAGGGACGCTGGAATCATGGAAAGACCCGTGGCCACAGCGTAGATGATGACTTCTTTCTTAACGTTGAACTCATTGGCAGCCAATACGATGATGGCGCAAACAATGGCTGTTCCGAAAAGTAGAATAGCCAATTTGGAGAGTTTGCGCTGGAGAGGCGTGCCAATATTCACACCTAGGAAGCGTCCAACAGCATCGGAGCAAGTTAGAATCCAGGCTTGCGTCCATCTGCCAATGTGTGCATCGCCATTGGCATTCCGCTTCGGCTCTCGACGGCGAGAGGGTTTACTTCGGAGAGCGAGGGCAATCTGACCTATTTCCGTTAATGTGCCAGTAGCAAAGACGACACCTTGGGCCCGGCCCTTGGTAACCGTAGAAGAACTGTAGGCGACATTCAAGCGATCACCAGGACCAGTGTCTTCGGGCAAGATCGAGTTGGCGTCCTTCCGAACTGGTAGTGACTCGCCAGTCAGAAGTGCTTCGTTCGTTTCGAAATTAACCACCTCGACGAGACGAACATCTGCGGGAATTGTGTCGCCCATCTTGAGCTCGACTACGTCTCCGGGAACAATATGAGCAGTCGGGATAACCTCAGCGTTGCCATTTCGAATAACATTGGCAGTCGGCGAGTTGAGGGAATGGAGAGAATTCATGATCTTAGCGGCTTTGAATTCCTGGAAAAATCCAACAACAACGTTGAGGATTATGACAGCGGCGACAACGCCGCCTTCGATATATGACTGAATGCCGAATGAGGCCGCCATGGCGAGGATGAGAACCTATCCCCCAATCGAAAAATCAGCGACTTATACCGTTCCTAAAATATTTCTAACACACCCTTGCCGGGGACGTTACATGATGGAGTAACTAACTAGAGTCAAAGCATTTGCAATTTGACCGACGAGTATTTTGAGAGGTTGAACGCCTTGGTCTTCGCCAAATTCATTTCTCCCGTAATCCTCAAGTCTTTTGCCGGCATCTTGCGTGGCCAAACCGCTTTCGAGAGATGTATTCAGTTGCTCTATAACGGTTTCGGAAGTAAGAGAATGAGCGGGAGCCGAAGTGGTAAGTATAGCCTGGCCCAACTCATGGCCAGGCTCTTTCATAGATTTCTCATTCATGCTGTGCAGTTGTATCTTGGGAAATGCGCTTGACTTGTAATGACAGAGAAATTAAGGTTTTACGACGAGGGAGGCGGAATGGGGGAGGAGGGAGATTATATACTGACTACCAAAAAAAATTCACAGGCACTAGTTTTGTAATACTGAGCTGGATCGTGGGTTCGTTGTGCTTGAATCTTGGTAATGGACGTCATATTGTAGGAGCCCGTGGCGAAAGCGAGCTTTGTTGTGAATGCCAAGCAAGCTTCATTGCTACGCAGGTGGGTGTAAGAAGGTTGCTAACCTCAGCCAAGGATACACCAAGAACGCTAAAGGATAGATAAACCCGAGCTGTTATGTTTCTATCCATTCAATGCAACGACTGAAACGCTTGGCGAGGACTGGGCGAGGATTGCCTAGGACTTGGCGAAGGCTGGGCGAAGACTGACTAGGGCTTGGCGAGAACTAAGTGAGGAGTTGACGGGAACTGGTGGATGAGACTGCACTCCACGAAAGACTCGGAAAAAAGAAAACAAAAATCGAAAAAAGGGAGGAAAAGGAAGAAGAAAAAGGAAAGGAAAATGTACTACATTTTCAATATAGTCGCATTAGCAGAAAGGAATCTATTTTTCAATTTCTCTGAGCACAAATAAAGAGCGTGCTCTTATAGTGAAAGTCAGCGGCTCATCAAGTGCGTCTAGCAGTGCTCGGCCTTTCCGCAACTTCTGGGAGTCATGAATATAAGTTGCCAAGACATCAGCAGGAGCCGCCAAGAGAGATTAGATTCCACTCATGAGGCTTTAAGAAAACAGTACCAAGTTGAAGATCTTAGCCAAGCCTCTGGCGACCGAATGAGCCCGCGTGAAATGCCATGTGTTATCATTCCGAGTTGCCAAGACATCATTAGTAGCTGCCAAAGTCTTGGCTGGCCACAGACCTTAACTTAGTGGTGCTCGGTCGGACCGGAGATAAATCCTGCAAGGCCACCGGTTCAAAGGGTCAGCTTGCGCAGGTCTAATGCTATGAAGATGGAAAGTAGCCAACCGGCCTGCTTCAAGTGCGTTAGGTCTCGTGTAGGTCTAAAAATGCTGTGAATGCCGTATGATGGTCCCCCAATTGACGGGCAAGCTAGGCTAGCATCGTGTCAGGTCTCGCAGAGGACTAAAAATGCTGTGAAAAACGGTGGGCAGGACTAAGAATGCTGTGAAGATTCAATGAGTCAACCGGGCAGCTTCAAGTCTTAGGTCTCTCGTAGGTTTAAAATTGCTGTGAAAATGATAATTGGCCTATGAATATTCGGGATCAGGCAACTGGGCTGCTTCAAGTGTCAGGCTCAGGGAAGTCTAAAAATGCTGTGAAGCTATTCGGGCACCTCCTAAGTTCATGCTGGCTTCATATCTGGTCTTGCATACGTCTTAAAATGCTGTGAAAATCGCATCGTCATCGGATACCCTGCAATTCACGTCTGATTCCTGACAAAGCCATTTCGGTCACAGGGCTCAGCGGAGAATTCCAACTTGCCGAGATGGGTTCATTTGCGGACGACGAATAAAAAATTGCGCAATGGCATTGAGAATACCTTTATCTCAGGTTTCACTAACAGGTCCCCAGCTTTTTGCCTACCGAGAATTAAAAAAAATAGATCGTACTTTGGTTCTGGGATTCGGTATTCTTCCCGCAGCGGTAAAACTTCAAATACGGTTCTACGTTGTAAAATGGATGAAGAAAGAGGAGGAAATGATAATGATCTGTTAAAGATATCTTGGGGGACTTTATGTTGGCACAGAGCTTGTCATTGTGCTTTCTGATCGCCCCTGGCATGACACATCTCCCGCCGCATGCTCCTCTTCTACAATGAGCAACCGTCTCAGGCTGTTTTAGACATACAGCCACGAATCTCTGCAACTACTGCAGAAGTAACCTCTTTAGTTGTAGCATGACCACCAAGATCTCTAGTGGTGACCCCTCTCTCGCAGACCTTCTCAACAGCCGTCATTAGTTGCGCAGCCGCTTCTTCTTCGCCTAGCCATTCTAGCATTTCTGCAGCGGTCCAGAATGTTGCAACAGGATTAGCAACGCCTTTTCCGGTAATATCAAATGCTGATCCATGAATAGGTTCAAACATGGAGGGATGCTCGCGAGTAGGATCAAGGTTACTAGTCGGTGCAATACCGATTGAACCCGCCAGAGCAGCCGCGAGGTCAGAGAGAATATCAGCGTGCTAGACTATTATTAGCTCCGTTGTTAAGGCAGAAATTAGTAAGGGGTATACTGACCAGATTTGTAGCAACAATAGTATCAAGACTCTTGGGGTCCAGGACCATCCGGGTTGTCATAGCATCAACAAGCATCTTATCCACCTTAACATCCGGAAAGTCTTTAGCCACTTCAACAGCTATTTCATCCCATAGCACCATCCCGTTCCGCTGAGCATTGCTCTTGGTGACTACTGTTAAGAGCTTCCTTGGGCGCTTCCGGGCCGTCTCGAAAGCGAACCGCATGAGTCTTTTAATACCATGTCGGGTGAAAATAGCCACCTCTGTTGCTGTTTCCCATTCGCATCCGCGGTGCGAACGACCGCCTTGACCAGCATACTCGCCCTCGCTATTCTCTCTGATAATCACCCAGTCCAGATCACCTACATTGCAGTTACGGAGCGGTGATTTTGTTCCTTTCAAAACTTTAGTAGGCCGTACATTGGCGTATTGCTGGAAAGGCTGGCAAATAGCCAGTCGCAGGCCCCAAAGAGAAATATGGTCAGGAACATCTACAAGCGCTAATTAGTTAAGCTCAGATACTTGTCGAGGATAACGAACCTGGGGCACCGACGGCACCGAACAGGATGGCATCATGCTTTTGCAGTTGCTCTAAGCCGCCCTTGGGGATATATTCCCCAGTCTTCTTATACGTCTCTGAGCTCCAATCATAGTGAGTGAAATCCAACTCAAAGGTCTGGAGGGTTTCCGTTAGAGCCTGCAATGCCTCAATACCTGCCGCAATGACTTCAGGGCCAATTCCATCGGCAGGAATAGAGGCAATGCTGTAAGACTTTTTAGGGGCGATTGCACTGGGAGACATGACGGTGTTAGACAGGAGAGAGGACTAAGGATGTGAAGGCGATCTAGTTTCGATTGCACCCTTGGTACTGCTGTGCCTTTTTATTAGGAAAGACATCCGGTAGGCAAGAAGAATAGATTAACCGATCAATGGAACAAACTTGACGCCATCACATCGCCAAACCAACAAGCGGAGAAGGAAATATCCGAGGAGAAGCAAAGTCCGGGTATGGTACCGGGCAAACATTGACCGAAAGTAAATTGTTCCTCTAACGCTCTCCTTTCATTGAGGTGGGGTTCACTCGCAAAGACATAAGTTAATATATTTTGGACTCAAAAGGCTGAATACAACGTAATCAGATGTAGGTTTCTTCTTTCCTATTGAGAAGGGCCTCTTCGGCATGGCATCCAAAGACAGAGGCACAACGAGGGCATTGCGAAAAGTAAAGGTACAGTGATTTTCCACCGGACTTTCTTTGTCCGCCACTAACCAAAACTGAGACGGTAATCGTTATTTTGGCGCGGGGTTATTGCTCCTTCGACCGGGGAATCTGGGGAAGGTGTGGGGAAGAAGGACGTGAAGGTTGTTATTAACCTTCTTCGTGGTTAGATCCTTCAGATGCTCTCCTCCGGCCTCACCTATAAATTCAGACTCTGTTCTCGGTTAATCTATGATCTTACGTAGGGGTATGGCTACTCTTGGACCTTGGGCAGAGTTCAATTGGCACCAAACCTGGAAAAAGACCTCCTACGCCGTCTTTGATTCTTCTTTCTTGAAATATCACGAAGGATCAGAATGCAGTCCAACACACAACCTTCTCGCGACATCGAGTCTAAGCCTGCTGAGAACTTTGTCGAGATGACTGACACGGAGCCTCATACCAAGCTTGGCGTACTTCAAAATGATGCCGATTATTCTGGCGCTGTCGGAAAAACCAGCGAGACTGAAATAAAGCTCGTTCGGAAACTCGATTTTCGCATCATGCCAACTCTGTGGGCTATGTATTTTCTCAACTATGTAAGGAGCGTACAATGAATTTCAAACAGCGAGGCTAACATTATGCTATAGCTTGATAGAAACGCAATCGCGCAAGCCAGGCTTAACGGACTGGAGGATGATGTTCATCTCAAAGGAACGCAATACAATACATGCATTTCGATTCTCTTTGTTGGGTATGTGTTTTCTTTCTTCAATACTAACATTTACCATGCTAACTTGGGTGTCTCTAGATATTTACTGATGCAAGTTCCTTCCAACATGCTCATCAGCTCCAAGAAAGTCCGTCCATCGATCTACATGGGAGCTTGTATGATGGCCTGGGCCGTCGTATCAGCGTGCACCGCCCTGTCGACGAGTTATACCAGCCTAGTGATAACGCGATTCTTCCTGGGCGTTACCGAGGCCCCCTTCTATCCTGGAGCTATCTACCTGTTGTCCATCTTCTATACGCGCAAAGAGATAGCGACCCGGTTGTCTATCCTTTACTCCGGTAACATCTTTGCAACTTCTTTCTCGGGTCTTATCGCGGCGGCAGTCTTCAACACTATAGATGGAGCCCATAACATCCGTGGATGGCAATGGCTCTTCATCATTGAAGGCGTGCTCACGTTCGCGATTGGTGCGATTGGCCTCTTCACACTTGCTGACAGCCCCTTGACCACTAGATGGCTGACGCCGGACGAGAGGCAACTTGCACACGACCGAATGATTCGTGATACCGTTGGGATGGAAGAAAGCAAGGGCGTCCGAGCTGGATTCGCGCAAGCAGTGCGGGATCCTCGGCTGTGGCTCCTTTGCTTCATCCAGAACATGCATCTCTCGGCATGCTCTTTCAACAACTTCTTCCCAACTGTCGTTGGATCTCTTGGTTTCAACAGTACTATCACTCTGGTCTTAACCTGTCCACCATATTTGGTCTCGGGATTTTTCGGCTACTTCGCAGGATTGTCGTCGGGCAGATACAACGAGCGAACTTGGCACATCACTTTCTGTATGGGTATGGCTCTGGTAGGGTTCATCATCTCATGCGCCACGCTCAACACTGCTGCTCGATACATATCCTGCTTTATGTTTGCGAGCGGTGCATATGCCGTGAATTCTATGATCCTAGGCTGGGTGTCCGCAACCTTGGGCTCGACCCCTGAGAAGAAGGCCGTCAGCCTGTCCATTGTCAATGTCATTGCCAATGCATCGTATATCTATACAGCATATCTCTACCCAGAGAGCGATGGTCCGCGATATCTCATTGGCATGGCCAGCAATGCTGCTTTTGCCGTCATGTGTATTGCCTCTACTTGGGTGTTGAAGGTGTGGCTGGTGAGAATCAACAAACGACTCGATCAAGATGGCAACTCGGATGTGACGAGGTATGCTTATTAAGAGCATTTGAAGTTTTAGACTCCAGAAACACATGAATCATGAAAGGCAGATAGTACTCATATACCTCCCCCGTCTCGGAGGTAGGACCACGTGGTATCGATTTCTGGGTCAGATTGTGCAGTAGCTAGGAATGGATTGTCGATAGCGTTGAATGTGTTCGTGAATAGTTGATCGTACCAAACAATTGACTCTTGGCCTTCTGCCGGTAACACGTGAACTGTCGATTCCTGAGTTTCGTAGACATCTGGAAGAAAGCGTTGTTGGGCATTAGCGTGAGAGATGGCTGGCTGGTTGCCAGAAGTGTAGGCTTGGTGATACTGAGGTTCCCTTGTAAGGCGGCTTAACCCTTGTCGTTGCCGGTCATGAGCCCCTCCTCGAAGGCTATCTTTCTCTAGACCCAGGCTTGGGCTTTCAAAAGGCAATCCTGGAGAGGTCGTAATATGTTGAGCCAGTGGTCCTTGCGAAGATATCCCCCCTACTTTTCGTCTCGTGGCTATAGGGGTGCTGTTGGGTTCCATCTCCTCAGTGTTAGAAATATGAGCCTGGAGCATTGTATCTGTATCAGGCGTCTCTTGATGTTCGTTGTCAAGAATTTCCTGAACAGCCAAAGCCAATTCGTCAATAGCACCCAAACAGTACTCTGGCCACGACGTATTCCTTGCCGAGATATGTCGTAATACTTCCTGTCCAGATCTCACGTGCCTTTGAATTATAGTTTAGAATAAATACCATGTAATTCCCGGAGATACATACCTTAGTGCACTGGAAAGTGGAATTTGCTTCTCAGAAGCAGCATGTAAAAGAACAAATGCACTGACCCAAATTATCCACGTAAATGACGGCCAAGTCAACGGTTCAGAAAGCTTATCCCGCGTCTCATCTCCAGTGTCTCTGTACCTCATGACATGTTTATGCAACCCAATGCATATAGACCTTGCCGCAGATATGCAAGCATGAAGGGCTGCAGACTGAGAGGCATTCATGTGATCTGAGGTCATGACCGGACGATTCAAGGCGATCATGGACTCGTGCTTGAGAAGCAGCAGTAACAGTTGGTGGCTCGCGGAAATAGATACACCAGAGTTGACATTCAAGTCCACTGAATCCATCTCTACAGCATCTTGGATCTCGTTGGACCACTTCGCCAGTTCTGTCTGAACAAACGAGACTCGGTCTGCAGTGTCCTGCCGGCTCGCAATTGACTTGTTTCGGAGCTCAAGAATTAGACCGCGAATCCGAGCATGCTTTGCTATGTATGTGAAGAGCTGCAACTTTCTGGCATCGCCTTCGGAAACGGTAGCAGAGTGCTCTTCTTCACCGGGATAGCACACATCCACATCGCTATCCTGGATATCGAGAGGGAGTCCGAGTGACTGACAAAGCAATCTCTCTGAGCAGTAAAGGCACCAGAATACCCTTCTTCGTATAGCAGCCTCTTTCGGCGTGAAGAAGGGAAACCTTGCTGGGCATCGATGGAGTCCGAGATGAAAAGCCATGCGGACGATGAGGCCTCCCAGTCGAGAGGCAGCGTTGAGATAGAGCATGGATATCAGGAACGTTTGAACTGCAAGAGCAGCCTGTGTCGCTCGAAGGGACGCTGGTTGGCAAAGAGCAAAAGATGAGCTGGATACAGCGTCCTCGATGCTACTAAATAAAAGAGAGCGTGGGATGCCTTGTTGAAGTGCACATCGTTGTCGAGAATCAGCTAGTGATATTGACAGGACGGACTTCAATATGACAAGATCGAGGTGGCCGAGTGATAAGACTTGCCCTTGGCTAACTTTTTCGAATATTTGTAGAACATCCTCTCCGTCAAGGAACGGCAGTGCGGGATGCCAGGCTTCGAAATAACCCTTGGACCATTCGACGAGCTGTTCAAATGAGGGATGGTTGACCTCATCATCAGCAATAGCCTCTTGAGGACTCCAAAGGAGGTTTCTCGGCCTCTCACGCGATCCAGCGCCCTGTTGTTGCTGAAGCTGATCATCCTCGCCTGGCACCAGATTCTCTGCTCCCGGAACCTGCGACGGCCTCAATGCTGACCGCCGACCAAGCCGCAGATATACGGTTCGAATAAAATGAATGCCGCTGCCGCTGCCAATAAATCGAGCTACGTCATGCTCTCCGGTGTCTCGCATCAGTCCATATTCCAGAGTCGTCCTTGATCCTAGATTGCTGTTTGCTGGTCTGCGTTTCCGTTTTCCAGTTCTCGTTTGGGTTTCAGGATCTCGATCCACAGGCGACCGAGACGTGGACATTGCTCAGAACAATTGAGCAAGGCTAGCGATTCCAAGTCGCCGGAGCTTGAGTTCACATCTCTGTGAATAGCGATGGATTGATGTTGAAATATTACTTGTCCAGGCAAGGTTCCTTAGGTACCAAGCGTAATTCGCCTGGCTTGCTTTTAAGTTCTGCTGCTGGGGTCCCGGAGAAGGAAAAGTCCGGGTTCCCATCCCTCGGACAAGATTTCCCTTCCACCTTACGCCGCTTCCCCAGATATCGATGTTCAAGCGATTAAACAGGATAAGCCAGCAACTCCTGCGGAGCTTCTCCTAAATGCCACAGAGTTCTATAGCTTGTGAGCCCTGTCGAGCGAAGAAGCGACGAGTAAGAGACGCAATCCAACCCCGCTTCACCCATCTCGCTAATGGCTTCATTTGTCTTCGTCATGTTAGTGTGATCGTAATTTGTAAGTATGCAACCCCAGATAAACAGTTTTATAACTAACGAAATATTTAGACCCGTTTGTCTTCAATGTGATCACCTACCATCGGCCTGCCAGTATCCAGAACAAAGCAAAAGGTCATATTCCATCCATCATTGATCATGAACTTGCAGGCTAATTCCCACTTACAGGGGTTTGCCTTCTGGGTATCTCAATAAGTTGGAAGCACGACTCTATGAGACAGAGCAAGCTTTGTTTCAACTACTGCAGGAAACTGCCGGCCGTCAGTCAACGAGTGATCGTCCGAGGACAAATTGGACCGTCCCCCAGCGAAGCAAAGCGGGACGGGTCCGTGAATGGGAGCAATTTCCTTTGGCAACGCAAACAGACTTGCGGACCTGGTATCAGCAGAAAGCAAGCGAGAGTGCGTCATCTCGACAGGACGAAGATGAGCCGCAGGCCAATACTTCAGATATTAGGGAAGAAATGTCTTCAATAATTGAGGATACCCTGTCCCAACCGTCGCTAAGTGGGAGGATGGAATTTAGTAAAGCAACGAGTCTATCGCGGCAACACCCCAACGTCTACTTTTAGCATTGCGATCTACTTTTTACGCGCTGAGAAACGCATTGTTCTACTCTGTATTTTAGAAATATATTATTGAATTACAAGATATTTACTTGTAGAGTCTGGGGACTGTGCCGAGGTGGCACACATGACTAATCCACGCCACCGTACTCCATTGGGTACGTACCTCAGGCCCGTTACGTAGCGGCCGCCCCAAACCTAACCTCCAGCTCATGATCGGCATCTCCCTGAACTTGCAGCCTTACCTTACCTTACCTTACCATCTGAGCGCCGCAACACAAACCGAACCGCAGTCTGACAGAGGCACTGCCTCGGACTTTAGTCATGGGCGCCAGTGACTCCAAGTTGGTCTTCAAGCAGGGCATCTTCCGTCTCTCAGAGGAGCGACACATCCCTGCCGACGATACCTACTGGACCTCTGTATGCCCCAGCCCGTGGACCCTGATGATGAAGCGTCTCCTAGTCGAAATATGCCAGAGCTGACTTGACCTCTAGTTCTGGGAGCTGCCCGAATCCTCCGAAGATGTCTTCAGCCTATTCACGCCCGCCGATATTCGTCGAACTCGCGACCGCGCAATAGAGAACCTCGAAACCCTTATCTTAGCAGTCACCTCACGGCTGTTCATACTCCGCCACCATCCGTCCTTCCCGGACCCCGAACTCGCGCCCGAACGAGAGGCTTTGAACTGCGTTAGGGTCCTGACGCGGGTTCTGCCTTACCTCTACGAGAAGGAATCGCTTGCAAATTGGGAAGAACGGTTCTTCTGGGCGCAACGAAGGAAACGCACACGACAGGCTGCCATCGCCAATGAGGTTCTCTTTGACGAGGCTCAAGAAGAAGAGGTCACCAAACCCGAGTCAGACAAGTTCGAAGACGTAAAACCGCTCGCCGAGGAGCTCATCGACACCCTGATCGACCTACTATTCTTCAGTGATCTGACAATACCCCGCCAGCCGCATGGCCAGTCCAAAGTTACCTACGCCATCTGGCAGAGCGGCGTTGGCTGCAACACTGCCGTGGCTACCACGAAGGAATATGAGAGCAACAGATCCGAGATTCTGCGTCTGCTATTGACCTTGACTGGTCAGAGTATGTACATGACTGCAGGAATTCTCCCGCAGAAAGGAGTTCCGGCCTTAACTCACCTCTGCTCCTGCTCGGACAAGCAGATCGTGCTTTCAGTTCTCTGCTCTCTGTTGAATACGGTAGGTGTTGTACTCAACGTTGTCAACTTATTCCCATTTCACTAATCCCATACAGACGCTGAAGTATAATCCGGCCACTTGGCGAGTGCCCTACAACACACTCATGTTCAAGGATGGGAAGCAAATGCTGGTAACATATTCCTTGCAATTCCTACTAGCACTGCTCTTATACCCGATCCCCGAGAATTCTTCGGCGCAGTCGAACAAGAACTTCTACCGACACTTTCTCGGTCGCTTGCATCGACCCCAGGATTTCCAATTCATCGTGGACGGCATGTCTCGGATATTGAACCAGCCTCTCCAAGAAAAGACGTCGTATCTCCCAGGGACACAGTCATCTGGGAACTTTGCGCCTGAGATCCTGATGCTGTTTTGGGAGATTACTCAGTGCAACAAGCGGTTCCGGTCGTTCATAATTGATACCGAGAGAGCTCATGACTTTGTCATTCTAGCTCTTTTTTATGCTTTGGAGTACAAGAATGATGCTGCGAAGCAAGGGGTGGTACGGATGTGTGCATTCTTGTTGCAGACCCTGAGCGTCGAGACCAACTTTGGAATCAATCTCAATAAGCATTTCGAGGGTCAAGAGACCCTTCCTGCTTCGATCCGAGTTCCCGGGTTCAGGGGCACTTATGCAGACTTCCTGATCCATTCGATCTATAACCTGATTGCAACGAGTCAGGGTAAACTAACGGCCATCTATCCAGCACTTCTTGCCGTGATTAACAATATCGCACCTTACCTCGAGGGCCTTAGCAGCCACAGCAGCACCAAGTTAATGCAGCTGTTCTCCTCCATGTCATCACCATCATTCCTCCTCGCCAACGAAACAAACCACGATCTTCTCCGTTCCCTTTTGGAGTCGATAAGCTCAAATATTGAGCACAAGTACTCTAGCAACCCAGAGTTAATATTTGCCATCTTGAAAAACAAGAAGAGAATCGAAGCTTTGCGCAGCTTCACGCTTGAAAGCGGACAGGAGGAGATCGAAAGAAGAAACCGACGAAGAAAAGATTCGGGTGGCCACATAGACCCATTTGACCCAGCATCGGTACGAAGCTCAGTCGAAAGTATGAGAAGCCCGACAAGCTCTCACCAGCGGCATGCGGCATTAGAGGAGGTCCCCGAAGATGGTGCTTTTGCGATTGGGGATGACGAGGACGACAGCGACGAGGATGACGATGACCCTCAACCGACGCCAGCGAGGTCAACTTCGAGCGAGGCACAATCGCAGGCGTCTTCAGCAGCAAACATGGAGGAAGCGCTGCCCACTCAGCTGCGAGGCATGTCCGAAAAAGCTAGAGGCAAGATGCCAGCCGGCGTCATGACTTTCTCGCGGCAGAACAGCTCTACAAGTCTGGGAGGATACTCCATGTCGGGCCAATCACAGACAGGCGCTTTTGAGCCGACAGCGCACTGGATCGACAGCTGGTTGCCGGAGCTTCCTCTGCATACCATTCTAGCCGTCATCCAGCAAGTGTCGGCGTTGCTATCAGAGCAGGCAATCGCAAGTGATGTTGCCTCGACCGAGACGCTTCAGAGAATTCGAGGCATCAAGTTGGTCGGCATCGAGCCCTCAGACCCCAAGGTCCATTCGTTCGAGTGGTCTCAATTGGCCCTGGGATGGTACGAGTCGCTCTTATGGGGAATAGTCTTTATGGGCGAGATGCAGGTTGCCAGAGGCACAATGGGTGTCTGGAATGGAACCGCCATCAAGCTCTTCCGAGTTCAGGAAACCGCATCAGAAGGGCCGACGCTGACCTCACCTAGAGGCGCTGTTGATGCCGTTGGGAACAATATCGTGTCTCGACTTGGGCAGATCAACCTACGCGGGGGCCCAGCAGCAGGCGGCCAACCTCCGCCTCCCCAACGAAACAACTAAATAGAGGCAGTCAAGAGACTGGGGGGCTTCAGCAGCAGTACTCCGGAAAGTAACGTATTGAGGGAGCGAGGCGGTCAATCGAGTTTCTGTTTGAGGTGTCTTCCGAAAGGCATCTATGGGAACCAGCGTCATGGTCCCGACAAGAGAGAGCTTTCTTTTCCTAAATGTCAGGTCGACAGATGACTTTCCATATCGGTGTTTAGGTGTCTAAAGGACGATATTCCAGAGCTGGTCGTTTTCTCGTATCATGAGGGTGCAAACAGGGTAATGGGGATGATCACAGTGGCAAGGAGACGCGGCATACGGAGTGCGTTCAGAAAGATTAATCCAAAGTCAGTAAAATGCTCACACGCGACCCATTAAAGAGTCTCTTTCGGCACCCATGGAGTGCACATCTCAGCCTGAACGAGTCAATCACCCCCTTCGAGACCTGCCGATGCCCTGATCTGTGGCGGAAGTCCTGCTGTGGCGCACCCATCACAGCCACACCCGCCAATCGAAACCAGGGTCTTCCCCGCTCGGGCCAGCAGCCGCATCAGCATTCCTTGATTTGCACGCGCTGAAACGCCGCTCCAACCTGCTTCGAGGCCACGCGACAGGGCCGCGGCCGAAACCTGCGGCGTGGCATCCTGGCGATCATTTCCGACACGAGCCGGGATACGTGTGCACCGCCACTTATCACGCCCTTGCTTGCGGCTCCAGCCAATCAGCGCGCGCCTCGGACCGTTTGCACCGGCGGCGGCAACGCTAAAGCCACAGCTGGCGGCGCCCCGCTGGGGCTAGTGCTGCGACGCAAGCCACGGGGGCTGGTCCCAGGTCCCTTAATTCGAAGCTGCAGATAATATCACGACCGGGGGATGTCACTGGAGGGAAGTAATAAAGGGCACTGTGGAAGCTCAGGGTCCCGTCAGGTGGGCGTCGTGGCCCTACTTTTACCCGTTGGCCCGGCTTCCTCTGGTTTCTGTTGCGGACGCGAAAGCCTCACCTTGAAAAGCTGCGCCACAGTTGGATCGCAGATCGCTTCACTGTGTAAGAAGAGAGACATCGCCATGGCTGAGGCAGAGGGGACGACGACGACTGCGCCTGCGGAGGACGAGGTCGCGCTGTATCGAATTCATGTGAGTCCTGCTGAAGTTTGCGCGAGTTGGAGGTTGTTGGTGCTGACGGGTTGGACAGGTCTCGAGCAGGTATTTGGATCTGACGAAGCAGAAGCTGGAGCTTACTCGCTTGCCTCATGAGAATGGGAGGCCGCAATCAGCGGACTGGTGGGAGCCGAAACCTCAGGTCGAGCCGCTGATTGATTTCTGGTAAGCATCATGTCTGAAGTCAATAGCCGGGTTGAGGCTGACAGAGCTGATGGTTGCTCAGGCTGGAACAGTATTCATGGCGAGACCAGGAGGATGAGCTGAACAAGTCGCTTCCTCAGTACCGCACCGCCATCAAACCAGAATTCTCGCCTGTTCCCATCAGAATTCACTTCATCCATGCACGGTCACCTCACGCAAATGCCGTGCCGCTGCTCCTCATCCCTCCCTTCCCCTTGACCAATCTCTCCCTTGGCAGCCTCGTTGCGCCGCTCACAGATCCCGAGGATGCAGGGCAGAACCAACCATTTCACCTGATTATTCCCTCATTACCAGGCTTAGGATTTAGCGATGCGCTACCGAATAACACATCCCCGGCTCAGGTGACGGCTGATCTCCTAGACGCGCTGATGGGGAGACTCAAGTATCCTCACTACATCGCCAGCAGCGCCGGGTGCCTTTCTACGTCTCCGGCGGATATCGACTGGCGGATCCTCAAGTGTCTTTCAAATGACTTTTCAAAGTCCTGTCTGGGAGTTCACGCAATCAACCCGCCGCTACTGTCGCCAAAATTAGGAGAGTCGCCTGTTGGTTGGACGAAGTGGACGGTGGCCAACTTCTTCCATACCAGCATGATGGGTTACTCAAAAGACGATTTTGCGGCAATACGCAGACTAGGAAAATCCAAGCGAGGCGCGAAGAAGACATTGAAAGGGGTGGGCATGTTCGGTGATGGTGACCTGGACCCCAACACGCTGTCTTATGCTCTATGCGACTCACCAACAGGGCTTCTTCTCTATGTCTTGAAGATGCTTCGTGTTCTCGACCCAGCAAAGGAACTTTCCCCTGCGGAGATTATCACCCTGACAGAGCTTCTGTGGCTGCCCGGTCCGGAAGCCGCGCTGAGATTCTGGGCGCAGGCGGCGTCTCGCGGCGACAACGAGGATCTCAGGAGGCCAGCTCACAAATTCAAGATGGGCGTGACTGTGTTCCTCGGCGAAGAGGACGCATCCGAAGACCGACAACAACAGCAAAGCCTTCTGCCTCGACCCGCCAGCTCGACATACGCCTGCCCAGCATGGGCGCACTCGCGGTACCAAGTGCTCAGTCTAAAACGAGTCAAGGGAAAACCAGGGTTCTTGATCCGCGACAAGCCAGAGGTCATAATCGACGGAGCAAGAGCGCTCGCTAAGGCTATTCTGGCGACGGACAAGAGGATGCAGCAGGCCGAGCAGCCAGGCGCCGTTTTGCTGGAACAGGTTGTAGATGAGGGCGGCCGCACAGCTCCAGCGGATTTGTCGGGGACGACGGTGCAGGATACAGCAGAGTTGTCTCCGGGGTTGTCGGCCAAGGCGCAGGGCAAGCAGGTTGAGTCGCCTATTCAGGACGAGGCAGGGTTTCTGGTTCCTCCGGGGATGGGGTCGAAGAAGCCGTCTTCGTCAGGGGAGAGCTCCCAGCAAGCGAGTTGAAGATAATGATTGAAAGCCAGGCAACATATGGAATATGAATTTAGAGGGAGGTTTTGGGGCGAATGAGTTTTTGGATTTTCTCTGTTGATACCAATGGTAGTGTGTACGCTTTCATGCGAACAGGATTAGGGTTAATTGGACGAATAGCATGGGATGGATAGCATGATCAGGCTGAGAGCAGCAAGACTGAGAAATGATTCTCTTGAGATTTAATTGCTGTTATAACAAGAACAACTCTAATTGGGGTTTACAAGGTCTTTATAAAGAGTCAGCTTATTAGCGCATGTGGATGGACCCGAAAATCAGGCACAGTCCGCTGTCAAAGCACTGTGCGAAAACGCCTTCTCCAGACCTCATCTCATCTCATGTATCATCAACCAAACCCCTCGCTCACTCACTCTTCACACCCGCCAGCCATGTCCGACGACCTCCACGATGAAGTCGAGGCCCTCAACTCCATCTACGGCGACGGCACGCTAACCCTCGAATCCGCACCCGCCACCTATATCCTCAGTCTCCCCGGCGAGGCCTCTTCCCTGCGCCTCGAATTCTCACCCTCATACCCGGCCGCACCGCCCACCGTCCTCGGCACGCACCACAGCTCGGGCGGCGTCAAGGGCGCAGGCGCTCGCGATCTAGCGCTGTTTATTGCAGTGCTGGGCGATGTGTATCGGCCTGGGGAGGTGTGTCTGTTCGATGCGGTGGAGGAGTTCGTGCGGCGCTGGGAGGAGGAGGTCGAGCATGAACCTGAGCCGGAGCCGGAGCCGGAGCCGGAGCCTCAAGTAGAAGTTCAGGAGATGCAAGAAGACCTCCCCGCGCCGCCATGGACCATCTCCGACCCCGTCATAGAATCCAAATCCACATTCATCGCACACGTCGCGCCCGTCACATCCCCCGCCCAAGCGCGGCTCTACGTGCAAGCGCTCCTGGCCTCAGACCGCCGCTTCCGCAGCGCAACGCATAACATGACGGCGTGGCGGATTCGCGGAGGCGCCGGTGGCGCGACGTTCCAGGACTGCGATGATGACGGCGAGGCGGCGGCGGGCGGGCGGCTGCTACACTTGATGCAGGTCATGGACGTGTGGGATGCCATGGTTGTGGTGTCGCGCTGGTACGGCGGCGTGAAGCTGGGCCCGCGGCGGTTTGCGCTGATCAACGGGGTGGCGAGGGATGCGTTTGTGAAGGCGGGGATGGTGGAGGAGACGGGGAAGAAGAAGAAGTGATGATGGTGTTGTGGTCAGGGACGGACTTACTTATACTCAACGGCGTCTTGTTCATGGCTCAGGGGGTCACCGTGGTCAGCTGGCGCTTCACTCAGGCATCACACCTTACGAAATCAACGACACACATCTTGAATATGCAAATCTCTCTCGCCGAGTTTTTGTTCCCATTTGGCTACGCGAAGTGACAACAAAAAGCTGGTGGTATCTCGCAACACGATGGAACCGACCCTTCAAGGAGGTCCAAAAACGCCGCCCATCCAGACCTATATACCGGCCACCCTCACCACCTCCTTTTTTATATAAAACAGACCAACACCAGAGAAAATGCCTTGAAATGGAGAGTACCATTCTCATGCGCCAATCCGGGACCAGACACTCATGGCCGGGAAACTCGTCATCATCAATCATCTGCCATCGTACACAGCATTCAAAATCTTCACCTGCTCCTGACACTATACTTCCTTATGCAGCAACGGTTTCAAAATCTCCAAGGCTCGAACGGATTGCGCCTCGGGGAGGATGACGGCTCCGGCGCGCGCGGTGGAGAGGTAAGAGAGCTCAGAGCTCGAGGTCATCTGCATGTCTTGCACAAGTCGGCCAGCGACGCCGCAGACAATTCCCGTGGCCTCAAATGGCAGGTTTGCAAGGTCGAGGAAGATGGGGATCATCGTCCCATCCGTATCGCCAACGAGCGAGTCTCCAAACACGTGCAGCAGCTTTCGGTCCAAGAGCAGTGATGGAGGGTCGTCCTTAGCCAGCGTGAGAGACATGAATCGTGGCTGAGACACCAGCGCCGAGATGATGCAGGTGTATAGTTTTGTGTCAACGTTGTCGGCCCAACTGGGTCGTCGTCCAATTCCGGTCACCTGCCGACTCATAGGCGGACGCTGAGAAAAGACCGACTCGAGCTGCGAAATTTCGCGCCCCGAGCATTGGACAAGCTTGAGGCCCTCTTCAATGTACGGCGTCACGCTCCTCTTCTTGAGCAATTCGAAAGTTCGGTTCTGCAGTTCGCCGACGTTGGACGGCGGCGGGGTAGCTGGCGGCGATGTTGTCCTGCTGCTAGCCCCTCGTTTATGGCCGTATGCGTCTGGGTTGACGAATCCAGACTGGTCTTCGGACAGCACAAAGCCCTTGGCGAGAAGCGTCTGGATGACGTTGTGGCGCTCCTTGGTGGGGACGAGAATGAAGTCGGAGTAATAGGTGGTGATGAAGAAGATGGGGATGCCTGCCAGCGCAAGAGGCGACGTCAGGTCCATAACCCGGCCGGCGGCGTCCAGCCCGGCGCTGATCACGGAGAGAACCATATACGAGTCTTTGGAAACGGAGACGCTGCGCTGCGCAGGGCGCGGCAGGTTTGCGATAGCAGGCTCGAAGACGTTCTTGGCCCATGACGAGTGGCAGACGACAGAGACCTCGATGGGGGTCACGCTGACGTTGAGGAAGCCATGCTGCGAATCCTCGGTGAGGCCCTCGAGCTCGTACTCGGGCGAGTCAGGGTCGGAGCTTATGCGCTGCGAGGGCGGGAGGAGAACGCGCAGGATGGGTTGGAGCAGGACCGAGTAGAGTTCGAATGGGATGTGAATGAGGGTATAAGTGCCATCCTGAGAGTAGTGGTTAGCAAATCCTATATTGTCTAATACAGCGACTCGGATTGTCTGCAAATTGGGGTGCTCGCGTGAGGTTGACCGCGGCAATTTGGACGTGTGGTCGTGTTTACTCTCTTTCGTGGTGCGGCGACTTACATGGAACGAGATCTGAGGGTTCATCTTGGCAGCCTGTCGCCTTCAAAGAGACGCTCATGCGCGACCCAATGGCAAGCGACAAGAGAGGCGATCGAGACCAGGGGAAAATGGAAGGAAAAAGGAAAAAAAGTCTCGGCAACTCGACACCTCCCTTGGGCTAGGTCGAGATTCGCCCGTGGCCGCGGAGGGGGGCGAACTGGTTTTGTATTGTCCCGATCGTCTGGTCTGGTGGTGACTCGAACGATAAGCGCTCCCTCCAGGCTGGGCTGGGGCAGCGAGCGTTCGTTATCAGCGACCCGGCGGAGTGATAAGATTCATCAGGGACCAGAAACCGGAGCCGACACTATTTTAGGGCCTCTAGAGCACGTTAGAGGGAGGGGACGTGGTGGAGAAGGAAGGATTCTGGTTTCCGAAGCGCGGCCGATGCGAAGATGATGTGCATATAAGCTGAGTGTTCGAGAGAGAGGCGAGGCAGCGGGTTGGGGGAGAGAAGAGAGGCTGGAGGAGGAGAGGCGGAGAGGTAGAGGAGGGGAAGAGAGGTGGTGGAAGTGGAAGAGGTTGGCGGATGGTCGGGAGCTTAATACCTTATGTACTGTGCCTGAAGTTACCTGGCAACTTAAGTGCCTCTCATGGGTACGCGCGCAAGGCATGCCCTGGGCAGTTTGTACCTGATGCAGCGCGGCATGAGCTGGTCGGTACCTTAATTGCTCCCAACGACAGAGACAGACGCCTTTTCACACGATCCACGCAAAGGATCCAGCTGGAGCCAAACCTGAAGCGGCTGGGCTTCAGGGATGTCTGCATGCTCTAGCCGGCGGCAGCGGTGGTCTCCCGTGACAGAAGCATTCCCAGAACAGCGCAGCTGAAGCCACGAGAGACATGGCTTTCGGCGATGGTGGTCAGGGGGACGGGGGTCCCATCGTGCATGTTCCCTGACGGGCTAGAGGCGATGACGGGAGCTTCAATGCGCATATTGGTGGCGTCTTCCCGCAATTGGGCCATGCTGTCTCACGCGTCAACCAACTGCAAACTTGTGACCTCCTCCCTCCGGCCTAGCTGCAGCAGGCTCACGTACGGCACCGATTGAGGTGCATCCGGAAGGATGATCTTTCCATAGTTCCATCAGTGAGATGACGACGACGACACGATGTCTTCATGGTTCGGGCTTTAGGGCAGTGGGCTCACAGGTGCTTCTACGTCGAGATCGCAGATGTTAGTCAAGCGGGCAAGTCAACGAGATCAACAGAGACAAGCATTAGACGCGGAACGGCGAGATCGACATCCGACGGGAGCCCCCGCGGCAATTATTTTATTTCAACGTTGGGATTAATTGTTGAGGAAGATTTTGTGCTCGTAGATGCAGAACATTAAAAGAAAGCACGAGCCTGCATATTGACGCCTTCCACTTCGATGCTGAGAAGGAAGGAGGGAAGGAAGGCACCTGCATATTTCGACTATTGCAGGCACAAGCTCTGACCATCAGGCACATCTTCTACAGACTCTGTTCTGCGCTTAGAATTGATCCTCAATCTTCCCACTCTCACACATTCAGAATGTACATCCACATCATCTAGCATCACTCCCTATATTCTTCTGCACCAGTCCCGCTAACACGTTCTTCAGCACCTTGACGTCATCACTCAAGGTGACCCCTTCTTCCCTTCCTCCCTTTTTTCCGAGCCACGAATCAGATTGACTATCAACATCATCTAGACCATCACCTGCCCATGCACCTAGCATCTGCCATGCCTTAATGTTCTCACCATCGCTATAACACGTTCGTCCGGCCGCAAACCCGCATCCGAGATCGACTTCGAGCTGTGGGGCGCGAAATTCAGGATGCAACTCAACTCGTGGGGGTGTCATCTGGCCTGGACCCGGGAGAGCTGCAGACGGCCTATTGTGGCTGTTCCTTTCGGGCTGAGATGCGTCTCCTTCGGGCCTGGAACTTCGTATTGCGAGACATGCGGCAGCCAAAAGAAGCCGGATGCTTGTCCCCAGCCAACGGCATATCGCAAACGTCAATAAGCCTGAACACTACCGAGCTGAGACAGACACGGGAAGCGCATTCCCCTGCGTTGGTTCTGACACCATCATCGTACGAATTCCAACGGCATGTTTTCCCTGTACTCTCTACTTCAACAATCCTCGTCAACCCGCGTCCTCGCGCCAACTCTCGTCGACGTCGGCTCAATCCCTTCACCAACAACATCGGTTCCCGTCACCCTATCTCTCTATTAAGTCTTTCGGGTACAGTACCTCCACACTGAAACCGCGACTAAAGAACACTAGCGAGGTTGACGCCCGAGATGCCCATTGAGACTTTTCTACTTACCCCACGACATGGCGTTATAACGGGCGCAACAACGAAAAAAGCCTCCACCCGCTGCGCCGTGCGCTCTCAGAATGGCCTCCTATTGCTGACTCTTCCCGCAAAGACTTGACTCGCGGTGTTACAGCGTGACCCTTCCACTAACAAGGAAGCCTGTCCCCCGTGCTCGGTCCTGTGACAATGCTGCTAGCAACTCCCCGCAGTTGAGATCGCTCCCCCATGTCAGCAGCGGGGGCGTCTCACACACGGGGAGGCGGCACACTCTCTTCAACCAACAGACCACCACCAACACGGTCTATCTATCTCTGTCTTTGTCCTCCTAGGCTTGAAGCCATCGTGACGAGGATCGTCAGAGGAAGCAATCAACGGCTCTGGTTCGGAGAAGAGGGGCAGACCCTTGTGGGCCGGACTCCAGAGTCCGAGTGGGCTGGTTTCCGGTGGCCCTGCGATAGATAAAGAATCGCAATTGCAAAGGGCGCTGACACTTCAACGATTTGCTAGGGCCGTTTTTGACGAGATGCACCGCGGGTCACGAGAATTTCACGATAATTCATGCGGTTTTTACGGTCCACGTCTATCAACCCCTCAAACCATAACTCCTAGCCTCGGTCCTTCTACCACAAGCCCCATGGCCACATTACTCCTTGCCGCGTCTAGATCTTCGTGTATTGCCCCCCGTTCCTCAGGAGCTTTGACCTGACGTTATCAACGACTTGTCACTTCTCCAGAGCTGGATCCGTCTCATCTGGATTCTCTTCCCTTCCTCCACCCCACGCTGCGAGGCACAGTTCATGCATGTCATCCATCACAGACACCATCCAGGCCCTGGCCCAATCGCCACCTGGCCTGGCCAACCTCACCCATGTCAGACGTGGTCATCCTTGGTCTCTTCGTCGCCTCCCATGCCACAGACCCATCCCGATGCCGAGTTGAGGAGTGTCTCATTTCGTTGCGGGCGTCCAGAGCTGCCCAGTCGACCGATGATGCTGCGTCATCGAGCCACAGCAGCATTGCACTTTTCGCGCGTGGCAACATCGAACGGGCTGGTTGGTTGAGTGAGGATTTTTCCCTCGGATTTTTAACGTTGTCTACTTTTTGGGCTATCGCTTGACTCCCACGACGACCAGATTCCGAGGGCTCAGTTTGTAGTCAAAGACCGTCTCAACCCAAGCGTGTTGTACCTCCTCTTGCTCCTTCAGGAACGTCCAGCGGTCCGCAACGATGAGACTCTCAACAGCCATGGCACTGAAAGCCATGAGGCTCCAGACGGCGCAGAGCTCAGCCTTTCGGGGCATATAAATGGCCTCATAATGCTCAATCTCCTCGTCGGTTACGTCAGACATCTTCTCGCGGATGACATCAACGTACTGTTTATAGTCGTGATTTGTCATGAGCTTTTGGATAGCGCCGCGAACATAAGCCTTAAGGGAGCCGTAGCAACTCTTACGTAGAGAACCAATGATGACGGGATTAGTGCTGATGTCGAAGGGTGATTCAGAATCCGAGATAGGAGCGGCCTCGGTACTCGGAGAGGAAGAAGCATCGTAATGTCTGACTTTGGTGACGACACCACGGTCGAGAAACATCTTCTGCAGAACGGCACGGTAAAAGTGCCGTGAGAAGAAGCCCGCGCTCTCCTTCTCAGACCAATTTGCGGGTGCCTGGCAAGCCATCATGCGAGCCGTGATGTTGAGCCGCACACCCTCACCATCGTAGGTAGAGAATTTGTTACTCATGGGGAACCCCTGAGGATCATGCTTCAAAGATTCCCTCGTGAGCCTACCGTTGACGGCTTGGAGCGTCGGACGCAGGAATGGTTGCTTGTAAGTCGGAGGACCAAGTTTCTCTGTCACCAGATTGTAGCAGCATCCCACGATGGCGACGGCTTTGATGTCGGGATTCAGCACCAGTGACCGGATCGCAAAATGTGAGAGGTTTCCGCACGAGTGAATTGAGATAGCCATCAGTCTCAGATCCTTCTTTCGCTCCTCGGATGCGCTGCTCTTGTCGATTTGAGAAATCACGTCGGCGAGATCGCCGCTGTCGAGTCGTCCAGATATGTATTCGACATAGCCCTTGCCCTCCTCCACCGCGTACTCTGCTCCGAGATCTTTTATAGGCCTGAAGTCAAATGCTTCATCCCCCGCAACTTGCCGGATGGCCTTTTCCAGAGCGTCAGGATCTCCTTTGTCGCTTTGAGCCTTGATCTCAACGATCTGGTTCCAGAGTTTCTTGTTCCTCTTGACGATGGGCTTGATGGCCAGCCCGGACTTGATGTCTAGCCCTCGCGCTGCAGAGACATTGTTCTCCCGCCCCTCCACGGCGACGACATGGCGATTGTATGGCTCGCTAGCGAGGGCGCGGCCGAGATAGTTCTGGCCGCTGCCGAAGTCGACAAAGTGCGAGATGCCGTCCCCGCCGCGCTCCTGAGCAATGTCGTCGGACAACCGATCCACGTAGTCGGCAAAGTTGGTCACCTCGTGAATCTTCTTGGGATTCATGCCTACGGCGACAGAGCGCGGCAGCACGGGCAGCTTCTGCTTACGCGGGGTGAAGGAGCGGCCGATGGAGAGGCTGCGAACGGTCCTGATGTAGTCGATGAAGCTCTGCGGGGGAGGCAGGTCAGAAGGGAGGGTGAGATTATCGAGGTCGTCCCGCATGAGCAGGTCGAGCAGTTGCATGATGTTGATGGATAGCAGGAAGGACTTCCATTCCGGGGGGACAGCGTAGTGGAAGAGGCCGGGTTCCATGGTGAAGAAGTCGAGGATGTGGACGCCGCCGCAGAGGATTTGGAACGTCTCTGAGGAATGTGAGAAGTCGAGGAGTTTCTCAACGTACTCCTCAGGCGAGGAGAAGTCGCCATTGAATGGCAGGGGCTTCTCTGGTATCATGGCTGGTGTTTCGAGGTTTCTTTAGATGCCCAGCAGTTACCCTGAAGTGGTGTTAATTTTGGTGTGTGCATAAAAATGTGCCACTCCGGTGGATTATGGTGAGACTTAAAAAAGGTCTTACTAACGAATGAATGAATGAATCCTTAGGTGTTTTTGTTTTTCTCAAGGTGCCATATAGTCTTGCGCATGTGGTCGTTACAGTGAGCAACTGTCTCCGTGTCCTTCGTATATGAGACTGGTAAATCAAGGATATTCGAGAGATAATGAGGAATTTCCTTATTTGGAAATCTTGAAAAATACCCCGAGATATATGGACGGCCGTAGAGTATCCGGAGAAATCTGTAAATCGAGGGCAAGTCGTCTTGGACGAGTCTCAAAATTCTTCTAAGTTGGTGCGAGGTGGATTTTCTAGCCCAGCCTGGTCAGCTCGGTGAGGCTGCACCACACCGATAAGGTAAGTCAGGTACGTACCGCAACCGGCGCAACGTCATTCGCAGAGACTCGAGGTCTAAATCGCAACCTAACTCTAGGTGGCATCTTTCGACCTCGCATCTTCGCAGCGCAATTACGGCGGCAGACAAACCCATGCATCTCGACACCTCTTCGCCCAAAGGATGATGTCCTCAACAAACGAGGAGGACCCCTTCCTCCAGGTCCAGCAGTACGTTGCATCCGTCCCTCTCTCCCCTATCGGAACCCCAGACTTACAGTGCATCTAATCCAGAGATGTCCTCGCCCAGCTCGAGGCCGCTCGGCCGCTCTTCACGTCCTACCTGCGCATCCGCTCCCTGACGAACACGCCCGCATCGCCCGAACTAGCCTCCGCGCGCACCGACCTCGAAGCCGCGCTCTCCTCGCTCGCCGACGACCTCGAGGACCTGGTGGAATCTGTCCAAGCGATAGAGTCCAACCCCGCCGCCTTCGGCCTCTCCGCGCAAGAAGTCATGCGGCGCAAGCGCCTCGTGCAGGAAGTCGGCGGCGAGATCGAGGACATGCGCGAGGAGCTACACAAGAAGATCGATGCTCGGAGCGGCGGCGGAGATCTGCCGGACCCGAATGCGTTTGCGATTCCCGACGGCGAGGACGACGGGTATGCTGAGTTCGAGCAGCAGCAGCAGGTTGAGATGATGCGCGAGCAGGATCAGCACCTGGATGGTGTGTTCCAGACGGTCGGGAATCTGCGGCGGCAGGCGGACGATATGGGCCGCGAGCTGGAGGAGCAGCGCGAGATGCTGGAGGTCGTGGACGACACGGCGGATCGGCTCGGCGGCAGGCTGCAGAACGGCATGCAGAAGCTGCAGTACGTGATGCGTCAGAACGAGGACCGGCTGAGCAGCTGCTGCATCGCTGTGCTCATCTTCGTGCTTATACTACTGTTGATTCTTTTGCTGGTGCTATAGCGACGTTCCAGCACGCTGCCTTAGGTGTCATGTTTATTCACGAAGCGAGAAGGGTTTTGGGATTGGAGTTTGATGGGAGAGACTGTTTAGACCAGCCACCGGGAGTTTATCTTTTGTTAATTTGTATACTAAAGGGATAGACATAGTCGTTATTGTAGCCGTCCTAACGGCGGTGCACATAATCCAAGAAAGTCCGTTAACACCCTGCCGCACGCCTTTTTCAATGCTTTGATACACGTGGCGACTTCATACCTAACGCCATAGTTGTAGTTTCATAACGAGATGATCCCTTTCTTAGCCATATTCCATTCTTTTCCGTAGCTCGAGATGTATCGCTCAAACTAATATCAATCCTCCATCGGCCTTGAACATCTCGGCCAGTGCCCGCAGCGATCCAGCAGCTGTCGCGGACTCGGGTGCCTTCTTAGGGAACTCAACGAGGGCGAGCTGCAGTGCGGCAAGGCCAGCGTTTCCGTAAAAGGTGAGAAAGCGCTGCTCGTGGCCCTCTATCATAGATCGCAGTACTACGTACTGCGTGTTTGAAATCTCCCCAATGGGAGAGTTGACGATGCCGGCTAAAGCTTTCCAGTAGTTCACCGGCGGGTAAGGATTCGTCTTGGAGGATCTGCTGAAGTCTCTTAGTGACAGAGACGCGTATCCGGCGCCGAGACCCGTCATGCGGTCGTTGTGGCTTTGCTCAGTGATCCACGATGGCCCGTCCTTCTTCCAACCGATGGCCAATCTGCCGCGTTCCATCTTGTCGTTGCCCCTGAAGCCAAAGAGAACCGGGCACACTATGCGGAACTTGGCCATGAGAATGTCGATGAGCGTTTGACCCCGCCAATGGAATTCCTTTTGCGAGAAGATATGAGCAGTGAATACCCCGATGGGGTCTGCAGCCTTTGGGTTTGCGCCGCATTCATTTATGAATTGGTTGATAATGGCCTTGGCGCAAATGTTGATTAGGTAGATGAAGAGTGATGGCATTGTGGGACCATTGTGTTCGGCTTGCTCAGCAGGCTCTCTCTTCTCACGCACAAACAAGCTGACATCGATTGGGGGACTTGGTATTTGTCCCGACAACGATTCTTTGAGCGTTGTGGTGATTTTGCTGATCTATTGAGGGTAAGTCGGTGCAGACGTGGACTGGTTACTTTATAGGACTTACGGGTTGGGCGTTGGCTCCTTTTCCTCCAGTGAGCTGTCCAATAGACACCCGGATTTCTCTTCGAAACGTTCCCATCTTCCCCTTCAGCGGTGACCCTGGAACCTTGGCCTGGGCCTGGAGTTCTTTCCGTAGCTTCTTCAATTCCTGGTGAATCTGCATATATCGGTCTTGTACTGGAGCGGCGGGCCTGGCGGGTGTGGTAGCCGGTTTCACAGCTGGAGCAGGTGCGGGAGCCGTAGAAGCAGCAGGCTGTCCGAACGGACTGATTGAGGCTTTGGGTTGAGTCGTAGTAGTTGGAGCAAAAGGACTGGCTATCGCTGGTTTGCTCTGAGCTGCAGCCGCAAACGGGCTGCTCTTGTTTTGGTTCGAGAAGACGCCATTGGTCTGTGTGGATGGCGGCTTTGGCTCTGAGGGAGGAGTGGTTGAAGGTTCGGATTTCTTTGGTTCTTGAATTGGTGTTGATCCGTTGACAGCCGGGGTGATTTCTTTCTTCTCGGGAGTAGGCTGAGGTGCTGGTTTCGGTTCTGGTTCGGGAGGTGGCCGGGGTACTGTCTTGGCCCGGAGCTCTCTGAGTCTGAGTTCCTCGGCTGCCAGCAGCGCCTCTGCCTTGAGTCGAGCCTCCTCTTTCTTCTTGTCGTCCTCGATCCGGCGATGCTCTCGCTCGATCTCGTGTAGCTCGTACACTCGAATAGCTGCTTCGCGGACGCGCTCATGCTCGAGTTGGGCCGCGATCAGCGCATCGCGATGGCTGAGCTCGTTGTTTCGGTCGTCGGACAGGAAGCTGGAGATGAACCGACGCTCGGGGCTCGTTAGCAGTTGGCTCCGCCTCGCGGGCGACGAGCGCGTCATCTTTCGAGTATTTGGTGGACGTTGATTCGAGGTCACAAAGGCTTCAATATGGAAGACACTTCCTTAGTCATCATGTTCGACGGAGCTATGGTTCTCACGTGACCGCCACTAAATATATCCACCTCACACCCATGTCAATGCGGGCGGCATAGTATAGGACGTCTCACTATCATTTCTCCTACCAAGGCTCTTTCTTGACTGTTACCACGCAATCATGGGGACTCTCGTGACCGTGGCAACGTGTGCGCTCAACCAGCACTCGCTGGACTTTGAAGGCAATCTTCGGAGGATCAAACAGAGTATCCACGAGGCAAAGAAGGCGGGGGCGACGTTGCGTGTCGGACCCGAGCTTGAGATCACAGGATACGGTTGTCTGGATCATTTCCTCGAGAATGAGGTTTAGGAAAACTCGTGGGACTCGCTCTACTCTATTTTGACATGAGTCTTTGTATGGCATTGTCATTGACGTTGGTCTTCCTCTCCTCCATCGTAACTGTAGGTATAACTCGCGCGCTATTATCCTCAACGGTAAGATCATCTGCTTGAGGCCAAAGCTTTACCTTGCCAACGATGGAAACTTCCGCGAGATGCGCTTCTTCACGCCGTGGAAGGCACCGCGGCACGTTGAAAAATACTTTCTCCCGCCACGAATCCAGGAACAGCAAGGCTGTCGCCAGGTTCCCATTGGCGATGTCATTCTCTCTACCATTGATACATGCTTAGCTGCTGAGACTTGCGAGGAGCTCTTTACGCCAAATAGCCCCCATATCGAAATGTACGTGGATGTGTCGGTCTATAATTGCTGCGTATAGCTGACCAAGCCCTAGGGGGCTTAACGGCGTCGAGATCTTCACAAACAGCAGCGGCAGCCATCACTCTCTTCGCAAGCTAGACCAGCGCATTGCGCTTATTTCGGAGGCCACTCGTAAAAATGGCGGGGTGTACTTGTACGCCAATCAGATTGGTGTACGTATCTTGCTTTTGAAGAAACTCGTTCTTTTGCTCAAAGAGTGAAACTCAGATTGGTAGCTAACTCCAGGCTCCAGTGTGATGGCGATAGACTGTACTACGATGGTTGCGCCATGATCTTTGTCAACGGGGAGCTTGTTGGGCAGTCATCTCAGTTTTCGTAAGATTATGGCTGGTTTGATGTGTACATCCACATGGCTAATTGTTTGCAGACTCAATGAAGTTGAGGTCATCGTTGCGACAGTAGACCTTGAGGAAGTTAGAGCTGCGCGATGCGCCCCTTCACGAGGCCAGCAAGCGGTGCAAGCTCATGAATATCAGCGCATCGAGGTTGATTTCTGCTTGACTAGCGACGATCTGCCCACGCCAACCCCTACGCGCCCACCGCGGTATCATCTTCCCGAAGAAGAAATTGCCCTTGGTCCCGCTTGTTGGTTATGGGACTTCCTCCGTAGGTCCAAGGCTGCAGGTTTCCAACTGCCATTGAGCGGCGGCATTGATAGCTGCGCTACCGCCACCATCGTATACTCTATGTGCAGATTGGCGGTTGCCGCTGCGAAGGAAGGGAACGAGCAGGTTATCGCCGATATGAAGCGCATCGCTGCATACTCGGACAAACTACCTGAAACTCCAGAGGCGCTTTGCAACCAAATCCTGCACACGGTATACTTGGGTATGGAGGCTCAGAGCAGTAAGGAAACCCGGCAACGGGCCAAGGATCTGGCCGAACGCATTGGGGCGTACCACGAAGATGTGAACATTGACACCGTGTTCCATGCTACTAAGAACATTCTTACTCAAGCAACCGGCTTCACTCCTCAGTTCAGGGGTTAGTGTAGAAGATATACCATACCGTCTCGCTCGACCTTGACCACTAACCCTTATTAGTTCACGGGGGCTCAAACACACAGAACTTGGCTCTGCAGAACATCCAAGCTAGATCACGAATGGTACGCCATTTCCCTTACTTGGCCAATGGCCCCTGGCACACTATACTGATGGTTGACAGGTACTCACTTATTACTTCGCCCAACAAATGTGCGAGGTTCGAAAGCGGCCAGGCGGTGGCTCATTGCTGGTTCTTGGAAGCTCGAACGTTGATGAATGCTTGCGTGGATGTGAGTGGGACTTTGGACTTGTTATAAATTATGCTGACATTCTACCTAGATCTTACGAAGTATGACTGTATGTTCTCATATTTCTTCTTGCTCGAGATTGTAAGTGGAAGTTGTACAATAAGCTGACCGCCCTAGGCTCCTCTGCCGATATCAACCCCATTGGCTCCATCAGCAAGGTCGATCTCATAAGATTTGTTACCTGGTCTGTAAAGAACCTCGACATGCCTGTTCTCGTGGACTTCATCCATGCTACTCCTACAGCTGAGCTTGAGCCTATTACGGAAGACTACGTTAGTTCCATGCCACAGAGACTCATCAGAACTTGCTGACTCGTCAACAGGTCCAATCGGACGAAGCGGACATGGGCTTTACCTACAAAGTTGTCTACCTTTGGTGTCCTTCGAAAGGTCCATAAGCTCGGCCCATATGGCTGTTTCCTCCGCTTGCTGAGCGAATGGCAAAATGAAAAAACCCCGCGCGAGATTGCAGACAAAGTAAGATGTCAGCCTCCTAAATCAACGTAGCATGCTGACATTGTGAAACAGGTAAAATCCTTCTTTCACTTTCATCTATTTACCTTGGATACCCTGGACATCCCCCCCCTTTTCCGCAAGGAGAGAAGAAGCTCCAAGGTCTCTTCCCCGCTTCCCCCTCACGCCTCTCTATTACTCTTCCTCCCTCCTGTCGAGGTTTTTCATTGTTCACTTCCCCGTCGCTATGATGCTATTCATGAGACGGTCAGCCAAAACAGCCTCAAAGTCAAATTGGCGTTTCTGAGACACGGGGATTCTTGTTCAACCTGTTTAAACCTCCTTAGAGATTAACCGCCACAAGCAGACGGTTTCTACCCCGGCATATCATAGTAAGACACGCCTTGCCGAGACTGACATTGTCCAGCCGAGTCCTACAGGCAAAGATCGAAAAGCGCTTCTTGGAGCAGAAGGCCGGTAGGAAGCATTAAATGAACCTCATGTTATGGTCAGTCATGGGTGTGTGGTGAACTAATCATCATGGACGAGATCCCTGATAGACTAGATCTTAGATCAAGCAAGGCAGCATTGCTCTCAAGGATCTAGCTAATGTTGAGTTGACTATAAAGGGTCAAGTATGCTTCAGTCCCAGGCTCACAGAGGGACATGATCTAGCACACGAAAGTTTTTGATCCAGTTATTGTCAACGAACCTGATTTCATGATCTGAGTACCTCATGAACCCATGACCAGCCCTGATCGAATTAAGAGGACTTGACCACTGAAGCGTTATGCGTATGTACGAGCTGGGACGCTTGACGTAGGGTTCGGTGAAACGAAAGCCCGACACTTTAAATGCACATGTGGCGGAGGCTTGAAGCCACAGCGTATCCAGATGGCCATGACCTGAAGCTCATGGGCTCCCCATTCTTTGTCTCGGAACCCTTTTCGGCAAAACAAGTCACGTAAAGAAGGAGAGAAACAGACTAGAACGAGCCAGGTGGGCGCGTCAGTAGGGTGGGCAGCTTTATGGTTTCGTCCTAGTGGTCGTCAAGCTCGTATTCGCCGGCATGCGGCTGATTGACGTGAGCCAGTTTCTGAGCAAACGGGAACCGTCTCGGGAGTTTTGAAACACGGGTGTGAAGGTAGATTGCTCAACGATAAACATGTGTCGTGGGAGAGCTGTATGCTGTTTCCTATGGAAGTTTCCATGGTGAAGTTAAGACATGATAATGAGAGCAATTGGTCAATACGAAGGAAATATAGTCTTCAGCCGGTCTGAACCGGCTTGCTAGGATGAGCCCTCAAAGACCGGCCAGGATCATGAAGCGTGACGCACCTAGCTAGCCAGATCTGGGTCTGTCACAGCTCGGCCAACCTGAAGGAGAGGGACCCCAGTCGTATCACATCTGGGGCTCGGATGTCAGGATGAAGCTGGAGCTGGAGTTGGAGCTGGAGCTGATGTTTATTTATATCGTTGAGTCTCGACAGCATGAAATTGAAATCCCGGAGGTCGATGAGTCGATGGCAGCGGACACGTGAATGGTTTCTCAAGGCGGTCATGACTTCGTGATCTCCATCAGGGAGACGCATGGATGGATATTAATAATAAACTATCAGCAAACCGAGCTGCTTCGATTCGCCGGCTGTCCGTGTCGTTTTGCGAGGGAGGGATCATGACGACTCCACAGGGGGCCAAACCTGGTAGAAATTGCTATTATTATGGGGAGCTCGTCAACGACTCCAGCAAGCGCCTGACGCCTCCGTGTTGCATCGTAGCCTCGCATCGGGCTCGCGCTCAGAAACAGAAACACTGGCGATTGCCCGGGAGACGGGAGAGGAGACGCAGCCGCGGCGACCCCTGACGGGAGCTCATGAGCCAGACGACAGCTCTGATTAGAGGTCTGGCTGAGATTGGCTGTGGATATCGGAGAGGATGAGGTGTTGAAAAGTGTCTCTGTGACTGGTGGTTGCCCCTCATGACGTTGAAGAGCCCCTTGCTTCACAGGCTGTTTTGTTCGTTCATTGCTGGCCGCCCTTGGATCCGTGACAGGGAGCCGGAGTGAGATGTCTGATCCATCCAGCCTGGGATCGGCCAGGTCAGGCAATCACAGGGAGGTGAGCTAGCGGCAGCTCAGGTGGCGCATCGCCGCTGTAATTCGCAACCCCAAGGCGGGCTGCAGGGATGTCTGCCACTAAACAGGCCCGGTCCCAAGCTCGATGCCCCTCCGCGGGATGGGGCCAATGTTTCGCCGGACGGTCGAGGCCGTGTGGCATGGCGGACGGACCTAGCGCGGGCGAGCAGCCAGGTAAGGCAGGGAGCTAAGCCGCGGGAGTCGGGCTCGAGTGTCTGAAGCTGTGAAAGCAAGCCACCGAGGCGCTGTTGGAGGGTGAGGTGAATGGCTGACTGTTCGTATCATGGTGGAGGTCGAGAGTGACAGATGGCCTGCATGTGGCTGAGCGAAATGGAACCTTAGGTAAGTGATGGTCTGGCGAAGCCCTAAGGGAAGGTCACAGGGCTTTGTTCATGGGCCATGCCCGCTGGACAATGTGCTGTGGCCTGGACTGGACTGGACAGCTTGCAGGTGCCTCCGGGGCATGGATGGACCTCTCCAGCGGCTCCAGGACTGGACCTTGCCCCAACTGACCTAACACTGCTGCTAAGGCTCCTGCCTCGCTGCCGCTGCCGCGCCTAACAGGAAGCTACTAACGTAACGTCGACCTCATCTTGCCCGAGCACCTGCACCTAAGCTACTACTCACTTCCCCATCCCCTTCCCGCCTCTCCCAAACTCCTCCCAGGAGCTGGACTTCCCATCCCATCCCATCCCATCACCTCCCCCATCACCTCTCCCAACATTCACCATCCCTGCCTTCTCTTCTCGTCCATCTCGTCATCTGCCTCTTCATCGAAGCTTTTCCCTTCACGCTCCTTGGTCGGCTCCGGCTCGTTCCATCATCGCACAACACCCTCCTTTTCGTTTCGGCAGCGAAAATCTGTCCCGCTTCCCGCACCGCACCGGCTCGTCTCGCTCGTCGTCTCCTCGAAACATCGAATCTCGCCTGCCTGCCTGCCTGCCTCGAATCGTCACGGTTTCGCCGAACCTGCTGCCATCCGGCTGAAAGCGCATCATCGCTCCCCTATACCCTATAACCTCCCACCAAAATCCTCGTTCCGAGTTTCTTCCTGCACTCGACGTGCTTTGTTCGTCTGTCTCTTGACTGCCCATCATGGAGCAGCAACAGCAGCCGCAACAGCCCCCGCAGCAACCTCAGCAACCGGCCCAACAGCCTCATGCTGGCGGCGTCCCGGGTCCTGCTGGACGCAGGCTGCACATCGCGCATCGTCGGAGCCCTTCCGAGTTGACGCCATTGATGAGCATGTTTGCTAACCCTGGAAGTAAGTCATGATCTCCTCTTCTCGCCTTTGTCGCCTCGCTCGCGTCGAGATGGCGATGGCGTCATCCAACTCGGGCTCCCCCCAACACCAAGCCTCGACAACATCAACCTCAACCCCTTTACCCTCTCTTCCCATGTATCATCATCAGTGATGCCAATACTGACTTGTCCTCCGTGAAGTGGAGCAGCTGGCCATCCAGCAGCAGATTGAACTGCTGCAGCAGCAGCAACAGCAGATCCATGCGACGGCCCAGCAATATGCCAACATGGGCATGATGCCCCCAGGTCAACCCATCGGCCCGGGAGGCACATTCAATCCTTTACAGCCCATGGGCAACTTGCCTCAAAACGCCTTCCAGTTCCCCAACCAGATGCAACAACAGAACATGGCTCCCCCGACGCAGCCCATGTCACATCGCCGTAATCAGTCGGCACTTCCCAACATGGGTATGGGACCACCCCCAGCACCCTCTTCTGGAGCTTCTGGCACTGCCTTCGGCAGCTTTGAGAACCAGGGATCTGGTCACGGTCGCGAGAACTCCAGCTCTCGAGGCGGTCGAGGTGGCGGCGGCGGTCATCAGCGCCGTCATTCTCTGGCCCTGGCCGACGCCAAGAAGGCTGCAGAGATTGCCCAACAGAAGCGCACTACGACCGGCTTCTCGTTCCCAGCCTCTCCCGCCGAGAAGCCCGATGATGATAACAAGGGCGCTGCTCAGCCAACACCCGATATTCCCACTACTCAGGGATCCATGCGAGGCGGCCGGGGTGGTCATGGCCGCAGCCAGAGCATGGCCGTCAACGGCCGTGGAGGCTCTCGCAACATGAACTTGTCTGTCGACAACGATTTCCAGCGCCGCGGAAGTGGCCACAACCGCAGCGGCTCTCGAAACTTCGAGGGTAACTGGCGCACCCAGAACCAGACTCAGGACTCGACCAGCATTGGGCAGAACCAGGGATTCCAGCCCGGCCATCGACCTCGTGGTTCTATCAACCAGTCCGTCTCCAACATCGGAGCCTTCCAGTACAACCCTAGCCAGCCTCAGGTTATGCAGCTGCCCAACCAGATGATGATGCCGCAGATGTACGGCCAGCAGCTCAACCCGATGCAATTGGGCCAACTCCAGGCCCTTCAGGCTGCTCAGATGAATGGTCAACCCTTCATGGGTCTTCAGAGCTCTCAGCATGCGGGCCCCATCGGTGGCCAACAGCAGCAGCAGCAGCGTAAGACTCTGTTCACTCCTTACCTCCCTCAGGCGACTCTGCCTGCCCTTATCGGAGACGGCCAACTCGTCTCTGGTATCCTTCGTGTCAACAAGAAGAACCGAAGTGACGCTTACGTCACCACTCCCGATGGTCTCCTCGATGCCGACATCTTCATCTGCGGTAGCAAGGACCGTAACCGAGCTCTCGAGGGTGATCTTGTCGCCATCGAGCTCTTGGACGTCGACGAGGTCTGGGGTCAGAAGCGCGAAAAGGAAGAGAAGAAGAAGCGCAAGGACATCACTGACACTCGATCTGGCTCTACGAACCAGGGCAGCCAGAACTCGAACAACAATGACGACTCTAAGCCTGCCGAGGGTGGCATTCGTCGCCGTGGCAGTCTTCGACAGCGCCCAACCCAGAAGAAGAACGACGATGTTGAGGTTGAGGGCCAGAGCCTTCTCCTTGTCGAGGAAGAAGAGATCAACGACGAACAGAAACCCCTCTATGCTGGCCACGTCGTTGCTGTCATTGAGCGTGTCGCTGGTCAGATGTTCTCCGGCACCCTAGGTCTTCTTCGACCAAGCAGCCAGGCTACAAAGGAGAAGCAGGAGGCTGAGCGTGCTGCCCGTGATGGTGGCAATGGCCGCAACAATGAGCCTCGTCACCAGGAGAAGCCCAAGATTGTGTGGTTCAAGCCTACCGACAAGCGCGTGCCCCTCATCGCCATCCCAACTGAACAGGCTCCACGCGACTTTGTCGAGAAGCACCAGGACTATGCGGATCGAATCTTTGTGGCCTGCATAAAGCGCTGGCCCATCACATCGCTCCATCCCTTCGGAACCCTGGTGGAACAGCTGGGTAAGATGGGTGACCTTAAGGTGGAAACCGATGCTCTGCTGCGAGACAACAACTTCGGTTCGGACGAGTTCTCCGATGCTGTCCTTCGCAGCGTTGGCCTTCAGGATTGGTCACTTGCAAAGGAAGACGAGGCTGCTCTGTCTGCACGCCGGGATTTCCGAGAGGAGAAGGCCTTCACCATTGACTTCAACGGTGGTGCTGAATTGGGCAATGCCATCCACGTCAAGTCTCGACCTGACGGTAAGATCGACATCGGCATTCACGTTCCTGACATTGCCCATTTTGTCAAGCCCAACTCCCTCGTCGACCGCGAGGCCAAGAAGCGCGGCACTTCTGTGCAGCTCATCAACCGCTTCTGCTCCCTGTTGCCCGCCAAGCTGGCCACTGAGGTCTGCTCCCTGTCTCCCGAGCAGGAGCGCCTCACGGTCAGTGTGGTCGTAAGCGTGAACCCTCACACTGGTGCTGTTGCTGAGGGCGACAGCTGGGTTGGCAAGACTATCATCAAGAGCAGTGGCAAGATTACCCTTCAGGAAATCGACGAGGCCATTTCCAACTCCTCGTCCTATGCCAACTCGGCTGCCCCTGTGAACACTATTCAGATTCTGAATGCGGTCGCCCAGAAGTTCAGAGAATCGCGCCTAGGAGCTGGCGGCGAGCCCATCGCTCCTCTCCGCCTTCTCCAGCAGTTGGACGACGAGAACAACCCGGTTCAGAACAACCTGTTTGACTCTACCCCTGCACTTGAGCTTGTTGAGGAACTCATGCACAAGGCCAACGCTTACGTTGCCCAGCGGTTGGCTGAGGGACTTCCTGAGAAGGCTCTCCTCCGTCGCCAGTCTGCTCCCAGTCCTCGACGACTTCAGACTTTCGTTGAGCGGATGACTGCTCTGGGCTACGACATTGACTCCTCGGGCAGCGGCGCTCTCCAGAACAGCCTGTTCAAGGTTGACGATGCTGATCTGCGTAAGGGTATGGAGACTCTTGTTCTGAAGTCGATGCAGCGGGCCAAGTACTTTATTGCTGGCAAGACGGCCAAGACTCTCTGGGGTCATTACGCTCTCAACTTGCCTCTTTACACTCACTTCACCAGCCCGACTCGACGATATGCCGACATCATGGTCCATCGCCAGCTGGAGGCTGTCCTCTCGGAGGGCAAGATTGAATACAACGACGATCTGGAGACTTTGGTCAAGACGGTTGAGTCTTGCAACACCAAGAAGGACTCGGCTCAAAATGCCCAGGACCAGAGCATCCACATTGAGTCCTGCCGTATCATGGACAGGAAGCGCCAGGAGGTCAACGGCGATCTCATTGCGGAGGGCATTGTTCTCTGCGTGTATGAGTCTGCCTTCGACGTGTTGATCCCTGAATGGGGCTTTGAGAAGCGTGTCCACTGTGACCAGCTGCCCCTGAAGAAGGCCGAGTTCCGCAAGGAGAAGCGAGTGCTCGAGCTTTACTGGGAGAAGGGCGTACCCAGCTCTGCGTACGTGCCTGAGGATGAGCGCCCCAAGGCTGCTGCCTCTATCCGCATGAACAATGCATTGGCGGCCCAGAGACAGGCGGAGGAGGCAGAGCGTGCCAAGAAGGAGCGGGAGGAGGCTGCTAGGAAGCAGACCGACACCGGAACCATCTCGACGGACGATGTTGATGCCCTCTTTGACGACGATGATGACAACACCTCGGATGTCACTGAGGCCATGGCTGGCGCTTCTCTGGCTGAGCGCCCAACTCAGAGTGTCCCCGGATCCCCGGCGCGGTCATCGTCCAACGCTGATGGTCTTCACCGCACCCGGTCTGACTCGAAGGTTCCCGTGACTGAGGCTCCCGAGACCCGCCTCACGAACAAGGAGCGATATCTGAAGCTGTTCTCTCTTCGCGAGGAGGGCGGTGACTATATCCAGGATGTGACGGAGATGACGAGAGTGCCAGTGATTCTCAAGACGGATCTCACCAAGTCTCCACCGTGAGTACACCTACTTTGGTTCACCGAGAATTGATTACTGACAATACCGATAGTTGCCTGACGATCCGGTCACTGAACCCTTACGCTCTGTGAAAAGGGACAATCGATATGCACACTTCGATGATTTGGAATGGGGAAAATGTTTTGCGAAGTTGCCCGTAGGCTGAAAACGGCACGGGCGCCGTGGAGGAGCACACAAGTATATCATAGCTACGGAGAGTCGATTGCTGAGTATGGTGACGGAATAGCAAGGTGTCAGAATGTGGTCGAAGTAATAGCGGAGATATCGTACGCGTCGTCGAGTTGAAAAAAAGCGTTGCTTTACTTTTGAATGCTGTCTGGGGTCGGTACATGTTCCTTTAGATGTGACCTGTGTTCATAATTATTCTGGGTTGTGCTTGTCTCATAATGGCGTCTCTATAGCCTCAGAGCTGGCGCGGAATACAACTAAACGATGCTTCATTCCAGAGCTCCTTGGCGGGCATTCTGTCCCTGACTAAGCCCCGAACTCTAAAACCACCATCTTCAAACAGCGGCAAAGCTTATGGGAATTTGAGAAAGGCATCGGAAATTTAGTTAAATTAGGGAAGCCCGGCTTTTCATTCGGCACGCCGAAGAGTCATGTCGAAGCACTTTACGTCTTGACATAAGTCTAAGAAACAGGCTGTCCAAGGGACCAACCCGTAATAGAGGTGTGATTCATCAACTACGAATGAAAGTACGTAGCCTTCCTGGAGTCTGCCGGGATCCCATTTCATCCTACATCGCGTCCTTCTCCTACATGACTTGCACTGCTGCCGATACATCCTGCTTTATGTCGACAGTAACCTCGACGACACCCCTAGTCACAACGTGGTCAAAGCCGCTGCATCGCCATCATCCCCACGCCTGTCCCGTGAATCCATGTCTAGATCGATAAGTAGGCAATCGTTCAATACCTCTCGCCGCCCAAAAATGACTTTTGAGTATTCCTTGTTTTCCCGCCCTCTAACGCCACGAAGCCTGGTAGCCGAGGGGTATCAGAAGGATGTATGCGTTGATATTGGTAATTCGTGTAGTTTTCGTCTCGTTTGAGTTATGAGAACTCGAGTCTCAACCATCTCGCGTCAGCTCATTAGAACGGTCTCGCCTTGATGTACTCCTGCGCTCTGCTCCAGGCAGCCTTGTCAGCGGCGGGGAAGTCCTTGTGACTCTGCACACCCTTGCCAATTGCCTCAACAAAGCCGCAAGCAATGCGCAAATCTTCTTCGAAGTTTTGCGCGAAAGGAACATATTGCTCAGGGAAGCCTTGTAGTCGCGCAGCTCGCGCCTCTTGATCGTCGGTCGCCTTGTCTTCATCGAAGAATGTTCGAACGGCGATGCCCATACCAATATCAGGTTCCGAAAGGAATGGAAGACTGTAGAACATAGTTAGTGCTTTGATCGATTTACAATATGCTATTGTCTTCTTACCTCTGGCTGATCGCGACCTGGTCGTCCCTCTCACGCTGAGACTGAGCCCAGAGGAACATGGAAGCTACAATAGCCTCCAGCAGATCACGGTCGGCCTCCCGTACCGTAGAAGACAGTCCTCTGAATGTCAGGAGGCTCTTGTTTAGAGGTCCAGTGTATCCGCAGTTCTCGTGCCGCAACTTCAACAGCGATGCGCATTGACTGATGAGGACTAACGACTCCCGTTCCTCGTCGGTGCCATTTCGAGGTAGGCCAGGCTGATCTTGGATGTACTTTCCGTTGAGAAGCCCAAATCTAACGAGCTCGAAAGCCAAAAGAGCCGCCTCGGTGACGCTGGGCATATCATGACCCTCGTTGATGTCTCCAATAATTTCATGGAGAATGAGGAGAGTGGTTGCAAGTGCGTTTCCCCAGTTAGTGAGCTTATGATCGTCGTTAACGTACCCCCGTAGGTGCAAGAATCGCCAAAGGGTAATCGACGTGATCATCTCAACGCTGTCTATTCCCTTGATGATCTTTTCCTTGGCGATTGTTGCCTTCACGAGTTCGTCGTTAGCGAGAAGTAGCACCTCGAGTGCAACAGGGCCATAAAGGCCATCGGGGATGACCTTGCGCATATCGCTCAGTTGACAGTTCCACGTCATTACTCGTGGTGTAGGCAGGGGCTGAATGTTCTTCTGGTTGATAGCATAAGAGAAGTTCTTATCAAACCAGACACGCATGTTGATGTCCTTATGCTGGATTCCGCGCTGCAGTCTGGCGATCAGGAGACTGAGAGCCTGCTCCCTGATGGGAAGAATCGATTTGGTTACAAGATTTTTGTATTCATCGGACGCAACGCCATCCAGAGTCGGTTGAATTAGCATTTCGTTATGCGTGATGTAGCTGAGCAGACGGGAACTGATGAGTCCCGTGTTAAGATAGTGAAACAGTTCAGCAGGAAGTTGCACACCAAAGTAGAGGTGGTTGTCTCCTGTCAGGGTATCCTCGCTGTGAACCGTAACTTTGCCGTTCTCGGCAATGTAAAAGAAATGATGGTAAATCATCCTAGCCTTGTAGAATCTGTCCAGCCAGTCGGGGGTGCTTGAATGCTGGATGAGATCATTGAAGGCTGCAGAGGCCGTTGCAACATTGTTCTCCTGTGTCCTCAAGAGGTTTGCCGCATTCGAAATGGTCAGATGAGGGTACATGGTTATATCAAGGAGGGTGGGGAAAGTCGGGAGAATGGAGGTGCCTAACATCATAAAGCAGTCGATGAACCTGGATTCGCTGGCGGTAGGGGTCAAGTTGCGGAGGACCTTCTTCTTGGAAAGAGCCGAGACGGTTTTACCGTCAAAGTCCAAGCCTCTGATGACAACATCCTTGATGGGATACAAGAGGAGTTCTTGGGAGCCCATGACGCCGCCACACTGGTCCGAATCGATCATCTCGAAATACGCGAGCTGTACAAACAGTCAGAGGCTGAACTCGGGGAAGCGATTTTGAAGAGAAAGCACCGACCTGGCCGTTAGCAGAGAAGGGGGCTACCAGGAAGTGCAAGCCACGCTCCTTTAGAATCTTCTGGAGCAAGGGATAGAGGTTTTTGATGTTGAAAGCGCCTGTTCTCGTTCAGCCCCGCGCAACATTTCATTTGTGTGGCAAGAGCAACATACCGGGATTCGCTCCAAAAGCAGACACAGCCTCCTCGGCTTGGCCCTGCGTGTACATGTTCCATGCCTCGTCCGTTTTCTTGATGGCTTGAAGGGCCCGTCTCTGAATGACCTCATCTTGACCGACTACCGTCTGGCCGTCAAAGACAAAGAACGGAGTGATCTTGAATTGGGCCCAGTTGTCTAAGTTTAGATTGATATGGTACTCAAAGGCGGTCATGCCACCCAGGGCAGAAAGAAGCGGTTCATTGGATGGGGGATTGTCGAGGAGCTGGCTGAGATAGTACGTGGCATCGACACCTAAGGCGCAATCCTCGAGCTCGGAAATGTCATGATGACTGTGAGAAGAAGTTAGTCTAGACCATAGTATCGAGTGAAGTACGGCACATACGAAGCCTGGGCGTTAATCCAGGGATCCTCAACAAGAACTAGAGAAGGAAGTTAGTGCCGTGACATACGAAAGTGAGAGAACGCAGTCCGTGGGAGCCGCCAGGCCGTGCGCCAGTTGCTTTCGACGTTCAGGGGAGCAGTGACTCCCGCACACCACAGACTGGAGCTGCAATTGAGCTCGATGAGGCCTCCGAAGCTTTGCAAGCGAAGCCTTCGTGCCATATGGTTCTCGCAGCCAGTTGCGCGCGACATTGGCAAGCTCGCTTGACCCCTGTTTGCTTGTTGCATATTGACCACGAGACAGCGAAGCGCCGAGCCCCAGGGACAGATTTCTGGCTTGGGCTACAGCAGGACAGGAGCTAGAAAGACTCACAGGGCATCTCGACAAAGCTCCTTGCGACCCAGGCGTCGTCGTTGTTATTCTGGCGGGTTCGAGATCGGTAATCGGTGGGTGGACGGTCTTGCAGGAGGCTTCGGTCGTCCGAGAAGCGACAGGCGGCTCGCGAGGCTCAGGGAGAAAGCGATGGCGGGGTCGAGAAAAGCTGCACAGAAGTAGCTGTGCAGCAAGCGCAGCTCGGAAGAAGATGGATGGAACGGGTGTTGGAGGAGGAGGAAGTGAAAAGGAAGAAGAAGAGGGGAAGACAAGAGGGAAGAAGGGACAGGGTTGCACAAAGAAAGTGAGGCTGGAGCGCTGTCAAATGTGGCAGTTTCGTTGGGAGCCTCACCGTCGATGGGGAAGTTCCGGCTTTGCTGCAGACCGCAGGGGCTCCTTCCTTGCTCGCTTCTGGCGGCTTGTGCCTGGGCTTAGTTTGTGCTCGTGCCTGTGGCTTGCCTGTGGCTGGCCCTCTGCGGCTTTCGTGGCGGTGCACGTGCCCTCCCGTCCATCAGTGATCACCCCTCACCGAACTCACCGAGATCAGACGAAACAAGAGGCCTGGAATGGCGGGGTTGGTCAGCGCCGACTTGCCGCCCGCCATGAACAATAACTATTTCAAAGAGCCACCCGATCAGTATCAATTGCCGGTACTTGTTCCAGAAGGGCATTTCTAGGCGATAAGAAGGTACCGCGGCTTCCTCACTCGGCTTAGACGTAAGTGGGCCAATTGGCATCTCGACCGCACCGTCGGAGACCTCCGTATATATATCTCTAGCCAGACCACGATAACGACAAACTCTCCTCCCTTTCGACATCCCGACCGTCACAAAAGAACACAGAATCATGACAGCAAACGCCAAGATCCCCATCATTGATGTGTCCGCCAAGGACGTCTCCCAGGAGGAGATTGCCCGCCAATTGGTTGATGCTGCTGAGGAGCACGGCTTCATCTACATCCGCAACCTAGGCCAAGATATCCCCGCCGCCGATATCGATGGGGCTTTCAACATCGTGAGCGCCCCCTTCTTTCTAGTCTTACAATCATAAATTGACGTCTATTCAGTCAAAAGTCACATTTGATAGCCCCGTGGAAGAGAAGAAAAAGTGCACGATCCAGACCAACAACTGCGGATGGTCGGGCATGCACTCAGAGACTCTGGACCCAGAGAACCAGAAGGTATCTATCAATTCGTTTCTAGATTCTTGGAACTGCAGTCAACTAACACCCCTCAGGTCGGCGACTATAAAGAGTACTGCTCCTCTCCCCAACCCTCTTCTAACGTCATTCGCTCACGCAAACTACAGAGCATTCAACTTTGGTGAATTCATTGATGGCAAAGCGCAACAGCCTCTCCCCCCAGCAGTGCTTCCATATGAGGCTCAGATCAGCGCCTTCGAAGACTCATGTCACAACCTCTGCCAGAAGATCCTGGATCTCTTAGGCCTGGGCCTTGGTGTACGAGTTCCCCTCATTCAACTCGCCCGAACTCTCCCGAAAGCTAATTCAACATAGGTCGGTGACTTCTTCTCTTCCGCACATAAGAGATCCAAGGGCCCTTCAGGCACTATCCTTCGCGTCCTACGCTATCCGCCTGCTGAACTCACCGAGCACGGTGCAGAAGACGTTCGAGCAGGCGCCCACTCAGACTACGGTTCCATTACGCTCCTCTTCCGCCTCAAGGGCCAAGCTGGGCTCGAACTGCTCACCAAGGAGAACACTTGGGCCCCCGTCCCCGTCTCACCCCCAGGCACAGAAAGCGACCCCAGTCCTCCTATCCTCATCAACATCGGCGACCTGCTGTCATATTGGTCCAACGGCCTCTTCCGCAGCACCGTTCATCGAGTCGTCTTCCCAACTGGCGGAGCTCCCAGCGTGGCAGGTGAAACGAGCAATGGGCCGAGATACTCAATTGCGTACTTCTGCCACCCCGTTGGAGACGCGCAGCTTGGGCCTGTGCCAAGTGAGCGAGTGAAGAACTTCGTTCCAGATGGACAGCCCAACGCAAACCCCTATGCGGAGCGCAAGGTGATGACGGCAAATGAGCACCTTTTTATGAGGCTGGCGGAAACATACGGCGATCTTTATAAGGAATCAAAGTGAATAGTGAAATAAATGTTGGGTATCATTGAAGTATGGATTTCTTGTGTCGGAGAACTGAAAACACTCCTAGAGACTACACGAGTACCAGCGTCTCCAGGGATTCTGGAAACCATCATAGTACTTTGCCTTGATGTCATCGTTCTCCTTGATGTTGAGATAACGCAGCATCCGCCAGTCATGAACCTCCATTAGTCGTCGATCGTCACCAAGGAGCTCGATCCTTTTCTCCCTCAGGCGTTCCATCAAAGCCCAATGTTCCTCGGGGTCTTTCTTGCTATCGACAAATAGCATCCAATCCGGTGGAGTGACATCGTCGGACGTCGCAGGTTCCGTGTCCAACCATTTGTCCAGATCTGTCACGGGATCGTCGATACCATGATCTCTAAGCAGCTCCCTTGCTTCATCTTTGTCGAGGACGTCTTGGGTCACCAGGATGTGATATCTTGCCAAGGAACAAGTTGCAGTTCTAAATCGACACCTGGTCCTCAGAGGCTGAATATTGATCGACGAGCCGATCTCGGATATCACCGAGCTAGCTGCATCACTCTCATCGATTCCGTCATGTTCCGGCATCTCGATGGTTGTGATAGAGGCTTGGGAATTGGCTTCTTCTGAGGGAACAGCAATTATAAACGACGGTTCGGGTGACGATGTCAAATCAATAATCTCCACTCCTGGAGCTTCTTTCCCAACAGCAACATGCGACGAAAAAGAAGAAACCGGCGTCTGAGAGTTTCCTGCGATATCCATCAGCGGCTCACGCCTCGGTGAACTATGCTGTTGTCGAGGATGAGTTCGACCCGTATGTGTCTGGCCAGAGCGCCGGCGCTTTATACTCGTCGGGTTGTGGTCGTTTGACGTTTTTCGTTTGTGAGAGGGGGGTTTGTTCGGCATGGAAGGTGATTTCGCGGTTGGCAGGGAGGAGGTGGGAGGCGTCGCTAAGGGCGGGCCTATAGTTAATGGTTGAGGCACGATTGTAGCGTTTTGTTGGTGATTCAAAGATGGAAGTTGCCATAGTTGTTGCCCAAGCGTCCGTTCGCGTAATGGTGAATTTGGAGACCATGGCTGAGAAGTGCTCTGGGTTGATCTTCGGGGTGAAGGCGTGGGCATTGTTGTCATTGTAAGTTGGCTTACTGTGTCCACGGCGATACCCCTTGGGTCCGCAGCCTCTAATTTCGCAATCCATTCCAAATTTTCCTGGCTATCTTCCCACTCTGGAGCCGTGGTAGCATCTTTTGCTATGTTTTGGAGCTGCTCAAAAGAGACTGTGTCTGTGAAGTCTCGGTCAAAGTGGACTTTGGTGACTGTAGGAAAACGTAGACTCCAGAAGCCAGTGTTTCCCACCTTGTCAAAATTGAAGCAACGTAGGTCAAACACTAGTGGTTTGGTGAAGACAACAGACAGCGGACTATTCTGTTGGATGCCAGGAGCAATCTTCAGGGTTATCTGTGTGTTCTCTTCGGCTGGAACGGGCATTGGATTGGCGAAGCCAACAACTTCCTGAAGCATGGTTTGGTTCAACTCCACTTCGTTGACAACTGTGAATTCGGGTTTGGCGTTCCATCGCTTAACAGCATCCCGATTGTCTAGACAACCAACATGGAAATGAGTCCACTTGAGGTTGGGGATGTTGTAGGTCTTCGCTTTTGCTGATTCGTACCGTGCCCCGACTACGGCAAAATCTCCAACGTCGCCGAACTTTCCAATGTACTCCTTCTTCAACTTGATACAAATAGAAGAGAATGGCTTACGGTCTGAGTGGAAATCAAAATACGGATCATCTGGTTTCAACACCAAGCCTTCCTTTCTGCTAAGGATTGCCTTTGCAAACGCTTTGCGCAAATTAGAGGCTCCCATACTGTGGCCAAAATCGATGACCTGGCGCTGCACAAGCTCTGCATAGCCTTTGCGGCAAGTTATGAGGTTCGATAGTATTTGAAAGCGCTCAGAATGGCGGAGGTTGAGGAGAGAATTGTTATCCAAGAAAAGAATATCATAATAAATAATCATGAGGTGCTCGTAAGGTCCCGGCCTATAACTGTCAGTTGCATAAACACAGCGTAAGCAGCAATCGCACGCACAATGAATCCTGCTCCGTGTTCATCCAACGCCCTCTACGAGAAACGTGTTTTCTAATTTTGTGAAAAGGAAGTACTTTTTGTTCCTATGGCATATTAGTGTGTGAACAGTATGGCTGTTGATATATACTGACAAGATCATGATACACCACGAGTTCGCCTTCCAAAATGCAACCTTTGGCCAGTTTTCCACCAAGCCTGTTTATCTTGAGGGACTCCAAAATCACACTGGTGGATTTAGTTAGTCGCGAACATAAACATCCGGTAACGGGTTCCTCACCCATTAAGCGCCTCTCTGTCTTCGGTACTATCCTTCCCGCTTTTGGAGAATATCTGAATGCAGTTGTTGCCTTTGCTTAGGTCGATGTGGATCTGACAGAACTCTCCGTCAATCTTCTCCTCGACACTCATTCTTCTGCCACGACCCATGTCCATACAGTGCTTGATGCTGCGGCCCTTGAACCATGGCTGTCTGCCAACCTTGACTCCCAATTGTGGTTTGATAGAGGACAGAAGCTGCTTCCGAGATGTCTTACAATCGGAATTTGGTAGCAGTGTTCCTTTCGCAGCTTGTAAGGCGCTGATGGCCGCGGTGAAGTCTTCTTGAATCCTTAGGATGGTAGGTAAAATGGGATCGCATAAACGATAGACCAAGGGAGGATCCAAAACAAGAGGATGATAATTTTTCAAAACAAGCCTGGTGAGCCACTTGGCTTCTTTTCCACTCAGACGTTGATAGATGGTCTCAAGATCACCCCTAGTTGCTGGAGCCATAGTGCTTTGAGATGCACGGATTGAAGGTGAACTCCATTTCACTCTGGAGGCAAGGGCATGGAGAAGATTGTCGATCTCTTCGACAGTGACTTGGTTGTTTGCATCATACGCCGGACTTGGCTATAGGGCATTAGCCATCGCTTTGGTTCATGGACTGATTGTGACTAACGGTGACACTAAGGATGCGAGCAACGCAGTCGCCAAGATCAAGACCAAGGCCAGGTTGCTTGTAAACTGCCAACTCGGCGATTCTGGAGGAACCTAGCAGATATGCGCGTCCAATGATCTTTGCTAGAGTGTTAGACTGGATACAATAGACTCGATCCGTCCTCTTTTCTGGCAGTAGCGTTGAGAGTAATGCAGGCAGGTCGGTATCGTGAGCGTCGATGCGGTCGCGATGCCGCTCGAACCAGTTACAGATGACATTGGTGCAGCCTTTCTGGTGGAGAGCAAGCTTGTGGGCCTGTTCAAGCAGGTCGCATACCAAGCCAAAGGGGAGAGGCATGGCGATGATTATGGCGTATCATGACGAGAATGTAAGAAGGGATAGGGTTGATTGAACCGCGTCTCCCTTTGTACAAGCTCGAGATTCTTGCGGTGTGCAGGCAGGCAACAAAAGCTATGTCGGTGGAGTGATTCTATGGCGAGGCCGCCGAGGCATTGAATGGTTGGCTCTCGCGGAGATGCCTGAGATTCATGGGATTGAAGGATTTACAGCGCGATGCGGCACGTGTATCGCAGGCACGAGTGGTTCGAAGTGGCGTGTGGATCTGGAGGCACGCGAACGTGACAGGAAGTCACATGACAGCGAGCTTGGTGTGGAAGTGGGAAAGAGCTGGGAAAGAAGGCCTGCACGTGCCTAGAGGGTCCAGGCCTGCGACAGAAATGACAAGCATGAATCTGAGGCAAATCATCCATCGACGCATGAAACAGCGATCATCGCTTGATTGGCTGGCTCATTTCAGCGGAAATTGGGGTCAGCCATGCAGCGCGCCGTTCAGGGGACGTTCCGGTGCCAGGCCAACGGCAGTCAGCGGCCCCCGCCAAACCCGCCCATCGATATAGCGCCCTCCACCGGCCGCGCCACGAACATGCACTCTGCAGGCGCACTGAGCCCCTGAAACGAGGACGGGAAAGGAGCTGGAGACGAAACGGCGCTGAAGAAGAAGCAGAAGCATCAATTAGCCTAGCCGTCCGGGGCCCGCGATCCACTGCGCTGCCGAACTCGAACGGGTGGTGCGAACGCTCATGGCGCTGTTGTTGGGGCGGTGGCCGATGCATCAATCTCGGAGCCACGGAAGACGGACGACGCGGATGGCACCATTGCTGCACACGAAGAAGCAAGCAAGCCTCGATCGAAAGCTCGAAATGAGGAGACCGGGGACCGCCCCGTGATCCTGATTCCTGATCCCGGGCGTCGTCCGGCTGAGAACTGACTGCATTCCCGTGTTTTCCCTTGGGACTCAGACGACTCGCGACAGGGAGAGTCAGACAAAGACCCATCGCTGCCCGGCGCGTTTGTTTGCCTGTCCGTCTTCTTGCAATACGCCTCTTGCATCTTGTTGTTTTCTCTCTTGCCTGTCATCCATCGTCTCTGTCTGACACAAACTCCTGGTCCTGCTCGTCGTCTGCTTATCCTTATCAGACCCTCCCCCTGTTGTTTCGCTTATTACTCGCCAGCAATCAAAGGTCGCCCCCTCTCCGACGAGCTTCCCGTGTCCGCTTCCCTCCCAAACAAAACAAGCCCGGTCACTACGGCCAGCAACCAAGCCAAACCGCCAGCCGGCCAGCCACTCAGCCCCCGGTCCCGTCAGGCAGGTTACCTTGGTTAACTTTAGGTGCAGGGGACGGCCCTCCTCGGTCCTCCTCCTCCAATGGTGTCCTGAGCGTCCCTGGCCCCCGAAGGAACAGAACTCCCCTAATTGCAGCGGTTCCTGACAGGCCCTGGACTATACGCAGGGTTGTTGCTCGCCTCGACTCGCGGCCTGGCCCAATCCAATGCCGGGCACCAGCAACAACATCACCACCGATTTCCTCTCTTCTTCAGCCTATCCGCTCCCTCATGACCGCTTTCCTCTTCCAACTCTGCGTCGTCCACCGTTGCTCGTCCCTCCTCTTGGCCACCGTCGTCCATGATTGCCGCCATCACCATCCTCCAAACCGCCTCTTGACCCCGGTCGCCCACCGAGCCCTCGTTGCCAGGGCCGTCGCAGCCACTAGACTGCGGCGCCGAAGAGCCAGCCGAGCTGCTCCAGCCACTCATTTACACAAACGCCGAAGGTCTCTCGGCTTCCACTCTCTTACACAGAAGCGGCAGCAACTGTCTAAGAGTCCCGATCTGGATCTGGACTCGAAGTCGCCCGTCATGGCATCGCAACAAGAGATTCGCCGTCGCTCGTCAATTGCCGACCGGTCGCCTCCAGGATTCGGTCTTCCCGCCCACGCGTCCACTTGGAACTTATCTTCGTCCTCCTCAGGGGCTGCTCGCCAGGACAGCGGAAAGCCCGACAGCGGCGCAATGGACCACCAACAACAACAAAAACAACAGGATGATGAGGCGCCGCCGCCTCTGCCAGCCCGCTCCAATTCGATGGGCTTCAAGGGCCACTCGCGCTCCAAGTCACTTGCGTGTCGACAGGTCAATCGCCTTTCGCTAACTCTCCCAATTGCGCCTCCAACCAGCGATCCATCGCGACCGACGCCAACCTCATCTACCATGTCCTCGATCCCCCCGACACCGATTGACTCGACGTCTTCGCCTTCGGATGCCAATGAGTTCATCATCGCAATTGCGGCGCAGGAGCGCAGAGTGCTGGAGCTTCGTGAGGAATTGATTCGTGCTGAGAAGGAGCTGCACGTGTTGAAGAAGAAGTGGTCGCATAAGGAAGCCGCCAGCAAGAGAGCCGATGCGCGTTCTCACGGATCGGCACATCCAAGCCCCGTCATTCCTTCAGACGACGAGAACGGTGCAACCAGACGCAGCGTCGACCATGATCGAAGAAAGATGCTTCTTCAGAAGGAAACCCAGGCGCAGACTCCAACTCAGACGCCGACTGGCCTCAGCCGAAATCCCAGCCGACGGAGAGTCATCCGCGGCGGTCACACGAGGACGCTGTCTCTGCTCTCGCCGGTCAAGACAGAGGATGGCTTCCCCGTCAGCGAAACAGAGCCGGTCAAGCTTCCCACCATTGAGCGCCGGACCGCTCAGCTCACCAACCCCAACCTCTCCAAGCGGGCATCGTGGCAGCCGCGCTCCCAGCAGAGTGTCGCAGGCGTCCCCCAGATCGTCGAGGACTTCAAGCTGGGTCTCCGCGCATTCGTCGAGGACATCCGCCAGATCACTGTTGGAGACGAGCCCATCAGCGGGCAGCAACAGCAGCAACCCACCAGATCGACGGCGGTGGACTATCGCAACGGGGCGAGCCGCGAGACCACGTCGCCCGGCAATCAGGACACGATCCGGGCCAGCCATGCGGCTCGACCCAAGGTGAGCACCGTCTTCGATTCTCCGAAAACGGCTACATCCACTCCAACACCCAACAGCAAACCCGAAGAGGCCGCCTCTCGTGAGAAGGACAAGGCCAAGCCCGCGAAGAACAAGCACTTTTCGTGGACTCCTCTCGGATTTGATGCCATTGACGACAACGACTGGTCCAACTGGGAGTCACCATCGTCATCGTCGGTCAAGACGTCCCGCTGGAGCGGATCTACTATGGGATCCAGCGGGATCGAGGACATGGATAATGCCTTGGAGGCGGAGGAGCAGAACAACACGCCTTCGTAAGTGTGCTCTGCATTGATAATGCTGATGCAACAGGCGACTAACTCGCAGCAGGAAGAAGAAGTCGGCACTGATTGATGCGCCCATCCTGAGTCCCCGATTAGAAGAGATTCTCCCCAACATGGTCAACCGGTTGTCGCCCAGCAACATCAAGCGCACGGCGACCAATCTAATGGACGAGTGGGAAAAGTCTCTCGTCGACCCTCAGCCTCGAGCAAAGGAGCAGAACAAGGAGAACACCACTGTATAAACGACACCCGGCAGGATTTTCACAATCCTCGACACGAAATGGACATACTGGACATAGAATCACGGATACTGCCAATGAACATATCACCGGCATCACAAGCCCGACAACCTACATGACGAAGAGATCTACACGGTGTGCGACGCAATGAGGACGCCCTCTCACACCAACCAGTAGAAGCAAGCGGTGGCTTAAAGGGGGCTTTTCTCTGTTTCATTTTCTGTACATATTTGGAGATGGTCGATTGGATCTCGGGGAAGGCTTTGTGCTTGGGTGTCTGGATAATGATAATGAATGAACATCATGAGTGATGACTGAGGAATCCCGTATTCTGAGTCTGCATTCGATTATTTAGAACAGGAAAAAAAATACACTTAGACGTTGAGATTCGATGTGGTGGTGATGCGATGCGTCATTGATGAGAAGCATGTAATCAGAGCTCACATCGGAATAGCTCTTCAAGAGCCCCTCAATCAAGCCTCAGGAGCACCAGTAACGCCTCCCGCAGCGGGATGATCTCATAGCCTGCCTTCTCAGGAATGTCATTGTCAAAGTCTGGTTCGGAGACCGGGCGGGTTTCATTGGTGCGTTGCATCTGAAGCCACAACCGAGTGCGAGAGCGACTAAGCCCGATTGTCTGTAAGACGAATCTTGAGTGCGAATGTACCTGTTCAGACTCAATAGATCAACCCATACCTATACGTTTTGAACGTATAGAAAGGGTAGTTAATTCCCAACAACTAGAGTCTGAACCTCGGGATGGTCGGCCTAATAATACACCGCCGGTTCAACCCGTCACTAAGTCACTGACAGCAGATCAGATCGACAGGGCGGTCGGCCTTGACAGATCCGGGTATATTGTTAGTGTCAGCGGGTGCGAGTGCGAGATGCGGGCGGGTGGCCAACGCCGACGCGGGGCGTTCATCCCCCCGGATTCGCATCCCTTCACGCATCGTAGGCCGAGGCCGGGATGCGAGATGTAACTCTAGGTCTATATAATCAGTGACGGGCTGCGCTGGTAGCAATACGGTATCTAAGGAGAAGATAGAATCACCTCACACCTTACAACGAGGTATAAGTACAACAGCACGCGCGCAACCACGGGTTAAAGGCTACAACCTATTGTATTTTGTTTGATTGTTCAATACGAATTCAACATGGGCGCTCGTGAGTTCCGGCCTTTCCTGACGCCCTCCAGCTCGCCGCGTAGATTCCGGCCGTCTTACGACACCTTTGTACGTGCCCCACTTATACACCAAATCCAACATCACCACCTCTCATGAACTAACACTCATCCAGTTCTTCGTCAAAGACGCCGTGAAGCCACACACAGTCATTCTCGGCGGCGCCCTTCTACAAATCCTCCTCTCCGTCCTCCTACCCACACGTTGGGCCCTCGTCCCCGCCCTCGCCCTCCTCCTCACCACCCTCACCACAACCCTCCTCCAAGCCCTCTCCCCCCGGCCCAACGAATACACCACCCACACCATCCCCGGCCGCGCCACCGCCCAACGGCCCCTCCCCTCCGGCCCCTTCGGCACTCTTCCCGGCGCGCACCCCATCGTGGTCTTCAACCTCGGCGCGCAGTTCAACCATCCCCTCGGGCCTCTCGCCCCGGGCGTGCGCGAACTCGGCGAGCGCTTCGAAGCTCTGATCCGAGACTTACACTCTCGTCGCGAGGATCTCGGGCTGCTCGGCTCGCAGACGTGGCGGGCCGATGAGCGCCGGAGCAATAACACCTTCGTCACGACGTTCTACTTCAAGGACGTGGAGAGCGTGCATCGCTTCGCGCATGAGGCGATGCACCGCGATACGTGGGAGTGGTTCCACGGCGCTAAGTTTAAGCATATTGGCGTGTTCCATGAGACGTTCTGCGTGCCGGCTAAGGCGTATGAGACTATGTATGTCAACTGTCGGCCGACGGGGATGGGGCTGGTGAGTGAGGGCGTGGAGGGTGGTATGTGGGTGAATTCGTTAGTGAGCGCGGATACGCCAGCGCTGAAGACGCAGTATTCGAGATTGTCGAGGACGGAGTTGGGAGAGCCCAAGGAGGAGCAAGGCTAGGTGTACAAGAGTGTTTGGGTGGAAATGCTGGGTCTCTTTATTGTCTATGCAACACGCGTAGTTCAAAGCAGCGGCGTTAGGCGTGGGATCACCAGTTGACCAAGTTTATATATCTCTCTGCTGAATTGAAAACTTATTATGATAACGATAATAGCCTTACTTCTTGTAGCAAGTTCGGCTCGGGGCCGTCCTTGATGAAGCCCCCTATCTGGAGACGACGACATCACTTTATTACACTTCAGAACAAAATTCTCTGGTAGATTTTACTCTTTCTATGGCTAATAAAGCCTCAAATCCCTTGGTATCAACATATAAAAAACAGTCAAACAGCAAGGCCTGCCGATGCAAGTACAATGTCTTATACAATCCTTGAACAAAAACCCCACCAACGCCATGCCATGCCAAGTCTTGACCACCACAACTCCTCGCCCTTCTCTCGCTTTAAAGATCCGACAGCAGGAAGAGACACCCCGCCACCAAGCCCGAGCACATCAAAATCGTGATGATGCTGGCACCCACGCGATCCCCGGTTGTAATCGGCGAATCCGTTGACACGTCGTCCGAGTTAGGGTTACCAGCACTGGCATCACCCTTACTCGTTCCTCCCGTCGAGTTCGTCAATGGCACATCCGCATCGTTAACCAGTGTGTACATCACGGCCGCTAGAGAGCTCATTTGCGGACCGACGCCGACCTTCCCGTCAAATGAAGAATTGAGCCATGTGAAGCCACACGCCGTGCCCGCGATTCCTGAAAAGCCCGACGATGGCGATCCGGAGCAGGCCAGGGCTGCTGCCTTGCCACTCGCTTCAAGAACCGGGTAAATGGTATCGTAGGTGTAGGACGCGACCTGTGTCGTGGCCGCCATCCAGCGAGCCAGGTATCCCTTGAAAGTCTGCGCATCCGTATCGCAGTTATCGGCAGTTTCGCAAAACTTCTCATAGATGACGCTATCCTGCGTGAATTCTGTGAGGGATGTGTTGACGAGGCCGTCGAGACGTGTCTTCCAAGTCGAGTTACCCGTGTAGTTGTACATAACGGCTGCACCGTACATGAAAACCCCGCCGTTGTAGGTCCATTGGTTGGTATCGATGGAACTACAGTTGCTGGTGCCAATCGTAGCACCGTCGTAGACGTTGTAGTTCTCTGACATGAGTCCAGCTTCTTCCTCCCATTCAAAAACCTTTGTAGCCCACTCCGCGTAGGAGTCGTTGCCAGTGTATCGTGCCAGTCGGGCTGCTACATTGAAGAAGCACCCGTTGGAGATGGAATTCTTATAATCGTAACCGGTGTTGAACGTAAAGATCTGCCATCTCAACCCACCATCGCAGTGCGCCGTGTCCCATCGCGAGACGTACTCGTTGAAGACGGCTTGAACGAGTGCAAGCCATTGCGGATCGGTGTCCGGGGGGTTGGTGAACCCGTGCTCGGCCGCTGACATGGCAGCCATGGCCCAAAAGCCTTGGTCATCATTACCCTCGGTCAGGGTCTGGTTCGAGGGCATGTAATCGTCGTCATCGCCAACCTGGTGAATCATCGCCTGCGAAGTGACATTGTTGTAGGTTGTATCGCCGGTCAACCACCAGTAATCAATCATGGTTCCAAACATAGCTCCCGCCTCCCACCAGTAGTAAGGGTCTGGAAGGTTACCAGGCGTGTCACCGGTGTTGTTACCAGTGTAGTACTTCATCAAGCCATAGGCTATGGTGCTCGCAGCCTCTTTAACAGATTCTAAGTTGCAGGTGTCAGTCAGTATGTATTTGACTTGCGGCCTTGGCAGACAACTCTTACCGGTGTCAGTCCAGGTAACATCGATGGCCTGCACCGAAGCTCCCCAAAGGCCCAACGCAACTGTTGCCGTCTGTAATGGTAGTCTCATGATGTTTGTTGTCCAAGAAGATGGTGTGAAAGAAAGACAGAATGGACGACGACAGAAAAATATCCTCCAAAGAAATCGCCAAGAACAAAGCCCACTAGAGGAATTCCGGGGTTGCAAGAGAGGTAGATCCGAATATCAAACCCCAAATCCTTCTCGTATCGTCTCGACTGCGCCTCGCCGTCGGTTCTGGAGTTTTACTGGAACTGGAAACAGGGTCTTGGTACGGAGTAGGCGAGGATCCGGTTGTCGGACGGGATATTGGGCCGCACCAGGAACACACGATCAAGATCCGACGGACAACGGTAGGGTAGCGAATAACGAATGCAGATGGCAGGACAAGAAATCAAAGCACCAGCAGAATCATGGAGAAAATACAAGGCAAAGAAGTCAGGGCATCAGCGGGTGACGTTCGCATTGGCCGCGCGTCGGGACAAAGAGTCGTCCCCACCACTGTCATGAGAATGGACAGCACAGCGAGCGAGCGAGCGAAGGGTTCGTGCAGCGTCGTCACTGAAGGGACGGTCGGACTTGGAGAAGGGGGAGGGGCCACAAGCCCGCCCTTTGCCCCCCGTCCGAGTAATTGCCAGGCCAGTACGGAGTATCGAACGGTGAGGTGACGTCCCCATGGCGGCGGGTGCTTATTCGTGCACGCTGAGACGCTGCTCACTGGCATGAAGTCGGCCGAACAACACGAAACGTTAAAAAAGCGTTGCCGTATTAGGGCGGTTGAGGCTGTGCTAGGTGAAGTTTGATGACAGCTCCATCGCATCGCTGAAACGGTCCGCAAGAGCCGCGCGACCACGAGCGTTTCGCTGGCCAAGACCGGATCTTCGGCAGCAAAGTCATTTGGAGGGCTTGGCGATTGAGTGTCGTCCAGACTGGAAGTTGCCAGAGCCGACTGACGATGTCGGTTTGCAGGGTTCTCGGTAGCCGCCATGGGCCAGTCGGCAGTCCAGGGTTGAGACGTTCTGGAAACCGACAAGAAGGGCCAACCAACCCTGGCAACCCTTGAATGGCGAAGTCACCAATGATACAAATCCCCGTTTAGAACCCGGCTGCCCCCTGTCCGGCCCAGGTTAGCAACACTAGAAGGGGGGCGGCTTCGCTGGTCACTGGCCTGAATCGCCTCTGATGGGGGCCTGCCGCTTATCCCTGCTGGGCTTCGTACTGTGCATACGCAAGCCAAATACGTTGCCAGCGAGATTAGTGCCGTTTGCCGTGGATCTCAGACGCTGGCGAAGCGCATGTATTTGACCTGGAGCATTCCCGCGACCAGCCGCTATGGCGAACGGCTCCGTTTGATGAAGATGGTGAAGGAGAAAATCGCGGGCCGGAATGTGGGCGAATTAAGGTAATAGGCCTCGTTGCCATGAGGCTCTGACCGTGCGAGTTAGGGAAGTCGCCATCCCCGGGGCCTCCTTCCCTTCCCGCCCTCACATCGGGGCTTCCGGAGGCGTCGCCGCCGAAGCTCCGTGGCGTCTTCGCTGCTACTTTTCTCGCCGAATAACTCAACTCTATTTATTTTTATCCAAGGTCATGCACCTCAGCATGCGGATACGCACAGCATCAGCAGCCACGCTTACTGCGACTTGTGCAAACGCACTGCTTATCCGTCACACCACGGAGGTTGTCCTCTCCAAGTCGGCCGCCTGACTAAGCCTCCGGACGACTTTCACCCACGCTCGTACTCCTACCTAGCTCTGCTTGACGCCTCTTTCAAAATGCGAGCAGGAACATACAAACCGTGGCCATCATGACCAGCAGCCCCCAACTGCTCCTGCTCCGTCTCATCATCACAGGAGCCATCACGGGACGGCTCTCTGCCGCTCCTCTTCTCTCACCGACTGTCAGGTCTCGGAAGCACCATGTCCCGAGCCGCCGTGGCTGAATCACACCCAATCGCGAGGCGCCATCTCAGCCATAGCTTCTTTACTGATGTCACGAATCAACCGGGCTGCGCTTGGCTCCGAATAGCTCTCAGAGCTCCGGTAGATGCGCTGTCGATCGCGCTGCTTGTGATTTCTGTAGTTTCCCTTCAGCTCTGCGTGAACGTAATCCACACTCTGTTGAGGCTTTAAATTTCGCTCTTTTTCCTGGGTTTCCCTAGGTTTCCTCGTAAGACGGCTGCCAGGATGTATTTGCTCAATTCCAAGGCCGTTGCAGCAGGACTTCTGCTTCTAAGCACAGTCTATGCTCTTCCATCGACCAACCTGCTCCTCTGTGCTACTCATTCCCAACCAAACCCCATCAAGAATGAGTATCCCAACGAAGTCACCGGGTTGCTAAATGCAACTCTGGCTATTATTCCAATTCCGTTGAAGGAGGCCCGCCGGATGGTTCCTCACAAAATCCTAGAGTCAGCATATCAACAGTTGATGCCAAGCTTCCCGAAAGACATGTACCCCGTCGTTGCTCAGGCAGCCCTTGACCACGACATACACTACTCGTCTTTCAGCGTTCCTGACTTCTCTGTGAGTTCTTGATTTACTAAGTCGTTAAACTCGGATCTAATGGAGAACGTAGCGAGTCGGCTACGAATTCCCCTTTCTGGATCTCCTCAGTGACGGCTACTCCAACTTCAGATGGGCGCCCACGCAGTTTATCACATACACCAATCTCGTCGCTGTGGAAGGTTCCGAGGCATACGGAACTACTGTGTATCCCGGGAAGTTCACTCCTCAATGCGACGCCTACGGCAGCCCGAAGGAGACATACTTTCTTGCCAGAAGTCTCGAGAAGCATATGTCTCTGAACTTTCAGCCTTATAATGACAACAAAGGCTCAGCCCTTCTTCTCAATTTCTTCAAAAACGTAACCAACCAGCCAAGCTTTGCAAATGGGAGCACTTGCGATCAACAGATTCGGTTCTTCAATACATCCGTTACACAACCTCCTTTTTCACCTACTGTAGTGCGCGGTGATGTATCTTCTAACGTTGGGCCTTTCGGAAGAAAGACTAATTTCAAGGGTGTTGAGGGATTACAGGTTGCTTCAGCGTTTATCGAGAAGAACTATATAGATTGCAGCACCCTCAAGGGGCTGTGAATTACAGCGGCATGAATAGAAGACGACTGTGATGTAGTCCTGATGAGCTTCAACATCAGTGCGTGAGTGGCTCTATCACCAACAGCACTTCCTATAAGGTGAATCAGGGTCCCTTTATACTTAGAATATATAATAAACTCCTCAACCGTCAGAGTGGCTTGTCTCTTTGACCTCACACTCACGCACCTCTACCTCTCTTCTTGTCGTTGGTCTGACACTCGACAATATAACTAACTAACAATCTTCATCTCGTTCATCGTGGTAGCATTCAAGATGACTCTTATCAAATTCTGCCTCCCCGTGGCGGCTCTGAGCCTTGGTGTATGCGCTCTGTCAGAGATGTCGACCTTTCCATCCTTCTCTCCTGAACCAAAGCCCCAGAACCTCTGCACCGGCGGCAACTTGGCGACGATGACCTCACTCAAGAATGCGACCTCCGCCGACTGCAACGCGCTTTGGGAGGCCATTGCGGGCAAGAATGGATACGCCAATATCGCTAATTTCAAGACCACGAACGACAATGAATGGATGGCACTCGCCGTCTACGATACATGTACTCTCGCTGTCAGACCGGCCACAGAAGAGGATGCGAAGGCAACTAGAATTTGGGAGATGGGCAATGCGGACGCCGCCAATCTTGTGCTGCAGACAATGTGGCAGACTCCTGTGGGCGGTGAGGGCTCTGCTCAGGGAACCATTCAGTGTCACTATTTCGAGGGTACAAACAAGGATCTCTACTGGAGAATTTGGGACGCGGAGGAGAGTGAGCTCGGAGGTGGCGGCAAGAGTGGTGCTGATTGGTAATTTTCCGCAGGATTGACGGCTCTGAGGTAGACCTTTGAAGGGCTTCGAATCATCATGGAGCACCATAGGGAGGAACTCGCAGTATCCGACGTTTTTCCCCAAGGCATCGTCGCATTCTAAATAACTACATTAGTCTTGTAGAGGAGATGAAGGCGGAGTCATAATGGCCAATGAAACCTCCTCTATTCTCTTCTCCCAATTATGAAAACTGCACAGGCAACAATCAAGAATTGAAATCCGAAGACAATATTCATCGCTCAGGTTGAATCTCGATGATTCGTCCTTTCTAGGCTTTGTCCTGTCAGTAGACGCCCTGAGAGGTTGTGATAATAGTCTAAGTCCCGATTTTCAGCTAGCTTCTACTGTGGGGGATAGGAAATAAGCTCTCAAAGTAACCGCAATACATAAGGCAGAGAGTAGTGCTTGAAAGGATTCTGTAAAAGATCGTGTGATGTAATTATACGACCACCTCAACATGATTTCCCTCAATTATTCGGTCTCACAACACCGAGCTACAGTTGACGGCTTATACTAACACCCACAAATGCTTGCGCCTTACCTATAGAGGCTAACATGCTACCCGAACAAGGTATAACACAGGCGGGCTATTCAGTGAACTGTACAGTTCCAAACACCGAAGTCACCGCCCTGCACAGGGCATCGAGAGCTAGTTACCCCTCATTCTGGAGCACGTTCTTAAGAGAGAAACCCGAGGTGGTGGAACTCTGGGGACTGCGGAGAGACAAATGTTTGAGAGGAGCGTGACCTGATATTCGATTTAAATACTTGATTCCAGTCACACCACCATCCGCTCAAATCCCTCATGTGCCATCCATGAGCCAGGCCAGGAGAAATATCGAGACCACAACGGAGTAATTCAGGGCACTCGCAGCGCAGCAAATCCTCCATTTCCCCTCGTTCTCCAGACCCCCCACGTAGCGGGCAGCCCCCCACGACGTTCCTCCGCGCATCTACCCCACCCCACCTCTGTATGCCCAACCTACCTTACCCCAGGTTGCCTTATAATCCAGGTGCCGGCATCAGCTCACTGAGAGCGATTCCTCAAAAGCTCTTAGTCCTTGAGCCCGTCTGTTTCTGTAGTTGAGCATTTTCGCTTCTTACCATTTGACATTTGATTAAAGAGGTCAGAAGCAGATAAAGACACCACCATGTCGGCCAAGCACTTCATCAACGACCCTACCCACCTGGTCAACTCTGCCCTCCATAGCCTGACTCTCACCAACCCCTCACTGGCTGTTGATGCCGAGGAGAAGATTGTCTACCGCCGTCCTACAAATGAGGCCGCTCAGGTGTCGCTGATTTCTGGCGGTGGTTCCGGCCATGAGCCCTCGTTCGGCGCCATGGTGGGCAGTGGCATGCTTTCTGCTGCTGTAGCCGGCACCATCTTCGCCAGTCCCGCGACAGAGCAGATCCGGACAGCTATTACGTCCCGGGTAGACACTGAGAAGGGTGTTTTGGTCATCATCATGAACTACACCGGTGATGTGCTGCACTTCGGCATGGCAGTTGAAAAGGCCAAGGCTGCTGGTCTCAGTGTTGAGATGGTCATCGTGGGCGACGATGTTGGTGTCGGCCGCGCGAAGGCGGGCAAGGTCGGACGTCGTGGAATTGCAGGCACTGTCCTCGTTCACAAGATCGCCGGTGCTCTGGCTGCGCGAGGACGATCGCTACAAGAAGTCACCAAGGTCGCCAACCTGGTGGCCAACAACCTGGTCAGCGTGGGAGCCAGTCTGGAGCACGTCCATGTCCCTGGCCGTGCTGTCAGCAACGAGGACGGTCTCGAGCTTGGCGAGGTCGAGGTCGGTATGGGCATTCACAACGAGCCCGGCTCCCACCGCGCAAAGCTGGAGCTGCCCGAGATGGTCAGCACAATGCTCACACAGCTGCTGGACCAGGGCGACAAAGACCGCGCCTTTGTAAATGTCAACTCAAACGAGGTGGTTCTGATGATCAACAACCTCGGCGGTGTCAGTGTGCTCGAGATGGGTGGTATCACCGCTGAGGTTGTCAGCCAACTGGAGAAGAAGCACAACATCCGGCCTGTCCGAGTATATTGCGGCACCTACATGACCAGTCTTAATGGCCTGGGCTTCAGCATCAGTCTTCTCAACGTGGTCAACACCGATATTGGTGGACCGAGCATGATTGAGCTGCTTGACGACCCAACTGAGGTTGCAGGATGGGCTGCACCTGTCAAGAAGACCACCTGGGAGGCCAAGAACACTGCCACCCGAACAGGTCACCCTGACGAGGCTAACGAGACGAAACCCAGCGGTGTCAAGATGGACGCCTCTACGGCCGAGACTGCCCTGATTCGCGCTCTTGAGAGTGTCATCAAGGCTGAGCCCGACGTAACCAAGTATGACACCGTAGTTGGTGATGGAGATTGTGGCATTGGTCTGCAGCGCGGCGCTGAAGGTACGTGAAGTATTCGGAAAGTGGAAGAACTGAGCTAACAGTCCTATACAGCCATCATCAAGCACCTCAAGGAGCACAAACTCACCGGTGATGTTGTAGTCGACATTGCGGGCATTGTGCCCGTTGTCGAGAACAACATGGACGGCACGTCAGGTGCGCTCTACGCCATCTTCCTCAACTGCATGGTCCACGCCATGCGTCGCATCTCCCCCGGAGATATCACTCCTGAGTCCTGGGCCACGGCTCTACAAAACTGCTGCTCCGACTTAGGCAGGTACACACCTGCGCGACCAGGTGACCGAACCCTGGTCGACGCCCTGTACCCCTTCGTGGAGACTCTGAAGTCAACTGGAGACCTGAAGAAGGCCGCTGCGGCTGCGCAGAAGGGTGCTGAGGAGACCAAGGGCATGGAGGCCAGCCTGGGTCGTTCCGTCTATGTCGGTGGCAGTGGCTACCAGCAGGTGCCTGACCCTGGAGCCTGGGGCCTGGCGGTTTTCTTCAATGCTTTGGCTGGGATCTGAGTTGAGCTTCGAAGATTGATGAGACCGAAGGTATGAATAGCAGATATACAAGGTATCGACTGATAAAATGCGGAGGAATCAGTCCAGCACATGGATAGGGATCGTACTTTTTGAGCCTGTAAGCGTAATGTCGAAAATTGGTAGTGTAGCATAACGAAACACTGTTCATCGTGTGTGCAAAATCAACATGTTTTCAACGCCTATGTAGTCCGTGTGAGTCTCACCCATAAGACCGTACATACATCATTTCAACCCTCCCAGAAAGCATGAGGCATTAACTTCAGATTAACTAAGAAGAACCAGGATGACACTATCCCCCCGGAGAAACCTGTCGTATGTGTTAGCACTTGTCCTTCAACACGCACGTCCTCATAGCATCACAGCAGGAAACCTTGAGTAGCCCAGATAATGACTCACATCTTGCTGATAAATCGGTCCTTGTTCACTGGCCGTCCCTTCTTTCCGTTCGCTAGCCGGGGAGTCTCTGTCCACATCTCCTTCACGTTCTCGAGGACCATGTTGCAGTGGCGGTCGAAGGCTTTGACGCGTGCCAGCAGCTTGCGGTTGTTGCGGATCGAGATCAGCACTTGGGTGTGCGAACGCACGGCCGACTGGAGGATGGACAGTGGTCCGGCGGAGAATTCATGCTCCTCGAGCTGAGCAATCTCGTACTCACTGCAAGGAAGGGTTAGCATTCGCGATCGTCTGGGTCGGGGTCGGTTCGAGGATATGCATACGTGAGTTCTGAGCGAGACTTCGTGAGAAGCTCCCTGTGGCAAAGTTAGTATCAACGCGATTCTGCCTTGGATGGGTGGTACGTACTGGATCTTCGCGTCCGCCATTTTTTCTTCGTGGATGCGCTTGAAGGAGGATGCGATCGCGAGGCTGAGGTCCAGAAGCTCAAAAAGTCGAGGCCTAGAGCGCACAGCTCTGATTGGTCTACGTGGCGGAGACATCTCCAGCCACTCAGCCACTCCTCTACAAGCCACCTCTTAAGCACGTGACTGTAGCCGACGGCTCATGCCGGTCCAAGTTCGGCAAGCTACCCCCAGTCCTCGGGCCTAGGAACGAATTTTGGTCTGGATGCGGAGGATGGAAAAGCATTGCCGCTGTATCCCGTCCTTGACCGAAGCCTTATACACACCTCAACTGTTGATGCGCAGGCCAATTCCATGAGCGCATTGACAATTGACTACTAATGTCCTTTCGAAATCTTGCGGTGCGAGCTGGCGCGGCAGCAAACGCTGCTGGCTACCGAAGCTCAAGAAGCAGCTTCAACATGGCCCAACACGCCAAGGTCCTCAGCTCCTCGCTAGGTGCTCGACAGGTGAGGGCATTTCTTTCATGACGACTCGATTTCGTTGTGCTTACAAAATGCTGTTTAGCTATCTACCGAAGCGCAGTCCGTCAAAGAGCTCCCCGAAGACGAAGCGAACGATGTCGTATTCGAGAGCAAGTATGGTCTGCGGACCGTCATGCTCAACCGACCCAAGAAGCTCAACTCGCTGAACGCTTCGATGATTCGAAAGATCGTACCGCGGTTGATTGAGTGGGAGAAGTCTGACATGGCTAACGTGGTGGTCATGAAGGGTGCTGGTGAAAAATCTCTTTGCGCTGGTGGTGATGTTGCGGCGCTGGCCAAGTTCAACAAGGAGGGACAGGATGGCTGGAAGAAGTCGGCTGACTACTTTGCCCTGGAATACAAGCTCGATCACTACATTGCGACTTACAAGAAACCCTACATTGCCTTCATGGACGGTATCACCATGGGTGGTGGTGTTGGTCTGAGCATCCACGCACCGTTCCGCATTGCGACCGAGAAGACCGTCTTCGCCATGCCCGAGACTACGATTGGATTCTTCCCCGATGTCGGCGCGTCCTTCTTCCTGCCACGAATGAACGGATCTGTCGGTACCTACCTGGCGCTGACCAGCGACCGACTGGCTGGCCCCAACGTCTTCTACAGCGGTATCGCCACACACTACCTGCACTCGACCAGCCTGCCCGACCTAGAAGCTCGTCTGGCTGAGCTGAGATTCCGTGATGGCGATGACCTGCCTACACGACTCAAGTTCATCAACCAGACCTTGGAGGAGTTCTGCACTGGCCTGCCTTATGACCAGCCCATGCACTTGGGTGGTGAGGTTCGCCGGGCTATTGACCGGTGCTTCAGCAAGGACAGCGTGCAAGACATCATCGCTGCCTTGGAGGCCGAGCGGGGTCAAACGGAGGAGTGGGCGCAGAAGCAGTTGGCCACGCTGCAGAAGCGATCTCCTACGGCCGTCCACGTGACTCTACAACAGATGCGAGTAGGAGGCAGCTGGGACATTGCCGAGGCCTTCAAGAAGGAGCACCAGATTGCTTCCAAATTCATGCAACACCCTGACTTCACCGAGGGTGTCGAGGCGCTGCTTATTCGAAAGGAGAAGCCCAAGTGGAAGCCCGAGTCGCTGGCGGCAATTCCCGCCAGAGACGATGTGGCGAAACCTTTCTTTGATTTCAAGAAGAAGTCCCTCGAGCTCTTCACCGACCGCACCTATTCTGAGTACCCATACCCTGAGCTAAATGTGCCGACCGAGAATGAGATCAAGGAGGCGCTGTCTCAGGAGGAGTGCACACAGGAGGAGCTGGCCCGCAAGGTCATCGTGTCAAGGAATGGACGCCAGGGCGTAGCAGAGGTAGTCAACGAGATCGTCGGTCGCAAGACGGCCGTGAACAACAAGGGCAAGGCGGCCTGGGTTGATGGAGAAGCGTCCGCGTCGAGCAAGTTGTAGACGGCGTAAGGAAAAGAGACGGGACGAGATGAGGTAATTTGTAAAATAGAAACCACTCCACGATGCTAGGAGATGTCGTGTTGTGCACTGTGTTGATAGAAAGGAATGAAATGGATATATGCGCGATGAAATGAATGCGATGAGATGAAATGGTCGTGATGAGGCTGCGGTGGGGAGGCATTAATCGGAGGTGGAAATAGCTGCATCCGCTGCGATTAACGATGTGTCGGAATGGTGACGATAAGACGGCTAAAAGAAATAAAAATGGCGACACCACCAAGAAATCACCAAGAAGGTTAGAAACCACGCTTTGGAGCGGCTTCATTTCATTGGGCGGTAGCGTGTGCCAGTGGAAACTAGGAGCCTTGTAATGGAGGGGTGACTTTGCGACTGGCGATGGGGGCGTGAGCAAAGCCTCGTCCAGACGGAAGCGAAGAACCGCCAGGCTCCAGGCGGCACGGGGCCGGCGATGCAACGCAACGCAACGGCGAGAGACACATGAATGACCATCTCGTTCCACGGCGAGATTACGGGATGGAGATGAGATAGGCGGCGTGCGGAGGGCCTCAGCTGGGCGGGAGGATATAAAAGGGAGCGACCCGCCCCAGCATCGCGACGACAAAACCCCGACAAAACCTCTTCGCCCGTGCAGGCTTCCTCCAGAGCTCATCTGCTCGTTGCTGGGCTCACGGAACTGCAGGGTCTAAAGTCCGAGCCAGAGCGACGAATTTCTTGTTGCGTGGCCAACGCCTAAGACCAGCTCCAGCTCCAGCTCCAGCTCCTCTCACAAAACGGCCACCGGCGCGAGCACGTGAGCTAGCCAACCAGACCGGCCGCCGCTGGATTACTCACTCGCGGTGTTTAACCGGCGTCTGGCCGCAGGCTCCGGAGGCTTGCATTCCCTCGTCCAGATCACAGGCAGCGAAAGGCGCCTGTCCCTCCCTCACGCTCGGAGCGTCACGGCCGGCGGCATAAGCGGGGCCGATCGTCTGGCCGTGCGTCGGGGGCCACTCGAACGGAAGGATCCACTCCGAGACCTCCGGGGACAAGAGCCCGCTTCAGCACACTAACGCCAGCTCTTACGCCCTGGAACCGCCTAACCTGTTAGCGCTCCCACGTCACTGACGCCATCCCATGAGGCGCTGGAACTGAGCCACACCAAGGCCCAAACAGGTAATCTCAGCACCCCAACATCGAACTACGCGCGGTGGTGGTTGCATCTTATCGTGTATCACCTCCAACACACCCTCCCGAGCTTTTGTTTTCTTTTTTACGTCTTCGCCTCTCGGGTCCCGACATCGCCTTCCTCGACGGCTGCAAACTTCACATTTTGTTTGCTCCTGCCGCTTTTTCATCCGCGAGTCGCACCTTCCCGCCCGCTCCAGGCCCGTCTCTAAAGTGGTAGATCCACTCTGCCTGAACGCGACTTAGACGCAGGCGCGTCACGAGAATGACACCTGCCTCCCCATTTCGATAACCTCCAACACTCGGGCCATTGGCACCACAATTTCTAGACAGTCGCCCTTCAAACCTTCAACCTTTCCTTCAACACCACTTTCCGCCTCCACGACCCAACCCATTCCCTCTTGTCCCGGCTTCTTCACGGTCCTTTGTCGCTCGACTCGCCGGACCTGAGCCTCACAAAGAGGGAGCTGCCGTGATGGCGTCGCCTGTGCCCATCGCCCCCAACAACGGGTGGAACAACAATGGCCAGACGATGCCTCCAGCTCAGGGATACGACAATTCGGGACTCCAAGTCAGACCTATGGGCCGTATGTCCCTCCTACTGCATCCGTGTAGGTATTTCGACTGGCTAACGCTTGCTCATAGTCAAGGTGCACTACACTTTCGACAAGGAGGGCAAGGTCAACTGCCTCGCAAGATACTCTCAGACGCTTCAGGTCCAGACGATTCCCCTCGATGAGAGAACCGCAATCGGTGTAGTCGATCTACGCGTGTGCCTGCGAGCTATTACCGAGTGCAGCCCCGAACTTTCTGGTCAAGACGAAGACTACACAATCTACGCCCTCGACTACTCAGAACCGGACACGCCATTGGTAGGACAAGGCATGCTGTCATGGGCGTTGGACTCGATTCGAAATGAAAGCAGCGGTCAGCCCCCGAAAATGGTCACGGGCCGCGTTACGCAGAACCTGCTTGGTGTTTTTGGTGGTGGAAACCGAGAAACCTTGGAGGTGAAGCTCAAACTCACGGCTGCGGCCAAGGTGCAGCGCCCAGAGCCACAGCTGAACATGGATATGCCGCCGATGCGACCTGTCGAGCAGGCAATGACCCCTACGGGCGTCGCCGAGTGGAACTCATTCATCCAGGCCAACCCCCAAATTGGGCACTCGGCCCAAGTTTCTCGAGTTGCCTCTCCGGCGCTGTCTCAGGGCGGCTCCTCTATGCCCATGAACCGTCGAGACTCATTTGGGCCTGTTGCACAAAACGTGCAAAACCTACAAAACATCGCACCTCAGGAACCTCAACGCATCGCCCCGATTCCTGTCAACCCCGCGACTTTGCCGCCCCAGCAAGCACCGACCTCGAGGCCCTCTAGCAGAAGCTCCAGGAAACGGGCACCGACAGGCCGACCGAGAGGCAGACCCCGGAAGAAGCCCGCAGAGGGTAACACCTCTGGCTATGAGGACGGGACTGAAGGGGAGGATGGCCCCTCGAAGAAGCGAGCCAAAACGACCAAGGTGGACAAGGTTGCGCCTAATCCTTTCGGCGCTGGTCCGGACTCTCTCAGGGTTGCTGCCAGCACCTCTGGGTCTATTCGAAATTTCCGGCCTGTGGGAAACAATGAGGCAATCGCAGGCAATCACCTCCAGGAGGTCCCCCGAGCACCGACGCCGGTGCCTCAGGGAGGTCCAATGGGACTGCCACCGAGAACACAGAACACCAGCAAGCTCAGGAGGGAATCATCTCTTAGCCAGAACTTCAACCCAAACTACTCTATGCAGAACAACCAGAAGCCGGGACGAGCTCTCTCCCCGAGTCAGGAGGACGGCCGCTCGCCTGAGTCTGGAGCCCCTACGCCGAATTACTCCGAGGATAGTCCCCAGGATATTCGGTCGTCTCCTCCAGTTGCTCGAACTACGCCTTACATGCGATCCAGCCCTCCTCCTTCAAGTCCCATACTTCCACCCATGCCCCAGGCGCCGCGATTCCAGCCAGAATCAAGCTTCCTCAACGATGATATGGAGGGTCTCTTCGAAGATATTCCGGTTCAACAATTACAAGCACTTCAGCAACTGCAAGACGAAACTCGACGCACACGGTCTCCGAGCCATGCTCCAATGGAGATTATAGATTCAACTGGAATTCCCAGCCAGGTTTTTCAGCTAAAAGCAGGCCCTGACGGCCACGAGTTTGTTCACATTCGCAACTACAACACACCCCAGACGATCCCAACCCCAGTATCACACGCTCAGACTGAGGCTCCATCACTACCACCACTGAGAAAGGAACGGCCTATTCAGCCTCGACCGATCCGTGCTCAAACTGAAAAGCGACCTTCACCCCCAACTCTAGCTCCGACGCCTCCCCCGACCACCGATGCCATCGAAAAGCTCCCAAGCCCGGCTGCAGTACCAGAGCTCACCCCCGAGGCTACTGAGCCCGTTGAGGAAGAACAGGAGCGCTCTCCAGTGGAATCCAATCTGCAGCCCGTGCCGGAGGCAATGCCCATGCCCCAGGAAACCGTCTCAGCACAACCTGCATCTCGAAAAGCTCCGAAACCGAAGAGAAATCGGCAGCTCGCCCGTTCTCAGTCCACTGGCGCTTTAGCTCTTCCTGTTGTTCCAGCCAGCGAACCTGCAGGGCCATCCTCGCTATCACACTCGACTATCCCTGAGTGTCCTCGGCCGTCGACGACAGCGTCCGCTCTTCGTAGGTCGAACTCGATCGGACCTGCTGCGACTGTCTCGGTCCCTGCTAGTGACCCTATTGGGCCGACTCCAGCTCTCCTACACCTTCCAACGCCAGCGTTCTCAGAGGCAATCTGCCCTCCCAGTGATGCGCTCCCGACACCGTCCTCACCTCCGCAGAGATCCAACAAGAATCAGGTCAAGAAGGCGTCGATTAAGCAGCGGCTGGAGCAAGCCATTCTGAATGGCGAGATGCCACCTTTCTGTACTAATTGTGGAGCGATTAACACACCGACCTGGCGCAAGATCTGGACTCAAGATCGTGACGGAACCCCCGAGTATGTCGAGTATTCGGAGAAACCCGGACGAGTCACTGCCATTGATATTCTTAAGCGAGATGAGGATGAAAGGCCTACGTCGTACCGAATGACAAAGAAGTCACTCGGACGAGACGATGACAAGAGTCTCTGGCTAGAGCAACTTCTATGCAACCCCTGCGGAATCTGGCTCGTCAAATTCAAGAGCCACCGGCCTCAGGACAAGTGGGATAATAGCTTTGGGCCTCTCGGTCAAGCCAGAAAGCGAGCCGGTCCAGCTGCAGGCCCTCGCCCGAAGAAGTCACGTACCAAGAGTGCTTCGCAACCCAACCCAACTTCGGAGGCGTACATTGCCACTGACCCTCTTGGACCGGAAATGCTCGACGAGGCCGCTCCCACACAAGGGGACGGGCAGCCCGAGAACATGTCGAACAGAGCATCGGAAGGCCCACTGTCTGCGAATGACCGTGGACAGTCCAACGATGATGCTGAGGAGCGTTCCAACCCCGGCTCGACGCATTCCAGAGCTAGTAGAGGAAGCGGCACAGCCAAGAGCCCCATCGCCATTGACATGGAACAAGATGAGCAACTTGGAAGCACTCGACGTCTTCTATTTCCGTCGCCCCGAAAGGATGGCGAAATGAAAGTCCTCGGAGAAGTTGACATTAACATTCAGACTTCTGAGTGTAGGCAGAACAAGGGTTTAGAAGCGGAGAAAGAAAACGTCGCCGTCAATACTCATGGCGACGCGAGTGCTGAGCATGATGACCTAGAGGCTCTCTTCCGCAGCCCAGCTCCAGTCCGGCCGTCTACTCCTCCTCCCAATGCCAAGTCAGCGGCGCACTCAGGACCCTTCAAGACACCCACACGACCGACGCCGAGTCACCGGCCTATTACGCGCAGCGTTTCACGGTCGCTCCGTTCTGTGAGGAGCATGATGTCGCCCAGCTTCCAGCGCACGCCCACCAAGACGCCTCGAGGCAGCACTCGACGCAGTCCTCGCAACCACCAAGTCAACTTCAGCCAGATCTATGACACACCGATCACCCGGGCTATTAACCAGGTCCTGTCGGAGCCGAACTTTGACATGGCACATAGCGACTTTGATCTCAGCAGTCTCCCAGCGCTCGACACACATGATGGTCCGATTTATGATTTCGGGAACCTTCTCAGCACAGATCCCAATGGCATGCCCAGCTCCCCGCCTAAGGATACTCTCCAGGGCTTCGACTTCTCGGTCAATTGGGCGGATTGGGGCATGACATCGGAGGTTCCCGTGGAAACCGAGGATTAGAGCATCTTCGATTTGGAGACTGGACAGCTTTTTGAGGATACCCCACGCAGCATGTGACTACGGAAGATTATGATACAGCGTTGCTTCAGAGAAAAAGGGCATGAGATATGGCGTAGATAGAGTATTTGGCTTACTACACGAACAACACAGAACGGCGTTGGGAAACAGGAATACTTCCCCAGAGGAAGGAAAACAAGGGATCGGGATATTTTGAGCGATGTTTTATCGCATGACCAGATAGTCTTAGGCACTATTTTAGGAACATAAATGTTCATGAATGCATTCAAAAGATATCAATTATAATATCAAGAGGTCCGATTTGGTCGCAATGATAATGAAAGGTATCAACCAATACGATGGGTGCTAATAGAGACAGTGCTCGCGTATGTGATTGCGGTCCTCGCACTGTGACCCTTCCACTTTACGCGTCTAAGCGCGTCGAGCATCACGTCTCCCAGACCCCACCACCAATTCGACATCTTAACATCCCTCCTCTGCCTGCGAAACAAGAGACCTTTCTCCGGAAACCAGACCTTGAATTAGGTTCTAAAGGCATTCTTCTGTTACCTGAGCTACCAAAAACTACTCAATTTCCCCCGTTTTCTCCACTTCAGTCCGCCCATCATGGCCGACGCCGACGTCCAATCGCTCTTCTCGCCCAACAAGCCCATTGAGCCCGACATCCTCGCGGAGCTCGAATCGATGATGCGGCTGCACGACCTATCGGCCGAGGACCTCTTCTTCAAATGGGAATCCTATTGCATCAAGATGGATCTCGACACGCAAGCGCTGTCGCTCTCGGCGGTGCGCAATCTCAAGCAGAGCATCCAGGACGCGCTGGAGAAGAGCCATCGTCAAGTGCATGTCAAGACGGAACGCAAGGTCGGAGCGACGCCGCGCGGGGGAGTCAAGGGCGGCGATGTGTTCGGTATGCTGGATGGCCTGGTGCCCAGCACGCCGGCGACGGGAGGGAAGCTGGGCAGGGGGCCGGGGAGCGGGAGCGGGTTGAAGAGGAAGATGGAGACGCCCAAGGGCATGATGAGTTCGCCAGCTGGCATGGGCGAGCAGTTGAGAGCGATGAACGTGAACGGAACGCCGTGCGTAGGACCCAATCCAAGTTTATGGAAGCTTCTGCTAACTGGGCACCAACAGTGCGATATCTTTCAGCGAACGAGCCAACGCCGGCGAAGTCGTCGAGATCCTGAACGACCGCCTCCCCGCCGCCGAACCTCCCATAGCACCCTTTTCCGAGCCTCGCGTCAAGCTCACCGCCGCGTCGGACCAGAAGAAGCTCGCCTACAAGCCGCTGGCCATGAAGCTCTCGGAGGCGAGCGAGATGCTGGACGACCGCATCGACGACTTCATGACGCTCGTCCAGCAGCACCACCACCTCGACGAGTCGGCCTTTGGCAGCGCCGCCAGCCAGAGCACCACCGAGGTTGTGGCTGTTGGTCGCATTGCGTCGGATTCTACCGAGGGAAGGCTGAATGCTGCGTCGTTGGTGCTGGAGACGTCGAGGAGGACGGGCATGGGCCTGAGGGTGCCCCTGAAGATGGACAAGATTCGCAACTGGAGCTTCTTCCCCGGCCAGATTGTCGCCCTCCGGGGCAGCAACGCCTCCGGAAACGAGTTTGTTGTTAATGAAATGCTCGACATCCCGCTGCTCCCCAACGCCGCCTCCGCGCCCTCCGCCTTGGAAGCCCATCGCGAGAAACTGCGCGGCGGTCCAGATGCCATGGACTCGGACGCCGACCCCGCGCCCCTGACCATCATCTTCGCTTCCGGACCATATACCGCCGACGACAACCTCGACTTCGAGCCGCTGCACGCGCTGTGCAGCCGCGCGGGTGACACCTACGCCGACGCCCTCGTTCTCACCGGCCCGTTCCTCGACGTCGACCACCCGCTGATTGCAACCGGCGACTTCGACCTCCCCGAGGACGCCAACGTCGACCCCGACACAGCCACCATGACCACCGTCTTCCGCTACCTCGTCGCCCCAGCCCTCACCCGCCTCGCCGCCGCCAACCCGCAAGCCACCATCATCCTCGTGCCCAGCGTGCGCGACGTCCTCGCCAAGCACGTCTCCTGGCCGCAGGACACCATCCCGCGCAAGGAGCTCGGGCTGCCCAAGCAGGTGCGCATCGTGACCAATCCCATGACGCTGAGCATCAACGAGCTGGTGCTGGGCGTGTCGAGCCAGGATGTGCTGTCGCAGCTGCGCGGCGAGGAGGTTGCGCATGGGGCGGTCGGGGGGGATTTGATGGGCAGGCTGTGTCGGTATTTGGTCGAGCAGAGGCATTATTTCCCGCTTTTTCCGCCGGCGGATCGGTCGAGGTTGCAGAAGACGGGGACGGAGGAGGGGATTGCGACGGGGGCGGTGCTGGATGTGAGTTATCTGAAGCTGGGCGAGATGGTCAACGTACGGCCAGATGTCATGATGGTGCCCAGTCTGCTCCCCCCTTTCGCCAAGGTATGTTATGTCACATGTCTACGTCCCGTCCTGCCTCAACATCGCAACTAACAGAATCCAGGTCGTCGAAAGCGTCCTCGTCATCAACCCCGGCTACCTCTCCAAGCGTCGCGGCGCAGGCACCTACGCGCGCATGACGCTCTACCCGCCCAGCATACCCTCGAGCGCAGACGGCATGGTCAGCCACCGGATATTCGACCGAGCACGGGTCGAGGTTGTGAGGATATAGAATCACTGCTTGGGAGGTTCACGGGAATGTAACGACGCAACGTATAAAAGGAGATGGGGTTTTGGGTGGTGTCTTGACGACGGGTATTCTCATTAATGACGATATAAAAGGCCTTTTTTTTTTCTTCATCGCGGGTCTACTCTGCGCCGCTTGTCGCTGTCGTAGCGCTCTGCTTCGCGTGATGTGCTGCGTTTCCGTCGACTTCGGTATTCGTCTCTGTCTCGTCGCGGTGATCTTGAACGTGAATGTGAGCGGCGTCGGTACGAATCTCTGTCGTCGTCTCTGTCCCGCCTGTCCCTCCGGTCTGCTGCCAGGGGGAGCGCATTCGCACCCTTGGCGCTCCTCTCATCGGGTCTGAACCGCTCGTCCTCGCGGAAACGGTCATCGTCGAGCCTCCCGGCAGGCCTCCTTCGAGAGTCGCCAATGTCGCCCCAGCGACCTGTGTCCTCGCTCCGCATGTCCTTATACTTGGTTCCGCCCTTGCGTCCCAGCTTCGTCATGTCGCGCTTCTGCAGATACTCGGGCAGCGCATCACGATTTCGCACGTCGTCCTGGATGCGGCTGCCCATGAGATCGCGCTTGTCCAGCCCTGCTGCCTGCGCCTCCTCCTGATAGAACGCGCCCTTGTGGAAGTACTTCTGCATGAAGCTCATCTTGCCCCGCGCATCCTTGTCCTCCTGCTGCTTGGCCAAGAAGGCCTCGTCCTCGGCTTGGCGCTCCTCGGCTGTAAGGTTGCGCCGTCGTTCGACTTCAGCCAGTTCGGCTTCGCGTTCCTCAATGGCTGCTCGGGCGCGCTTCAGGCGCTTAAGCTCCCGTACACGCCATGCTGCCTCCTCGGCTTCTGGGTCCAGCCCGTCCGTAGTATCGACGTCTGAGTCCACGTTCTCGTCGTCGTCCCAATGCTTCTTGCCTGCTGCCCGCGCCGCCAGGTCCTTTTTGATCTGTTCTTCCACGAGCTCGTCGGCTGCCTTCTTCCGCGCGGCCTCCTCCTCGGCGAGACGTGCTTCCTCCTCTTTCTCGGGATCCTTGTTGCCTCGTTGGCTTTTGGGTACGAATTTCGGCCGCAACATGAGGCGCCTGGGAGCCTCCTCTTCGCTGCTCTCCTCTTCTGAATCGCTCTCTTCCTCCGAGCCCTCTTCGTCCTCGCTCTCCTCCTCTTCTTCCTCTGTCACGAAGCCCTCCTCCGCCGCCATTCGCTCAGCTTTCTCCTGCGCCAACCGCCTCTGTTCTGCCAAGTCTGCCTCCTTTCGTCGCGCATCCAGGTCGACCTTTCCGACATTACTCGAGATCTTGCCCGCGCTGGCTGCCTTCGGTGGTGGAGGGAGCGCGGGCTCGGCGGCCTCCTCGTCGTTGTCGCTGTCGCTGGCGTCCGAATCGGAGGATGATTCTTCTGCGGCAGGTTTGCCAGCGCGATGGCGCGCCGGCTTCATGGGGTTCGCAGTCATGCGCTTGGGCGGCATCGTGGGTTGACTGTTTGGGATTGGGTGGAAGAAGAAGGGCGTGATTGTTCGTGATGTTGGAGGCTAGGATGATATTGAAAATTGAGTGGAGCCGGATGTGCCAACAAGATCTTGTCTACAGATTTGGCCTACCCTGGACCATTGCTGTAGGAAGCCGAGTTCAAAGCCAAGTTCCTCGCTTTTAGCCTTATAACTAGAAGGATGTCTAGGAAAATGCTTTCTTTATTATCACTCAGGGAACTTTATATCCTAGACTTTCTCCTTTGTGATTCGTACCACCATTTGTTTCCGAGCTACTGGCGTTCTGTCTTCATATATGAAGTGTCTTTTTCGATGGCAACTTGAATGCAGTGTCAATTGCATGCCTCCACTTCATGGCTATAAACCCATGATTGGTTCTACTACGGCTATCGCTCACTGTTGAATCATTAGATACCTCGACCATGTATGTGATTGTGACATGGATGAAAAGACGCGTAGATCATATAGACAGGTTTGGTGATACGTGCGAAAGACTTTCAGCGAGACTTGGCAGTGTGCGAAGCGAAATACCGTATCCATTTGAGTGACGTAAGACTGCGCCAACGTTTTCGCAGGAATTGAGACCAAGAGCAGCCGTCGAAATCGAGTGGTATATCAGCTCGGGCGTAAAATTGCTTGTGAGATCTTCTTGACCCGAGGTGACAGCCCAGGTATCATATCCACCCCTACGGAGTAGTCTACCACCTGTCTGAGCCTTGGCTTTATTACTGGCAGAGTATTTCTGGTTCTGGTTAGTTCTGACGGACACTAACTATGGGGCCTTGCAGCACTTGGGAACCGGCCAGTCGGGGAACTGGAACCTCAGTGCGCGCATCGCGCTGGAGAGCTAGAGAGTGGACACCGGCCCATCCTTAAGCACCTTTAATAAGGGTAAAAGGGTAGGCCCCCGTTAGTTGCAATACCTACGGTACTTGAGTACCACCCACCAACCTTCATCAGCTTCTCCGGCTCTCTCATCAACCCTTACTACGGAGTACCTACATACACCACTACAAGTAACGCCCCTTACGCGTAGTAAGACCAGACCAGACCAGACCCGACCCGACCAGACCAGACCAGCCTAATCCAGTCTAGCCTAATATAATACTGACCGCCTTACTCCGTACACCTCCTCCTTCCTGCATTTCCGGCACAAGCTAGTAAAACCACTACCTGACTATATACAAGTAAGGGTAGGGCTTGCGCCGTGGCTTTCGCACACGAATATCGACGACGACACGTACCAAGTCAACGGTACAAGGGCAACAAGGGTAGGCCCTTCCCGTTAGCTGCGTCTGGGTCTGAGTACGACACTCAAACCTACTCTGTACTCCGTAGAGATCTCTCAAGTATGTACAGAGTACGGATGACCCGCCTTCTTAGCTACGTCGCCTTGACGGCACTGGCCATCACTAGGTTAAGCCGAGTGATCAGAATTTAGTAATGCCCAATCCAGTCTCTGTTTGATTGCAATCCCGACAAGCAGGAAAGAAGTTCATCGACACATCCCCGCTTATCGATATGCAGTGCTTTTACGATTGCTTCGACATGTGCTCCGTAGTGCTTCCCGTCAATCACGTTACATGAGACCTCACCCGTGGACGTCGCTTTGGGAAGAGGTTTAGCGTCCCTAATAAAAAACATCACTGGTACAACAAGCCATGGGAGAAGTCCCCTGTCCCCTGTCGTTGGTTCTGTGACAGGGGTGGCGCCGAACGGTTAGCTCCGAGACTCGATGCAATGGGTCGCAGTCTCGTGGCTTCTCAGCAAGCCCAAGGCTCGAGGATGGTGGAAAAAGAACAAATATCATTGCCTGGACGATAAAGAGCCGGCTAGAAAGTCGAGGACCATCGAGAGAGGTAGTTTCTAGGAGGAAGGAGAGCAAGTAGACGGGAGAGGCAAGAGAACTTAGAGAAGCGAAGGTCCACCCACGCACGGGCTCGGATCATGGAAGTCGAGCCGCTCGCCGACCCACCGGCATGGGTTAATGTGGGGAGACGAGACACGGCACGGTGTGGAGGTGTCGGCGATCTCTACGACTCTCCTGGAGGTCTCCTGGAGGCTTCCGAGGAGGTTTGGAGTGTCCTTCAGGTATTACGTCGACATAGAGATCAATACGTCCTCTTGAGTGAGCCCAAACAAACTAAGAGAGTGTATGTACTCTGCTAGCAAGCGTGGTCGAGATATTAGAACTCCTGTCCTCCCTTTAAACAATACTGGCGGTATGATTGAGAGAATCGGAGTCTGTTTGTTACTCCGTAGTATCTCACGACGACCTTGGGCTATCTCCCCCTTTTCTTCTTATGGCTAGCGGATCGCCTCAAAATACTCTCGCGTACATGGATATGTGCGCAGGAGATTAGGGAACGAGAACGGAAAGATGTCGCGCACGAGCGACGTGCTTGGAATATGGGATATATATAACCCTTTTCCTCCATGACAATTCTGAACTCTTCGCTCTTCATTTTAAGAGTACTCCTGATCTGGAAAAGCATCACCGGTAACTCAACCCATCTTACCTCGCGGCTTACCTTTCCAATCCCGACACAATGGCAACCTCGATAATTGATACTCAGGTCATCGACGAAAGACGACGCATAGTTTTCGTGCTCAAACCGAAGCCAAAGCCAACCCCGGAGCCAACCTCGGTGCCAAACCCGGCGCCTAAGTAGGTTCTGATTTTTTCTTAACCCTTTTCATGAACTGCTTCTCTGTTCAAGTACGTATCTTCCACATCGGGTGGATGTTTTGCTAACGGGAATCTTTCCGAGCCAGTGCCCCGAAGCGCAACGAAGACGACGTGGAAACACGATCCGACGGTCTGTGATTACGAACCTTTAACGCGTTTGTCTTGGATATTTTGACAATGTGTGATGTGTGATGCAATCGGGTGTTTATGCTAGGGAGATGTATCTTACGTCGACGGAGCGCCGGGGGAGGGAAGGGGGAGATGTTATTCTGAGGTCGACTTTTGACATACGGAGTACTTACATATCTCTATCCGAGCTTGATTTGTAGTGTATTTGAATGCAAGTTAGCAGATGTCTACACGCGCGACTGTCACGTCAACATTAATGACTGACATCTGTAGTGATGCCTGTTTCACTTTCATCTTGGTGCGCACGCGGAACCTTCGCCCGGCGGTGAACTGCGCTCAGCTAGCTGGGCGGGCTTGCATTAGCCTCAGTCAACACCCGCGTTGCCGCAGATGCAAGGTACATGGGTGGGATCGCCCAATTGCAACGCTTCGACCTGGCCTTCTGGCTTGGGGCGGAGAGAACTAAGCCGACCCCTGTCCAGAGCGCTCCCTGCACGATGACGGGATGAGCGCCGCCCCCAGACCGGATCCCAACAAGCGCAACCCCTCCGGGCTGTTGTGTTGTTGGTCAATGCTATTGGCCTCGGTCCCGATCCGTCGGCGCCAACGGCTCTGCGCTCTATACTCTGTATGGGCTTCGGCTTGTTTTTTTTGGTGATTATCCGGGGACGACAACGGTCGTGAAGCGCTACCCTGCTTCGACTTAGAAAATGAAAGGATACTCCTTCACGAGCTGGCACAAGTACTGGGGGATGCAGCCATTCATTTGCTGGGTATGAAACTAAATGAAGGTATCGATGATTGAACTGTTCGCTTGTGTTCTCACCTACCCTGGTCCTTGAAGGAAGAATAGCGCTTCTAGGATGCTTCGTCCCTTTTCCATTATAGTTAGGTTTTAGCTCCTAGACTCACCGATGAGTACTATTCACTTCACAATCGTCATGCCAAACGGGTAAGATTCCTACCTATTTAAAGCTGTTATTTTCGCTTCGAACATATGTCTTTCTTCACTCTTCGACCCAAGGACGCTCCTTATGCAGAGAAACCCCACTCGTTATCCTCTTCGACTTGCCGCAGGATACCTGTCCGTTACGATGAATTCTTCAACTTCAATGCATATTATTGACGAGAGTTCAATGCATAGTGTCGACGAGAGTTCAATGCATAGTGTCGACGAGAGTTCAATGCATATTATCGACGAGACTTCAATGCATGTTATCGACGAGAGTTCAATGCATGTTGTCGACGAGAGTTCAATGTATGTTGTCGATGGGAGTTCAATGCATGTTATCGACGAGAGCCGCATCGTGATTGTGATCAAGCCCGATGAAACAGAAACGGAGACGAAACCGAGCCTGAAGCCATAGAGGCCCTTTCTTCTAGATCTTTCCCTGCACGCCTCTTTCAGCTCGACTTCGCTCCTTTTCTAACGTGATGCTCCCCAGTCGTTTACGAAGTACCTCTACAGAAGCGAAAACAACACAAGAGACCCAGTAGGGGGGTATTCGGTTTCGATGACATCTTCATGATAATGTTGTAATGTCGTATGTGTCACGGCGACTCGGGTACGGGGAGCATGGTGGAAGATACGACACTTCGGCGTAACTAAAACACTTCCTTTCTCACACAATAAATTTTTGGATATTTTTCCCCCTTGTTCCTCACCTCGTCTATCTCCCTGTGAGACTGGCTGTTTGTGTTCCCAGATATCCCTTCTTCATGTTTGGTCAACGAGGCGAATGTTGCGTGAAGCAGCGAGGTCACATTCCGGCGAGTTTTAACGAAGTCAGAACACAGTCGATCGACGCCACAATTCCAAGGATTTCTATTAATCACAGCGCAAATCCTTCTTGGTTCTTTCCACCTCGGTCACCCTTAGATGAGAATGCTTCTATTCCAAACAGAAGATTGCCTCCCCTAGCCTACCCTATAGGTTTGCCAGAGCGGTGACGCGCCTGTTTGAGCAAGCAGGGCGAAGTTGGATGGCGAGACGACCTTATCGGCTTCCAGATAATAAATTTACATGTTGTCACTTGGGGGGTTCTATTTTTGAGGGTTTTGCGTGATGTGTGGCACTGAATGTTAGTAGCAGCGTTGTTCAATACCACGCGCTTGTGAATCGTGGCCTGGGAGAATTGCTCGGCTTCGCAACCAGCTCTCATCTCTGCCGTGGCTCGCGCTTGCATCTACATTGGGGTGCCATCATGCGAATAGTATGGAGTAAGCAGTGAATAGTGTGCTCCAAGCGAGATTTGGTAATTACAACTAGGACATCGTGGTTGTACTCTGTACATAACGGTCGGTTGCCCAGCTCTCTGTTTCACGCCTACCGAGCGAGAACTGGCTAACCAGGTAACCGGCCAGTCCGTACATAGTTAGGGCGAGGTGGTCGTGGCGGAGTAACTCCACTTGACTCAGCAGTCTCAGCCTGAAACATTTGGCTCCCTGTAAGGGGGTTTTTTCGAAACCTTTCCAGAAAACTCCAATCCCAACTGCCACAAGCAGCCACGCTGTGAAGATTTCCTCCGAGACAGATTGCGTTATTGGCTGTCATGAAACAAGTCGATAGCTGTAGAGTTTCGTTTCATCAGCGGATCATACTTGTATGACTTACGCACGGGTAATGTTCCCGGTTCCAACGTACCGGTGTCGAGGTGGCACCGCGCCACCACATCATGGGGGTAAATCATGGGGGCACATTTCGGGGGCCATGGGGGCTACATCCCGGGACTTTTTAAATTTGACAACAACTGCTTGCCGCCTCGCAATCTTGCGTCCATCTTGCTACTTGAATGCTTGCTACGCAAGATCCCTGTTTGTTGTGCTCAAGGCAGGTAGGCTTTTTGTGTTTCAGGTCACCAAGGCTCAACGGCTCAGGCGCTTCCGTACTTCCTTTTGCTGAGATGGTCTCTTCCAATCTCGCAGCCTCTTTTCCTGGCTGCTGCGAGATTCAATCACCTGGACATGCGTCTACCGCCTCATTTTACCGACTGAAGAGTTACCAAGAACTATCCCCTGATTCTGTATAGGTTGTTTCGAGGTGCGGCCAACAGGATCCAGAAATTCAGACAAGAGCATAGTTCTTAACACCAGCCACGGAGCATTTCCGCCCTGACGCTTTAATATCTTATGTGTATGTTAATCGATTAGCGTTTAATTACGCGTCGAAGGACCTCATACTCTGTACGGAGTACATGTCAGTGTGCAGTGGATTGCTGAATCGGAAAAGGGACGTTGATACGGAATGAGCACATGAGCTCAGCATCTTGCCAAGACTTATGCGCTTGAAGCTGACGATACTAGCAGAGATTGATCTTCGAATACGAAATTGAGAGTTCCACCTAACAGCCTAGCCCTGCCTGCGCTAATGGAACCCACCAGCGCTCCCGTACATACTCCATATGGACCTATCTCTTTGAGTGCTGTAAGGCTGTTGTAAGGATTGCTGTCAATCCAAGGTTGATCAAGAGTAGCAGTACATAGACAAGCGTAAACTTGGAAATTGAGCAGATTCGCCGCTTAAGGTTAAACGATAGCCCTTCTATCGTAACCATCCTTGGCTTGCCGTCAGTCTGTTACCTGCTCTTGTCATTGTTACGGATGGTGCCCGACCCGCTGTCAAAGAGATCATAACCTGGCCCTTGCAAGGAAGGGGCGGAAAGCTTTGCTTATTATATTAGTCTAATTAGATTTTGCCGTGGTTACATAGCGGCAACCGTCTTATTACATGGCGTTGACATTGGTTGACATTGGTGGTATCGTCGCCGGCACTCCTTAGGGGTGCAATTAAAATCCAATCCTATATATAACCGTTTCCCTTCTGATAAACTCGGTGGTTCCGCTTTCTTTTCAGGGAATCTCCTCATTGAGAGAAGTCCCACTCGTCAATATATCTATTTAATACCACATTCACTATGGAATCTTCAACTGCTTCTAAGGAGGCCGAAGGGAGTCGGATAGTTATCCAAATCAAATCTGGGAAAACAAAGCCGACCAAGCCGACCAAGCCGACCAAGCCGACAAAGCCGACAGCGTAGTAGGTTCGTCTAAGGCTTGCGAGACACTTATTTCGCAAGCCTATTCGCCCATCAGGTACGCCTTTTCCAGCTCGACATTAGCTCCTGAACTAACCTGCTTCCCAGTCTTTTACGATGTATCCCTGTTACCAGGCAAACGAACACGAGACCCGAGCAAACGATTTTCGGCTTCGATGATTCTTCATGATAAAGTTGCAATGTCTTACGTGTCATGGCGATTCGGGTACGGGGAGCGTGGTGGAAGATCGACACTTCGGTGCAACTGAAATTTCCTCTCTCACTATACAATTTCCTTTATGTTTTCTGCCCTTCTTCCCTCGTCCGCCTCCCTGTGACTGGCCCTTTTGTGTTCAGTTATTATTTATTTATTTTGACTACGGTCAACGAGACGAATGTTGATTGAGGCGGCGAGGTCTTATTCTAGCAAAATTTAACGAACCTAGGCTATATATATAAATATGAGTCCTACGTCCTTTTAACCCTTGCGTGTCTATGTAAACATGAGAAAACGTTGGGTTCACAGCTTAGATGCACGACAGAATGGTTTACGTGAACTCTCTATATGGCTTTGTATCATCGCACTGAACTTAGATGCTGCGTTGACGCTTTGTAGAATCTGAATACGTCCAGGTGTTGCACGATATGCCTCGGGAAATGGAGGATAAGGAGCGACGAGGCCGGGGGTGGTATAGCTGAAGCCAATGGATTCAAGGATCTGCGGCGCTAGATAAGCAGTCGACAGCAGAATTCGAGGCATTCCTGTACAGAACTTCGATCAGTCTTGACCCTGTGGTTTGCGTAGAGTGTAGAAGACCGGTGGTGGTTGGAAGAGCGGCGATCTTACCGTGGCCGCCATATCCAGCGGAGATAAATTGACCGCGACGGTCGGGGATGGGGCCAATGTAGGGGAAATTGTCTATGGTATTCGATTCGACTATATTTTAATCGTTAGCAGTGGTTCGTGGCGAATTTCGACAAAGGCCGAAGATTCCATCCTCTTTATTAGATAGCTCAGTGTAAGTGCTGGGTGAAGGAGGTGATTACTCACTGCCAGACCACGATCCACCCTCTTTGAGAGGTCTGGCAAATTCGGCTTGACTGCCACCTGACCATCCTACAACACTAGATGCAGGCCAAGACGCGTAGTACTCTGGAATACCTTTATGAACCCTGTCCTCATCGTCACTAAGAATATGACTGGTCGGCTCATGCGCTGTTAGAAGCTTGCCACCGCCAATAATGAGAGTGTTGTGAGGAGGAGGGAGCTGTGTAAAGTAATTCTGCAAGATGGTTTGTCAGCTTCTGTACCATTCATATATGATCAGAGCCGAGGACTGGGGGGGAATTGCGCACGTAAATGTTGCCACCGGCATCCCAGTGCTGAGCGCCAGTGTTCTTCAGTGTTCCCTTCGGGGCACGTAACGCTGCTAGAACAGACCGCGCAGGGAATATGAGGTTCTTGAACTCTGGAAGCAAGTGTGAGGCCCAGCGGTTCTGGTGATTTCCTCGTTAGCAGCGTCTGTTACCTGGCGATAATGAGGCGATATGAAACCAACCGTAGCATGCAGGACAGCTTTGGTGCGAACATCACCCCGGGGTGTCTTGACCGCAATCCAGCCGTCTCCGTTCGGCTCGGAAACCGTGGACACTGGCGTGTCGGATTGCAGGTTCAGCTTGCCCGCATTGAGCAGTATAGACAGCAGAGCATGGACAAATTTGTACGGCCAGCTGAAATTTCGCAAAAGGTCAGACCGTGTTGCTTAACAAAAAAATCTCAAAGGAGAAGAGGGCCTACATCTGGCCGGTTGCGTGAGAAATGGCCCCGCAGCATCCCTTCATCTGAGTGAACTTCTGCGCTTCTTCAGGGTCACCCATCAGCTTGCAGCCTCTTATGACCTCGCCGTCTGTGCCGTGGTCCCTTTCCAACGCGAAGTAGTTGTCCTTAAGACTGGCCCATGCCTCCTCCGTCATGGCCGCATCAAATGTCTTGCCTAGCTTGAAGCTCACAGACTCTGGGGTTATGCCCTCCTCGCGAAGCAGCTTGTCGAATGCATCCAAGTGAGCCATTTCATGTCTGATAACCGCGAGAGCGCCTTCTGAACCTAGTTGTGAGGCCCAAGCTTGGTAGGAAGAGAAGGCGTGCGGTCGAAGGTGTCCCCCTGCAAGGGCGTCAGAGCCAATTGCGACACTCAACGTCATGCGCATCGTATCTGCGCGTCTGCCTTATTCAAGCGTCTCAAACTCTCTCAAAATCGATTCCAGTTGATCTCCAGGTCGTGAGGGGAGAACTCACCATTGCGACCCGTGGCCCCTCCACAGACATCTCGCGCCTCTAGCATGAGCATTCGTGGCGTCGTATGTCCAGCGCCCTCGGTGAACTAGTCAGAGCATATGAATCAATTTCCGTTTCCCTATATTTATCCCATTGTTTCCAGATGCTAAACCACCGGCTGTGCCGTACCAGTAAAGCCTAAGAGGCCCTTTGGATTTGCATACCTTATGAAGCCAGTATGCCGCAGAGGCACCAGTGTAGCCACTCCCAATTATGACCACATCAGTCTCACGCGGCAGCTCAGGTGTCGTCCGGTGATGGCGGAGAGGCGAGTTGGCCTCTTCAATCCAGTACGACTTGGTTGGGTTCGAGATTGGTAGAACCATCTTTGCTCAAGCGCAGTCAGCGACGAACGGTTTTGCTCCGGAAAATCCTGGCGACAAGCCTTCGTCTGTAGGTCTGTATCTCAGAAACAATATCGGTCTGAACTCCGTTCACTTTATAAAGGTTTGATCATATCAACGGAGCCATGCTAAGGTCACATTCGGTTGAGGTAGCATATCACGACCCCGCAAAGTAACCCGCTGCTAGGGCCACCTCGGATTCGATTGCCTTATGTAGGAGCCGGCACTCTGGGATCGCCAAGGGTACGATAAGTGGCCCTTAGTCTAGTCTGACGAATCCATCGGTGATATGCACAGGGATAATGGAGGTGGAGGATGGTGTGAGAATTGGTAGTTCGGGGATGGTAGGATATGTTTCTTATCTACAAACACTCGTGACTACGTACTGACTTAGCCATACATATCGGCTTCTTGACATGGTCGGAGAGTCTTGCTCTTATCTGACGGGATAACCTCTAAAGGAGGCCACTTATACAATGCAAAGGAGTACCCGTATATTGCGTTTACTGTGAGAGTGTACTCCGTAATCTCACGCAACAAAAATGGCTGTCATTTCTCAGATGCTTGAGTTCTCTATCGTAACCGAACAGTCTTAATAGCTGGTGAGCTACGTAAAATATTCTGATGTTCATAGGAATCATCATTTTGTTAAATATGCCATTCCCTAGATCACAGTGGTCTTATTGTGATCCTCGCAAGCTCTCCTGCTAGATCATAGTTGCCGCCGCTATGATTGTACCGACCTTGAATAACATGCCGGCTTATGCGAATTGTGCAACTTCGCCACAATAAGCTATGGCTTCTCCTCCTGCTTGCGGTGTTGATGAATTGCTTCCGCAACTGCAACGGCAGGTTCTACTAGAGGAGCCACCACCATGTCCGTATCCGTGGCGACCTCTGGAATCATGCGGATGAGCAAGATCATGGGAGGAATGGACAGGATTAGGAGGGCACACTCCACGTAAAACGGGATGCGGATGTCCACCGCTTTGCTGGCATTCAGCGCGAAGGACGTCGCCTGGCCGGCTGTCTCGAAGGCTCGGAAGAGACCCCCAGTACGGGAATTGGCCATGATGTCGGTCGAGAAGCAGCCAAGAATGTAATAGATGGAAAGTTGCGTCAAGTACGGCGTGGAGTATATAATGAGGAAGGGAATGTAGGCTACAGCCCATCGGCCAGACTCGCTAATCGGAGGAGTCCAAGTCAGAATTTGCAAGAGTTGACGGCGTACTGAATTATTGGGAGATCCTCACTTACTTTGCGCAATCCAGCGCAACCTTCTTGGTTCCAAAATGTCCATATTCAATGCCGAGCCAGAGTAGACCGCCAGCTTGCACCACGGCCCAGACGATAAAACCAGCCCATGCCCGGCCCCTCTGTGACAGGCGTTTTGAGTCGAGAAGAAATCCAAAAGAAATGGCCTCGACCATGACGGCGCAGGCTATATCGATGCTCTTGTCAGATCTAGGCTCTGAAGAGAGGAGAAAGATGGAGATCCTTACGCGTGAGCAGCGAGGAGAGGGCTCGGGCGCGGACGGAAAAGTGATCAGTGAGATATGTAGACATGGTTCCGCCGAAATAGAAGGAGTAGAAAGCCGGAATAAACACAAGCCACATCTTGGGGTTGGTGTTAGCTTGGGATCGTAGAAAGAATGACACGACTGGAGATCTGGACAGCGAACCCTACCTTCTTAGTCTGCAAATGAAGCCACAAAGCTTTGAACTCTTGCTTCCAAGTGCCAGCACCAGATTCAGGTACTCTGGATCCGTCCACGCGACGCACGCGTTGTGAAGGGGATAGAAGAAAGGCCCAGATGACACCGGTACACTCTGGAGAAAAGTCAGCGCTATGATCCTGATGACCAATTGCTGTAAGTTTTTGGAAAGAACGTACCAAAGCCGACGAAGATGAGATAGGTAGCCCAAGACACAGCGCCGGAGTGAGAGTTCGAATTGTTCACGGAAAAGTTGATAGCACCACCGACGGCGCTGCCTGAGGTCCTCATAGCAGCCCAAACACCTGGCATCAACAAAGAGTGTGTTAAAAGAAACAATACCAACACCAAAGGAGCACGCGGGTATGCCTACCAAGATAAAATCCACGGTTGTCGGTGGTTGGGTACGACAGCATGGCAGTAGACTCTCCAACGTATACAAAACCGCCGCCGAAACCAGTCACGAGCTTAGTGACACCATTGTCAGCACGCCTTAATAGATGGAGAAGTAGTCTCTCTCTCTCTAGAAGAAGAGTTCGAGATATGCATATACAACTTACAGAAGCGAAGATCAGGTACCAGCTCGTGCCGTATCTCGCCTGAGCATAATAGGCGGAGCCGTAGAGGGGCATCACCACCGCAGAGACCATGCATGACCACTTGATACCGAGCTTATTGATGAGGGGACCACCGAGAAGAGCCATGAGACAGCAGCCAACATAGTTGAGCGACGTTGCCAAGTTGGCCAAGTACGGTTCGCTGAAACCGCCGCCTCCCAGGTTCCCAATGGCATCTGAGATAGCTGGGCCGACAAAGGAGAGGCTATGAGAAGTACATTAGCAATGAGCAAACCTCAGAAGAGCAGTCGCCGTAGTATTGAGCCGGCCAGGGTAGGTTGAGACTCACGCTCCAAGAAGAATCATCTGGAGGAGGACGCCTCGGTAGAACTTGGTCCACCGTCCGGCGACCAGATATTTCTCATCGATGTCGTTAATCATTTCTCCCGGCTCAACGTCATCGGTCTGCTGAGGGACGTCGACTACGGCTTGTTTGCCGTCATCTTGAGAAGGAGGGATACCCATGGTTGTTAGGGATGTTTCAATGTCACGAGAGAATGCTGAAGGACCAATGACAGCGTCAAGAGACGCAGGAGACTATATGATCCGAGGGCAGCTTCACAACGGAGGGCCTCCTAACTCTTCTATTTCCCCAAGCGGGCTGTTGCTACGCCTTATATACATGTCTCTGTATCAGCAGTACAGCGAGCGCAGATCAGGACCGGATGCATCCTCTGGCCCCCCTTCAGCACTATCATGTAAGTAGCTCCCATCATCGAGAGGCTCCACCACACTGATAAGTCGTGTTGGATGTATGTAGTCGAGAGATCCTTGCTAGTGAGTTCGACTAGGATTGTCTCGGGCCACAAGTGCATCCTATCCATGTTGCAAGGCAACGTCGCTAATCCAAAAGACTTGGACAACACCGAAGACGGCCGTTGCAGCCAAGTAAAACCAGCCCAAATTCGCACTGTCCAGCTTCTCTCCCACACTCACAAACAGTCCCATGAGCACAGGGCCCAAAGCTCGAGCCGCAGCTGCCGCGGTCGAAGCCATGCCATTGATCAAGCCCAGCGTGTCCATAGACGGGGCCGCGGTGTTGAGCAGGATGGCAGAGTCATTGAAGGAGAAGACCGCGGCCAAGACCTTGACAAACAGAACCGCGGACACTGCTGAAATTTGCATCGAAGACGGCAGCATCGTCATGTACGGGATGAAGAAGTAGGCTAGAGGGTATAGGAAAAGACTCACGCGCATGCATGAGAGACTGCCGAAGCGAGAGTCAACCGGCGCAAAAATGATGACCATCAGAGCGATCGAGAGTAGTCCGGAGCCAGACATGAAAGCCGCAGCCACGTCTGAGGCCATCCCCAAGCCTCCGTTGACCTTGAAAGGGAAGCTTGATTTCGCTAGTGGTGTGACCAGAAACACTGGGAAGATCTGGTCAAAGCATATAGTATGCAAAGCCATGACCGCATAGTTAATTACCAAATGAACCACTCTTGGAGTCAGTGCCTCTTTCAATGATGCAGTGCCATCTTCTCTGATGGTTTCCTGAGCTTCTAGAAGACTTGAGCACTCGGTTGGCTCAGCAGGTGCTGCCAACAATGACTTTGCTCCAGGTTTTCGCAACGACTGCCACGTTTGTGAGTGATTGTACTGGATAAAACAAGAAGCGTTTTACCTCATCCACATAAACTAGAAGCACAAAGAAACTGACAACACCAATTGCCCCAATGACGAGATTAGGCAAGGCGTATGGGTATCTGTCGAGAAAAGAGCCGCCTCCGACTTTGCATATTTGAGGGAACTGGTGGCATGGTCTCGCGAGATAGCCTCCGATCAATGGTCCAAGCACGTAACCAGTCTGATAGACGGTTTGATTCCATGCAAATGCTCTTGCTACAGCACGTCGTGTTAGCCAACAGAAGAGTTCATGAAGTGTTCCATTTACGTACCCTTGCCCTCAGGGGTATGAACCACCTCGCCCACAACAGTCCTGACAATCACGACATTCCCGCTCAGCAAGCCCGGTAAGATCCGGAAAAGCATCATGGCTTCCATACTAGAGGAGAACCCAAAAGCAATAGTGCATACCGCAACTGCCGCGTTGCCGCACAGCATCACGGGCCTCCGTCCAATTCGATCGCTGATATAACCCCATAACAGATTCGTCGCAAACTGTGCGAAAGAGTAGGCCGAATAAAGGAGGGTGAGAAAGGCCGTAACTTTGGCGTCTGATAGACTGGGGGCGATATCCTTGACCATGAAGAATGCGTAGGGTGTGATTGATGCCATGGCCAGAGGCTCGGCAAGACGACAAGCAACTAAACAACCGAATCAGGATCTGTCGATCAACGAACGGCAAGGGTCGGAACTTACGAAGTAGAACCAACTTCCAGAAGGGATAGTGACTTTGGTCACCTGCGTCGACTGCCATGGCTGCAGTTGAATGGCGCTATTTGCTCAAGCAATCGGGGTAACATGACAATCAGTCACCTTGAAGCTGCACTGCTTCCTTTCTTTATCTCTGCAACAGCTCCGTTATAGGACCCTCAAGAAATAAAACTACGCTATTCGAACACCCCGCTCTAGAGAAAGGCAGGTCAATCCGAGCTGTCCCTTGCGATCTTCAGCCTGCTAACGCTGTTCGGCATAGACATAGCGCAATCGAGGATATCCACAAACTCGGATCCTTGTCCTTACCCCATGTTCTCCGGCCCCTCATGTAAGTCTTATAGGGAATCCGACCTCCGTTGGGGGTTGGGAGGTGCTCGCATTCAGTTGCCCTCATGAGAAATTCATGTCTTGACCATCGTTTGAAACGAGAATGGACATCAGAAAGACTCTAGGGCGCCATGCCCCGAAAGCTCGAAGCGGATGCTCGTCATGTAAAGGTGAGATAGGGAAGGACTCCCCTATACCAAGATCGGACGCTCAGGATGCTGACGCATAGTTCTCCAGAACGGAAAGTGAAATGTTCGGGTATGGCTGAGGCCGGATAGCGGTGTGTTGTTTGGCTTCTAAGCTGACCCGAGAGACTAGAGGAGAAGCCGTCCTGTCGAGCCTGTACTCGGCTCGGACTTTCTTGCCAATATCAAGTTCGCCTCAAATGGGGATCTTCCACTGGAGTTCCCAACAATCGAGACACTCTTCGGCATATGGACGCGGCTGCTTCGAGGTCCAAGCAGACTCACCAAAAGAATTTCCACTTTGTATGTTTTACACTCGACGACTTCGAACGAGCAGATGGCTCTGAAAATCGGGCAGATAACGGCACCTCTTCAGTGTGCTCGCCACATGTCAGTGCAAGCTGGACAAACTCCCCAGCCCTATCGACCGGGACATCTTCATCAGAACCCCCCGCAAACTTGACACTCTTCAAAGAATTATCATGCTTCCCAGCTCTAGAGTACTCAACCCCACTAGATGAATTACTCTTCATGTACTGTGAGTTGGGCAACTGATGCACCAAAATCGTGGACAATTGCCATCAGGGGCTAACTATGAAGGTAGATGCTCTCGAGATAGCGCCAAGATGCACAATGCACGATGATTCATCCAACGGATTCCGTAGCATTATCATACCCATGTCTGTTAACAACCCATCGCTCATGCATTCCATCCTTGCAGTAGCGGCGTTCTCCCAAAGACAATCAAACCCGGGTTACCACGTTATTTCGCTAGAGCAGAAGGAGAGAGCTCTTATCCACATCAGAAAACAGGTCCTGTCTGACCGAGATCCTCGGGAGACATATGAGGAGCTAGTAGCCGTGGCAATAATGCTGTGTGTCTTCGAGATCAAAGACGGATGTGGACCGGATTGGGGGAAGCACCTCAATGGTGGTAAAGCCATCCTGCAGAGCAAGATCCAAGGGAGCGGCAGCGCAACATGGGGAGAGGGCATCTCCTGGTGGGCGAACAAGTTCTTTGCGTACCAGTCCGTTAACGGAATTTCCACGAGCTCCAATAGCTCTGATCTGCTGGAGACTCCAGAACTCTGGCTGAGTCAGGGTCTCGGGCTTCAGGTATGTCATTCTCATGGGTCTCGCAAAATGCCCGAAACAAGTTATCTGGCGTTAACGTTGTGGTGTTAGGATATTGATGGATTCATGGGTTGTTCTAGCGAGATGATGGCTCTAACAGCAGCCGTTACCAATACCGCGAAGATGAAATGCAACGGGGATATTCGAGATGAAGATATGAATTCCCGAATATCACAGCTGGAGCGCGCTTTATGTGGTGTTCGACAAATGAGTCCGTCTTTAGGCATGTATCTTGAAGAGCGTTCCGATATGACAACAATTATCGACAATATGCTAGCACATCCAAACATTGAGGCCCGGGCCAAGATCCTAGCTTTGACGGCAGAAGCACGGCGACAGGCCTCATTCATCTTGCTATATGCGTGTGTCAAGAAACTCCCACTATGGCGGCAGGAAGTGCAGAGCCGAGTGAAGAGCTGTCTGCTCTGTATATCAGCTACCTCCGTCTTGATGGACACAAACGACACGCCGCTATGGGGGATGACGCCGTTGATATGGCCGCTCTTCATTGCAGGTGCAGCATCAACGGTGGACAATCACAGATACCAGGTCGCCGAAGTATTCGAGAAGCTCGGCAGGTCAAAATGTCTTGGAGTGAGTCTATTTCTGTTCTCTCCATTCTTCGCTGTTCTTATGGTTGTTATCGACCGTATCGTCTAAACCGGGCTAAATATTGTAATTTGATACTAGAACGTGAAGCGCGCCCAAGATACTATTACCTCGATGTGGAAGCAGCACGACATGGCAACCAATGGATCAGATCATTCAGAGCTTTGGAAACTATACACAGACTGCAACTCTAAATGGCCACTCAGTCTAGGGTGAGCTTGTCTTGCCTTTCATCTGGCATCTTATATTGTACTGTTACTCCAGTGTTCACAGCTCAAGCTCAAAACTTGAAACTACATACGTAGAGAGCTCGGAATAGTCTCAAGCCAGTCGTTTGGACAAGTTTCATCCTCGATTCCATTACTAACCCTGACAATCTTCTGTCGTCTAAGCTACCCAAGAAAAGGTCTGGAAAGCGCTTTGGTCCGGCTGTGGTCCGGCACCATCGAATCGAGTCTCCATACACCTTATGCATCATGCTGAACAGTCCTTCGTAAATCGTCATAATACCATTCCCTCCGATCTATACCACCGCTAGGGTATATTCTCAAGCATAAGCCAGCGTGTTGTCGTCTCGGATTTGCCCAACAACACCAGTATTGGACTCGCCGCCAGCCACGCTGGGACCTCGTACCACGATCTACCCGGGTATTAGCATTCCACTTTTTACATAATATTGCTTCTTTGTATCACTTACGTCTCCCTCAATCTTGTCGTCTGTTGTCCTATGAGAACCTGAATCCTTCAGGAAGACCTCAAGGCTCGTCACAGGACCTCCAAAGTGGTCTTCACCCACGCGGTAGTCGAAAAAGGCTGTCTGCGCAATGGCCCCCGCCACCTTCGGGGCGCTGAGAGCGTAAACAACCCGTGCGCCGGTAAAGATGCGCAGGTCAGACAAAACGCTGGACGAGAGACGTGGAGTATCAGTCCCGGCGCGGTCCGCAACGTAGATAAGACGGAGCTTGCCAGGGGTCGTTCCGATGGCGGGCACAGAGCTGGATGAGAAGGAAGATAGGATGTTGCTCGGCGAGAGGATGCCATCCTTGGTCAGCGTTCGCGTCGAGAGGGCGTGAGAAGCCTTGGCCAATGCGGAACCAAGTTTGCGCGTCGATTCAACGTGGGTGTTGAGCAGGGTGCTGGGACTGGCCACGATGATGGTTGGCGCAACCCCCTGAGTAGCCAGGACCAGATCGGGAGACTTCCCAGCAACCGAGTTGAGAGCCACAGAAGCGTTCGAGTACAAAGCCGTCAGCGTCATGATAAGTGTGTGGATGTTGGCCAAAGAGTCTGCCGGTAGGAAGAGATCCGCAGGCCCAATGCGCTCCTTGGTGGGAACAGCAGTGATCTGAGACGAGATGCCAGCCACCAAGTTGCCCTGACTGAAGCGCACCATTTCCTCCATCTGGCCAGGCTTGGACTGCCAAAAGGTGACAACATCTGAAGGAGGCGTGCTCTTCTCATCGTTGGCGGGCAGTTCCAGGCCAGCCGCAACAGGGGCGTCCCGGAGAATGTCCTGCCAGGTCGAAACGTTGACACTGCCGCCCATACCCTCAGGAACCTCGTTCCAGTCCAGATGGTTGCTTCCCTCGTCGACGACCCAGATCAACTGCCTCAGCGAGGGGTACGCCTTGACTACAGCGTCGAACGGGAACGCGCCAGGAGCCGTCACCAGAGTGTCGACAGCGGATCGGCGAAGCATGGAAACCAGCTCTTCGTCCGAGACGTCGAAGGGGATCAGCACGGTGGTCAGGTTCGAGTAGAAGCTGCAGGCAAAGAGCGTGACAAGCAGCTCGATGGAGTTTGGCAGATAGATGGCCACCCTAATGCCGCCCTGATCCGCAATGTGCTGTCCGATGAGGTTGATCTGTCTGGTGACATCCTCCAGCTTGCTCTCAATCACATTCTGGGACCCGAGGACCGTCAGGAGCCTGCCCTTGGCACCGCCCTCTCCGCCAGCCGCCGCCTTTCGCCAGACGTCTCGAAGATCACCGTCTCGGCCGAGCGACCACTTGTTCGCACCCGGATCCTTCACGCCGAGGCCGCTGTTCAGAGGCATGCCATGCGGCGCAGCCTGCGATCGGTAGACGGGACTCTCGCCCTCGTTGCGCACTGGCGACGCGACGGCCTGTCGGGCCAGCAGCATGGGATGGACATCGGGCTCGCGGGTCGTGAAGATGCGGTACGTGACAATGGCGATGAGCAGCGTCACCAGGCCCGTGGAGTAGAGGTTCCACTGGCCGACAAGGCCGGTGATGCTCTCGTCGATGGTCTCGAGGAGACCCATGATGATGGATCGCTGGTATTTTCTCGGGCGCGAGAATCTCGAGATCTCGGTGTCTGTTGGTGCGTGTCAGTCGGTTTTGAGGGTCTAGACAGCTGCGCAGGGCTTAGGATGAAGCCACAGCGCTGGAGTGAAAAATCGCACTATAGGGAAGTCGAATGAGTGCTCACCTTCGAATCCGTACGGACTGCGATAAGACAGTTGGAGAGTTGTAGCTTCGGAGGATTATTCTTCTGAGGGGGCTGTCGCGGGCCGGAGGTGGTGGCAGGTGGAGAAAATGTATGGATGGGGGGGCTGGGGATGGACTGGCTGAGATTGATGGGCTGCCTCTGCCCAACTGACTGACCTCTCCCACTCGCTACCTGACTTTGTCTACGATTGATCTGCAAGACACGTAACATAATCCCCTCAAGATACGATAGTCTCGCCGAATCTGCAACACGTTCAATTCCACCCCACCACGAGATAATATAAAATCTATAACACGGGCCTCGTGGCGGGGTCCAGTGTCTAAGTGTCTAAGCACAGCGGTCCGTCCCCTCGATCCCAGTGCTCACTACAGGTACAATTATCAGATGCTTAGTCATCCGAAGGACCACGAACTGACGATGTTCCTTGGCTTCATCATACGAAAGCAACTTGAGACATCACCTTCTGACGAAATCTCGTCAGTGTCACAAGTTACATCACAGGAGCGACAATAGGAAACTAGGTTTAAATGCAAATGTGCGATTTTTTTTTATAACTAGGACTCCTCAGTCCAGTCTGGTTGTCTGTCTACCACGGGACAGAGTCCAATGGCTACTCCCATCGTAGCCTTGGTCCCGCGCTCAAGGCCTCGTAGACCCGGGCCCTTTCCTGGCCAGGTCCTTAAAGCCTTATGTCCATGTGCCAATGACCGTCAAAGAGCAAAGAGCTTTTGATCCGTGCCGTGCCGTGCCGTTGCCGCCCATCCCAATAATCCATAACCTTTGGGGCGACGTCGCCCGGCCGCCTGCCTCCGTGCTCTCCGATTTTGTTTTCTTGAAAAAACAGAGAGAACCGTTCTGTTGACCATCCTTGTTCCAGGTCCGTATCGCATTAATTGCTCTATCGCTTCATGCCTCAAGTCATCATGTCGTCGTCGTCGTTGCCGTCGTCGTCGAGATAACAAGGCCTGCTGAGCGAAACCGCAAATCTGTCTGCGATTGTGCCGACCAGAGAACCGAGAGAATCCCCTTTTTGTCTATGTCTGTGTGCACGGTGATACCATGACCCTCTATTTCGTGAAAAACGAGAAAAATACCCTCGGGGCGGGGGAACCCCAGGTAGACTGCAGAACATGATAGTCGTGATGCATCCGCCAGATCCAGTAACCACTAGATCCATTAAACACCACGTTCCATCAAACGTCATCGAGTTCCCCGAATCTCGGTCTAAGGGTATCAAGCGAGGAGGGTGCCGAAATCAAAAGAAACGCAATCTATCACATGCCGAATTCGTCGTGAATGCCGCGGGTCCGAAGATTGCTTTTCGCCAATGTTCATGAAAAAAAGCAGTGAGGCATTCGTGTCTCTCCGCAGGTCATGATGCCTCCGTGTCGTCCTAATTCCAGGTGCGCGCGCGTGTCCGGAGTAAAACAAAGCAACAAAGTCCGAAAAGAGAAAATAAAAAATAGAAAAGGGGGGATGCTGTGCCCCAAAAACAACGTAGAAGCATCCAGACAAGCCTCTCCGCCGAGGAGGACTTGCAATATGGTGGAGTTGAATGGTTTACCACCAAGAGGAGCCGCCGCCAGGGCCGCTGGGGTTGCCGTAGCTGCCACCACCACCGCCATAGCCGCCGCCGCCGCTGTAACCACCGCCGCCGGAGTAGCCGGATCCGCCCTGAGGACCGCCGTAACCGCCGCCGCCGAAGCCACCGGAGCCGCCAGAGGGACCGTTGAAGCCGCCGCCGCCGCTGCTGCCTCCGAAACCGCCACCGCCGCCACCGCCGTACTTGCGGAAATCACGAGTAGCACCGCCACGGCCACCACCACGGGATCGACCGCCACCTCTACCTCCGAAGGAAGACTCGCGGGCAATGGTCTCAAGGAAAGAGGGGACTTCCTGGTTGGCCTCCTTGAGGAGCTCCATCAGCTCACGCACGACACCTCGGTTACCGCGGTTGAAGAAGGCGGTAGCGATACCAGTGTTTCCGGCACGACCAGTTCGACCAATACGGTGGACGTAGTCGTCAATATCGGTGGGCAGGTCGTAGTTGATGACGTGGGTGACGTTGGGGATATCGAGACCACGAGCGGCAACGGCGGTAGCGACCAGGATGGGGCAACGACCGTTTCGGAAGAACTCGAGAGCACGCTCTCGCTCGCGCTGGGTTCGGTCACCGTGGATGGAGGTGGCAGGGAAGTTCTGGTTGATCAGGAAATCCGAGAGCGAGTCGGCCATACGCTTGGTCTCGACGAAGATGAGGGTCAGACCACCGGCGTGGGTGTGGAGGATATCCAGGAGAACGGAGCGCTTGTCAACGTCCTCAACGTACTCAACCTTCTGGGTGATGTTCTCAGAGGTGGAACCGACACGGCCGACGGACAGGAAGACGTAGTCCTTGAGGAAATCGCGGGCGAGCATCTGGATGTCGCGGGGGAAAGTGGCCGAGAACATGAGCGTCTGTCGGTTGGCGACGTCGGGCATGTCCTCGCCCTCAACAATGCGGCGGATCTGGGGCTCGAAACCCATGTCAAGCATGCGATCAGCCTCATCCAGGACGAGGTACTTGATGTTGCAGAGGGAGATGCGGCCTCGCTCTATGAGGTCGACCAGTCGACCGGGGGTAGCAACAAGAAGATCGCAGCCACGCTCGATCTGACGGAGCTGGGAGCCAATATCGGCACCACCGTACACCACGCAGGGTCGGACCCACGAACGGTAGGCGAACTTGCGAGCCTCGTCGTAGATCTGGGAGACCAGCTCTCGGGTGGGGGCGAGAATCAGCGAGGTCGGGTAAGCCTTGCGCTGACGGCCGAACTGACCGGCGGCGCCGGCAGGAACAGGCGAAGGACCGTTGATGAAGGCCTGAGACAGAATGGGGAAAAGGAAACCACCAGTCTTTCCGGAACCAGTCTGAGCACAAGCCATGAGATCACGGCCACCCATGACGATGGGGATGGAGTACTTCTGGACGGGAGTCGGGACCTTGTAGTGGGCCAGCTCGATGTTGCGGCAAAGGTGCTCATCCAGGGGAGGGGTGGTGAACTGGAGAACGGGCTCGGGAACGTCGTGACCAGAAGCCTCGACGGGGATGTCGTCGTACTTCTCGAAGTTGATACCAGTGTGCTGCTTGGACGGGTCATCAGGAGTGCCGAAGAGTTCACGCTCAACACGAGGGTTGGCCGGACCGGGGATGTGCTTCCCGTCGCGCCACTGGCCATCGCCAGAACCGCGAGCAGTGTAACCACCACCACCGCCGGAGTGACCATCGAAGTTGCCGCCGCCGCCGGAGTATCCACCGCGGCCACCACCGCCGTTCCAGCCTCCGCGTCGGTTGTTGTTCTGGTAGGTAGGGACGTCGTTGCTCCAGTTGGACTGTCGGGCGCCGTAGTTCTGGCTGTTGAAATGGTTAGTAATCTCGTTTGTAGAAGAGCATGACGCGTGGGAGGTGACGTACCTAGCCCAGGCGCTGTTGCCGAGTCCGTTCATGGGAGGACCGCCGGCAGCGGGAACACCAGCAGGGGGAGGACCGCCGTTCATGGCGGCAGCAGGAGGAGGGCCACTCTGGCGACCTCGCATGTGAGGCGGGATGTAGGATCGCTGGCCACCGGGACCGGGGGCCTGCTGGCCCTCGGGGGCAAGGCTGAGCGCGCCCATGTTAAGTTGATCGGCCATTGTTGCAGGAGTCGAGGGATCGAGTCGAGTCGGTAGTTGTTTCAAATGACTGACGCAAAAGATGTGCAAATGCAGTGCAGATGATGAAAAATTCACACTCTAGAAGTCAAACGGCGACGAAAGAGAGTGAATTTGGGTGAGTGATTTTCGTCTTGAGGCGAGACGAAAAAACTGAGTAAAGTGCGGAAAGAGAAGGAAGTAAGAGACCAAGGCTCCAATTCGATTTTCCGCAGTCGTAGTGATTCAGGCACAAAAGCACGTCGATGCTTTCAAATTTCCCTCGAAGAACACGCAGAATCTTCAAAGGAAAGACCAAGGAAAGACAAGACGAGGATGAGGGGAGATGAGAGGGGAGGATGGGGGATTGTGTGGTTGGGAGGTTGATGTTTGTGGGAGGAAGAAAAGGAACGAAGAAAACAAGAGCCAGAGGCAAGAAAGAAGTAGGAAAGAGGCGAAGAAAAAATTTAGTTCGAGGTTGTGTCGAAACGGGCCTAGCGCGGAAGGGCGGGTAGGGTCAGAATTTTTGGGGGGGCGCCGCAGCGGGCGTGCTGGCCGGGTGCGGTGAGGGGAGGCCGTGAGTGGACAGCGTTTGCACAGGGCGGTACTTGGGAGTGACTTTTGCCACCTGCTGGCACCCGCCGGCACCCACTGGAAGACGACGGTAATGGTGGGGAGCCTCGGGCGTTTAGCAGGTGGGAAGCGTGCGCTGAGGGCCGCAACAGCGAATGGAGACCTGGGGAGTGACCTGACGTGGCTTGAGGAACACTTCGGGAAGGGCGAGGGAAACTCTAAGCCTGTAGGAAAAGTTCCTTTTACACCCTCCATCAGAGATTGAGAGATATTTTAGCGGCGGATGGAAGGAGCCGGAACCGCAGTCACTGTGAGGATTTGATCTGTGAATGCGACCCGGGTGCCTGCTGGGGGAGACGGCTGAGTGGGAGGATGGAAGGCATCGCCAGCAGGGTACTGGCCTTGTACCGCCCAAGTACCTCAGCCCCTCGCTCAGCCCGGGTCGCTGTTGGGCCTGCGGGATCCCCCCAAACGCTCCAGGTTCCCTCCCAATCAGTCCCGTCTGTCCCTGCACTGGCCTGGCCAGATCTCAGCCGGCAGCCTGGAAAGAACGGCTGGATGCAGCGCCCCAATTGCACCGGCAAACAACTGCACTGATTTACTCACGCCAACACGTTAGGCACAAACCGAGGAAGCGACTTCGTCAAGCGCGATACGCCCTTTCTTCTCAGGATAAGGAAAAGGGGGCCCAGGCTCTCGTTGTATTGGTGGTTTGCTACACGTACACGTTTCTAGTGGGCGATCACAGGCCGTGCCCAGTGACGTGAGGCTGGTTGTAATCCCTTCCGCTCCCTAAAAATGCGGGTCTGGATCTCGTTAGCGGTGCTCAGGCCTCAACTGGGGTTGGATTCCATTGTTTGCAGGGCAGGGTCTGGGTCTGGGCTGGGCGACTCGAGTCTCGAGACAGCCATCCGTGGCGGGTGACAATTGTGAAAGTGAGGATGAGGCGGCAAGGGTGGTCCGATGATGGACTTTGTCTACGGTCCCGTTACTCTCGGGCTTGCAGCGTGATTGTAAAGACAGGTCACCTGCTGCTGATGTCATGCAGGCGCAATAAATGCTGCCTTGGGTCTCTCGGCTTGCCAGGTGAGGGAGGGATGCTTTGACAATCGGCGATGGGATCCTTGTCGATCTGGACATGCAGGCTGCTTGCTGTTGGTGTACATAAGCAGACAAACAAGCACACAATGACAATCTTTCCACCTCTGATTATTCGTACATGTCTATTTTTTATTGTTTTCAGGGGAACCGACAAATGCAAGTAAGATGACCGCAGCAGATCGGGTTCTCCTGAAGGCTCTAGGTGCCTTATCAGGGTAACATCACGGCTTCGCCCCTGCATAAGGCGGCGCTTTTCAGAAATGCCCCGGAGACTCCTTATCTATTACATGTACTCGCCTACTAGTTACGGAGTATCAAATATCTGGAAGTCAATTCTGTAACCTACACTTCGAAATGATTTTGACTCCAAGCCTTCAAAGCGACCTACTATAAATGCTCCGGTGTGGCGTTCGGGGCCTTGATCCGAGATATACGAAGAAGACAGACGACGAGTCATCGAATGATTGTATACGGGTTTTAGAATTCATGGTCGCCCCTAAGACAGCATGCTGATATAATAGCATGGCAGACTGATGCTCTAAGCGAGCCATGGAATGCCTATACAAGAGTTGTTAACGCTTTGGGGACACGCAGCTCCGTAGCCTAGCATGATATCGCAAAGTCAAGACCACGTGCCAATAGGGAGAAAACCGTCTTTGTTTCAAGCATTACTCCCCCAGGTGCCGTCTAATAGTACAGAGTCTTGCATGTCCCTTTCTATCTGTCGCCGTTATTTGGTCCCCGCCCGTTTAGGCGGGCTTCACCACCTTGTCGTCGTCCCACTGCACATCGATGATGCCGTCCGCCTTGATCGCCTTGACCTCCATGCCCTTGAAGTCAATCGGTAACCGCCTCTTCAGCTCATCCGTGCACATTTCTAGGATCTTGATGCCCTGGCCGAGAGTAATGTCAGGGTGGTGGTGCTTGTCGAGGAGGGACAGGCAGTAGTATCTAAGTCTCCCGTTAGTAGTAGCTCAACAATGAACCATTCCCGCTCCGAAAGCTCTCAACTCGAGATGTCACATACTGTGCGTATCCGTGCGCCGCATAGGGCAGCTCAGCGAGCGACGCTAGGTAGTCCAGCCAGTACAGCGACGGCTTGCCCGTGATCGGATCAACACCGCCCATCAACAAGTTCACGTTGTACGGCTTCCGCGACCGCAAGCTCGACGCCAGCTCTCCCCGGACAAAGTGCGCCAGACCGGACGGCGACAGATCGGACTCGTTTCGCATCGAATAGAGCTGGGCATTTCGTTGGATGTACTCGGCGAATTGTACTGCAAGAACCGCCGTCAGCTTCCACTCGCATCGCCCATGGGAGTGCTCCTCATATACCTGTGTCGCCAGCTTCGCCCGAGAACGCCAGCAGCGTGTTCTTGTTCAGTTGTCGGGTCTTGTTGTCGTCGGCCTTGAGGATGGTGGCGCCTCGCATGGCAGCTTTCGAAGCTGCGACGAGGACAAAGTCCTTCCCGGTGATTCCCAGCAGCACCTCCCTAGGCGCACAGGCGAGTTAGCTATCTATGACAGAAGCTGGAGCAATACACAAAGCTCACATTTTGGCAGTTCGTGTGTGGTCTGTGGTGTTGTGGTGTGGTTGAGGGGCCGGAGTTGGGAGAGTTGACGTCGTTGGTGGTCAGCCTTCTTGAAGCTCCTCCCGTTAGGCTGTAGGTGCTGCGCGTCAACGGCCAGCCAGCCCAGAGCTTCCCGCACCGCAACCATTCTGCCAGCCGTCACCGCCCCCACCCGGATTAACCCCTCAGCGAGCCTGGCCTCTGACTGGCCCCAGATCCTATCAGTTTTTCCGAAAGCCTCCGTCCTCCCAACTTTTTTTTTTTCAGAGCGCCCAGAAATTTATATCGTCAGAGCGAAGGCGGGCTGTTAGTTGCGAGCAGGTTGTCGCTCCGGGTTGAGCCACCATGTCGTCCTTTTTCACTGCCCCCGGCTCCCACAAGAAGCGCAAGCGACCGACGGCGCCTGAGGCACCCAAGAAACGAGTTGCTGCCTCAAAATACGCAGGCAGAGGCCCTGTGAAGGCTGCCGGCCCCGCCAAGAAGCGAGTCGAACGAGACGAGTCCATCTCAGGCAGCGACTCAGATGAGGACGAGAGCTACGATGAGGTTTCGAACGCCAGCGACGCCCCAGACGACGACGAGTCTTCAGGGGACGAGGAAGCGGGTGAGACGGCCGCTGAGCGGAGGTTACGCCTCGCCGAACGATATCTCGAGAATGTCAAGGAGCACGTGGACGAGGCCGGTTTCGACGCTGCCGACATTGACCGTGATCTGATCGCCGAACGACTACAAGAAGACGTTGCCGAGACCAAGGGACGAGTATACCGTCAATTGGCCTCTGCATTGGCCTTTGACCAAGCCTCGAGAACCTTCTTCCGCAGCAATACCAACGCCGTCACCTCCATCGCCGCCTGCGCTCCCTACATCTACACCACCACCAAGGACCTGTTCGTTCACAAGTGGCGGACACAAGATCTCCCCCAACACCAATACCCGCAAACGACCCGACGGAAACCCAAGAAGCCGCCGGCGCCTCCAAGGAAGCGACCCAATTTGGAGACCTACATCAAAGGCTCCTCCAGTAAATCCAAGGACAAGAACTACCGCCGCCATACCGACCATATTCTCTGCGTGGCTGCCTCGCCAGACGGCAAGTATGTCGTGACCGGCGGCGCAGACCGCAAACTCATCGTCTACGACGCAGAGACTCTCAAGCCTCTTAAAGTTTTCACCCAACATCGCGACGCCGTCACCGGCCTGGCCTTCCGCCGGGGAACCAACCAACTGTATTCGTGCTCGCGAGACCGTACCGTCAAGGTCTGGAGTCTGGACGAGCTGGCGTACGTCGAGACGCTGTTCGGCCACCAGGACCATGTCGTCGACATCGACGCCCTCGCGCAAGAGCGCTGCGTGTCAGTTGGCGCACGCGACCGCACTGCCCGCCTGTGGAAGGTCATCGAGGAGACTCAGCTTGTATTCCGCGGCGGCGCTGTGGACAAGAAGACGGTGCATCCCGGCATTGACCCACGCTCACTACTCCACGAGGGCAGCATGGACCGCATCGCCATGATCGACGACGACCTGTTCGTCACCGGCAGCGACAACGGGTCCATTGCGCTCTGGAGCGTGTCGAAGAAGAAGCCCGTGTACATCGAGCCGATAGCACACGGCGTCGACCCTCCACTCGAGCCCCAGCAGGCGTCCGCCGAGGAGCATCCCGACCCCAAGGTCGTCCCGCCGCCTACACCGCGCTGGATCACGGCGCTGAAGACGATACCCTACTCAGACGTAATCCTGAGCGGCAGCTGGGACGGCTACGTGCGGATCTGGCGTCTAAGCGAAGACCGAAGAAAGATTGAGCCTGTCGGCGTCCTCTCAACACCAGAAACCCCAGCGCCTAACGGCGTAGGATCGAAAAAGAATAAGAAGAAGCAGGCCAGCAATGAGCCTGGGGGCCCTATCAAAGGCATAATCAACGACCTGGCCATCTTTGAGCGAGGCGATCGTGGCAAAGATGGGCTTTGTGTAGTAGCAGCCGTGGGAACTGCGCATCGTCTGGGCCGGTGGCAGGACGTTAAGGGGCGGAATGGGGGCGTTATATTCGAGGTGCCGCGGATACCACGGACACTGACCAACGGGACGCATGAGGGCGCAGATGAAGAGGATGAATGAACATATAATTGCATTTACAATAGATGAGACACACCCCAACAAAAGCGACATTTGATGCTTCTCCAGCTATGGCTACCGCCCCCTGATATGTTAGTGCTTTGATGATACGTGTGAGCACATCGCCAACATCATCGCATCACAAGTCAAGATTTGTGTTCACTAAGTGCTTGATGTCTGGGTATCTGCGGACTGAAGTCAAAACAAGCGTCTTTCTACCCTGCTTCCGGTTTCAAATCCCCATCCGACAAGACAGTGTGAGAGGACACGCAAAACCAAACAATGCACGCTCCCCTCCCATGCGTTTCCGTCCATCCATCCGGCCCTATCAAAACCAACGAAGTCAAAAGAGCCAGACGCCAAGATATGCAATTGTCACAGCCCCGTTGTATCCACCACTTTGCGATCTAATTTACTGTCGCTTTGTGATGTTCTTCCAAAAAATCATGCCCCGTTACCGGCCCCTGAAAGCCCAGGGCCGACCGCGAGGGTTCAGCGCGTCAAGTCGATGGACCTATCGATGCCGTCGTACTGCGCACGATGAGAATGGGGTTCACTCTCAATAGAGGGAAGCAAACGTGAGCTTGAGGTAGAGTGACGGCGCTGCCTGCGAGGACTCGGGGTTGGGCCATGAGTGACGATCACTTCACCCCCATCCCTACCCGGAGAAGGAAACCTGACCTTCGGCTTTGGAGACCGGTGACTCTGCCACGGGGTATGAACAAGACGGACAGCTTCTTCGGACGAACTTGAAAGAGGCTGTACAAAACCGTCAAGGCCCTTCTCCAATCCACCCCCTGAACGGCTTGGCTTTTCGCCTCCCGAGGTCAGGTCAACCAGCGACTTAGTTGGCTCCTCTGCAACCTTCTTAAGCGGAGATTGAGGAGCCGACAAAAAGATCTCCCCGTTAGACGACCGATGTCCCTCCCCCGACTCATCCAGAGGAGCCACTAGCTGCAGCATGCCGTTTGATTTGCTAGGTATACGCCGTATCGGCGTCGGAGATGAGCCGAGGATGGGCGAGCCCAGTAGCTCAACATTGTGCGCCTCGTCACTCTCAACTGTTGGCCTGATGCCGTTCTGTACGGACTTGGCACTCCTTATCTCATCTTGTTCGGCTGGCTTCACAGCGGGCTCGTTCCGGATCTCTTTGCACGTTTGTGGCGTTTGCGTCGATGAAGGAGCCTCCTTTTTGGCCTTTCGTTCTAGCAGTCGCTGTTTCTTCTCCTGTTGCTCTTTCTCAAGTCGCGCTTGCTGTTCCCTCTGTAGGTCGAAGACCAAGTTTCGAACCTTGTTTCGTATTTCAGATGGGCCAATGCTCCAGTTAAGGTCCTCTTTCTGAAGTAACTTTCTGACGGCCTCGTCCGGGTTCTTGAGAAACTCCTCCACATATCCCAGAATGAAAACTCCACAGTCGCAGAAGTTAGTTTGTTCGGGAATGTTCTTGCCTGTCATACCGCCAGGGAGGCTGGTCAGATCAACTTCCCTCTTATGTAAGGCTTCCTGGATGAGATATTCCTTCAGCAATCGACATGTAGCCGAATGAGCAGACCCCAAAGAATCCAGGGTAATAATCCTAGGAGAATCTGGGTCGTACTTCTGAGGTCCGCCGAACGTCTTCTTGTTCCGGGCTGCTTGCAATCCTTCTTGTGACGCTCCGCCCAGGATGGACGGAGAAGATTTAGAGGCATCGTTCATCGCATCGCCATCAATCTCTCCGTTTTTTGGCTGGTCTTCGAGTGAGATGAATGAGACGCCCTTTTCCACCGTGGCCAGCCTGGGAGAACCAGTCGAATTTGGTCCGTCTGTCTCAGCACCCTCCTTTTCGGTCTCTTCGCCGGCCGACTGGTCTTGAGGGAGCATTTGGGGTGCATTGTAGATGATGGCCAGATACCAGTGGGCGTTTTCGTTGACCGGGACGATAATGTACTTGTAGGACATGAGATCAACTCGGGCAGTCCATGCCTTGACTCCGTCGTAATTTATCTTTCCTCGACCCGACTTGAGTTTTTCGTAGAAGAAGGTGCTAAAAAAGTACACCTTTTGCAGAAGTTCTGGACGAGTTGCTTCTAGGTGGGCTTGAAGGTATCGGAAGTAAAAGTTGATGAGATTGTCGTTTAGGAATTCGCCCTCATCAAGCCGAGGAATATCATCCATGTCGACAGTTGCCCGATTCCTTCCCGTAGGCGGAAAGACCAGAGACTTATGCCAGTTCTCATGCCAGTTGGGGTTCAAATGTGACCAGCGAGCCAGAACAGTCTCTTCGGTGGGGAGGTCTAGAGAAGATCTTCGTGTCCTTCGTGTTTCCACTCCCTGACTGCGCCTTAGGGCGAAGGTTCTCGTTTCATGTGCCGGGCTCCCTGGCTTGTCGGAACCCTTCATACCATCCTTCAATTTGACTGGTCGAGAACCATCCGGGTTGAAGGGGTCGCGGCGAACTGGCGGGTTCGTATTTCTGCTTAGCCCTGATGTGGAAGATTTGTCGTCTAGTGGGACGGTCTTCGTTTCTGGAGTCTCAGTCTGGGGCTTGAAGTCCTCAGCTTGTTTGAAGCGGCGACTGAACACGACGCGTAGCGTTTGTCTGTGATTTTTTTAGTTGTCATTCAGAAGGGGCGTTAAAGGATTCTTACTCATCTTCGACCTCTTTGAATGTGCTGAGCGACGGGCCATCCGAAAGCCACTGAAACATTTTCAAAGCGTCTTGAATGGATTCGAATTCCAAATCGAGATCTGAAGGCGCTTCAATGGTCGCCGAGCGCTTGATGAGAAGAATGTTGCTGTGACTTGCGCGATGCTTGACCCCAATAACCTTTGATCTTTTGAGATTGAGCCAAGAAAGATCTAAGACCTCGCCGCCGACGGTAGATTCCGCTATGGCTTGGTCAGACCGTATGAAGTAATTGACGAACTTGTTCCGATCACTAGCTGGGGGGTGTAGGAACTTGCCCGAACAAGCCCTAACTATAACCAGAGGCTGATTCTGTGGTGGAGGGTCACGGCCTGGGCTCGAAGCTGGCTCCTGTTTTGACTTGAACACCGTTGGCCGGATATCCCCTCGAGGTTTCGGACCTGACAAGGCAGAGAAATTAGTTGTTCGCTTGCTCCCCTGCTTAGGCTCCGGTCCGGGTAAGGAGAGCTCGTCCGGGTCTTCATCTTCTATTATCTCTGCCCTCTTGTTGATCTTAGCTCGCTTTATAGGAGGATTCGTCATCTCCGTAGCCACCACAGATTTGCGTTTGAATGGAGTGATATCGGAGACAACGTTGGCCGGCGGCGGCGAGGCCAATACGTCTGGACTGTCTCTGACATGCGTTTCTAGTCGATCATCTTTCGGGGTCCTGCGGCGACGGCGTCTACCAGGTACTTTGACACGGTTTTCGACGTCCCGGAATTCTTGCACCTTACTCGCTACCCCTGCGGTCTTGCCGGCGCTGGAGTTACTGACGAGATCGATCGAGGCTTTGGTATCGGCGTGCGAGCTATCGTGGGTCAAGTCGACATCGGGCTTCTGGGGAGTAAAATATGGTGACTTGGTGGGTTCCGAGTGCCTCTGCCGTTTCGGAGCTCGATGATCACCGAGCTGGGTAGCATCGGGAGGAGAAGACTGACCAAGTCGGCGACCGAGCGAGCTTCGAGGCGTTTGAGTGCTGTTAATAGCCCTCTGTAGTTCAAGTCAGTATTTTCATCGTTACGATAGTCAGCAAAGACTAGACGAACCAGCCGTTTTGAACTGCTCATCTCATCGAGTGGGCTCCGGGGTGTGTCAGTCGAGAGATTGTATCAGACAGAAGGTGGATGTTGGACGGGAGTCGCAGGGCCTACCCATAATCCGGAAAAGAGTTGGCGTCCGAGTGGTAACGAGCGATGGGGCTGTGAATCGATGTTAGAAGCAGCTCCAGAACGAGGGAACGGTATGTCTCTTGGCATCAGGCCTGACTAACTCCCATGAAGATTTGATCCTCCTCTCTTTCCTTCCACTGGGCGGCTTGTCGTGACCCTCCAGCTTTCCGCCTGCGATTCACGATGGCGGGCGGGACTCGGTCGAGCGAGCTTTGACGCGGTGGGCACGCTGCGATGAGGCTCAGAGCGGTCGATGCCGCATTCGATGAGGCAGCTCCAGTGGTAGACGGAGGTTCTCGGCGTTGGGGGTCAGCGGTTTTCTTGCCGGCTCTGGCGAAGAGGTGTGTGGAGGAAGTTGAATGGGAGGGGATTGAAGATGGTTGGAGGTTCTACGGTTGCTCTTTCTGGGATGCGGCTGCAGACCCCACAATCGATAGCCGTGCCGTCCAGGCCCAGCCATTCCGCTATCAGCCGCCAATTCCAATTCCCCCAGCTTACATACATGCACCAACACTGAGACCTACGAGCAACAAAGAGGGAAAATGTCTTACTCGGCATTATTTATTTTGCTTTGTCCTTTCTACAAAGATCGATGGAGCTTAGAAAGCTGAAAACCCTGAACGGCAAATTCTTCCATCTTGTTGGCTATGAGCTTGTTCATTTGTGTGCCCAGAGCTGAGCCCTTGATCCTTGTCCCATGCCTGTCAACTGATGTCACGGAAGACCGATATATACAGAGAGGGAACTGGCAAGCAGACCGTATATCCTGCAAATCTTCACACAGCCAGACGCTGATTAACATTAAACCTTAGCTAGGGCCTCTCTCCCACCAAACAATGCGTCATGCACATTACACTCCCAACATCTACACCCAAACACCCCCAAACATTGACACCCTTGCCCAAGCGCTCTAGAATACCATACCCTTGGTCTGCGCTGTTTTCTTGGACACGTTCAAGTTCCGGAGCATGAGAAGCCACACAAAGGCCAGCGCAAAGACAGCCGTGCCCGCCGCCAACATCCTCGCCTGCGCATAGCCATACGCATGCTGAATCGCAATTCTTTCGGGGCTACCCACCGGGTATGCGAGCTGCGCGGGAAGGCTCGCGTAGATGGTCGTAGCATTGGGCAGAGCCGAGGCAGGCAGGTTTTTCTCGAGAGCCTTGAAGAAAGTGTTGGTCCAAATCGTGCCGGAGATGGTGTTCCCGATAGCATCGCCGACAGTACCGGTCACGTAGAGCAGCGCGAGCACCGCAGCGATGTACTGGTGGTCGACAGCCGCAAGAACGGCCAGCTGGACGAGCAGGATGAAGACGCTGCCGCCCATGGAGATGAAGATCTCGCACATGACGATGTAACCGATGTGCTGGTTCGGGCGGCGGAAGTAGATCATAAGGCCGAGACCGAAGATGTACAGCGGGATGGCAATGTAGAACACCCACTTGAAGCGGCCGGTCTTGCGGATAGCGAAACCCACGATGAACAGGAGAACACCTGATACCACCTGGAATGTGCTGTTCACGTACCCAGCTTCAGCCACTGTCAAGTTACAGACGACCTGAAGGAAGGACGTGAAGTAGCTGGCCCAACAGTAATATGAGATCTGGTATGTCATATCGATAAGGCACGCTCCGATGACGGTCCGGTCGGTGAGGAACTTATAGTTCAGGAAGGGCGATTTCGCGATGTAATTCTCGTAGAGGACGAAGAGGACCAGCACGACGAAGCCGACGACGATCATCGCAATGATGTAGCCCGTCTTCCAGCCGTGAGGAGCGGACGTGGCGAGAGTGAACGGTAGGAGGAAAACCGTCAGTCCGCCAGCGAAGAGGAAGACTCCGGGCACTGTTAAGTGACAAGATGAGCATCTAGACTTAAAAGCTAAGGGGTGCTGATAATTGCATTTGCACTTACAGTCAAACTCGAGAATACCGTACCAGAGACTCTGGAGCGGGTTCCGGCCATTGGTCTCCTTCTCAATCACACCCTGCTGCTCGGCCTTTTTCAGGTTCGTCTTCAACATGAAGAATAGCGGTGCGCTGACAATGGGAAGAATAATTGCAAAGCAGCCGAAACCCCAGCGCCAGCTGACGTGGTAGTAGAAGCCCTCAGCAGCCTTGGAGCCCGCAAATGCAGTGATCATGTACGGAGACGAGGTGAAGGCGAAAGCCAAACCTCGGTTCTTCAGAGACGTCACATCAGCAGCGAGCACAGCTACAGTATAGATGATGCCCGCGAAACCAATAGAGTAGAAGACCTAGAACAGGCTGATTAGCACCTGGGAGGTTCAGGATGAACTCGGGGGTATAGTACATCAGCGGCGCAGAACATGGCCAGATTGTGAGAGGTGGCCATCAAGATGATACCCAGAGTGGCAGAGCAGACCATGAGGATGAAGCCTTCAGCTCGACCCCAGACGTCCAGAAGCTTCGCCATTGGGATATAGACAGCAGCAGTCATAGCGTTGACCACGACGCCGATGACGGTCAGCAGCGAGTGAGACTGGAAGGAACTGGTGACGAAAGGAGTCAAACTGGCGAGAATGTTGATTCTGAAGCCGTTGACCAAGAAGATGACCCAGATGCTACAAGTCATGTTAGTATAGTGTCGATACATTGGTGAAGAGTATTCGTACTTAAACAGGAGAGCAGCCAGCGACCACTTGCTCCAGGCCAGAGTGACGGCCTCAATCTTCTGGACACCAAGCTGAGCATCCTTGGCCGGTACCGTCTTGTCGAGGTCAATCGAGGCAGAGGCATCGTCCCGGACAACCTCCTGGGTAGGAGTTACGGCATCCTTGTCAGCGGGGTGATGCTCAGCCTCAGCAGTGTCTGCAGGGCGAGCAATGCCCGATTCGAGCTCAGTCTCGGCAGTCATCGTGGCTGAGATTGACGTTCTGGGATGCAGAGAAAGAGTCTGAGAGAATACGATGGGAGTCCAGAGGTGAGGTATCAGAGCAGAAGTCTCGTCTTTAATAAGTGTTTCCACCCTCAAGCCAAGCCGATCCGGACATGCAAGGTTTCCACAGAACGGGTCGAAAAAGAACGCAATTATCAATCTAAGCGTAGCCCAAGGTGATTATTGAGTCTAGAATATCTGAAAACCATCGGCTGATCAAGTCCCGGCAAGGCTGGACGACCGTGACAAGAGGCGAAGCGCGTGGTAAGGAACCATGTCCGCTGCGTCTAGGGTCTTCATGGTGGGGGTTTCTGCCGGCAGGAAGTCCTTGGCACGGCGCGGACACTCGAATAAGGACGAAAAATTTGATCTAATCAATCACTGATCCGACGGATTCGAGGTCGTTCGCGCCAGGGGGCCACGCCGTGAGTGGAGAGAAACTGGTGGGATGCTGTGCCGAACAGATCGGAACCGAGAACTTTCCCATGGCTTTCCTCCACATCCTTATCGATAGCAAAGGCATTTCCTGTTCAGGTTTGGGCTGTGAGTCTTGGCGGCATTAGCGACTGGATGCTCCAGAGAACCATCAGTCTGGAAAATGTGGTCCTCTCGAGTTCACTTACACTAAACAAACGGTTCATTGTGCAGATGTGTTCAAGGTCTCGGCATTTCGGCAGTTGGGAATAGTATTAGTATACGTATTTTATTGCTCTTATTATCACACAATGCATGTTCTCCGAGACTAACATGTTGAACCAGCCATCCGCCACTCTAGAAAGACTCCATGATCATCTCACGATGCCCATCGATCAGCTCACCTTATCAGATCCAAGTTCTCCACTCCTTCACACTCTCACCCACAAGGCAGGACATTTGGGGTTACAGCGACTGCTTGCACCTTTGCACTCCTTCGCCGATCATGCCCTCTTGCGTTTTGGCTTGCAACCCATCCTTGGCGTTGCCTTATGGCCGACACCGGATCCTGATATAGTTGACCAGGGACGCAACGCTCACAAACTTGCTCGTCATTAAGCTGTGAAGACCTTGTGCAAACGCCGAGGAGTAGGTTCCAGGATTTGATCACACCTTTCGTCGTCTTGGACAAACAACTTGTGTAGAGCCTCGAATGCATTTTCTGCACGGTCCATTTCCTTCCCTCTTGTCAACGCTGGCATTTTCTCACTCTCCTTGATATCGTTCTCGATGGTCTCTCTATCGCGGTGATAGCATCTAACTGTTAACAACTCTCCTGTTGGAAGCCGATGTCCATTTATACTGCGTTCGAATCGGTCCAGTCTATCTTGACTCTCAAATGTCAGAAACGCGGTATCGTGAGAGATTATTCCAGTGCGCTTGGGCGACAAGGTGTGGAAATAACGGGCCATTCTCAGTCCTGAACTGATGCTGCGTGGAAGTCCTCCATCGACAATGATTATTACAGGAAAGAGATCTTTGAGGCTAGCCACCCGGCAAACCTTCTTTTCGGTAGTGTAGCCAGCAATTTGGGCGCATCGTTGTCGGATTTTGAGCTTCTCGTGATTCTTTGGGGAGAGAAGAGCCTGAGCCAACGCGCAAATTGCGACGGCATCGTTACCAGCATTATTAGCACTGCCTTGGCCATAATCGCTCTTCTTGGGTTTTATATCGGTCATATGATATCCAAAGTTCCACAGTAAAGACTGCAACCCAAGAGAAGGTCCCGCCGGAATTGAGATTTCTTTGACAATATCGTTAAGATCGACCCAGGCCGAGAAGAAAGGCATGGCCCGAGGGAGAATCTTGGATAAATATGACCAATCATCCGCGACACCAAACCCCATCAGCACCAAGTTTGTCCGATGATTACAGCTCCGGATGAAGGTCACAATGATAGACTCTAAATTTTGGAAATAGACATCGGAGCTGTGGCCAAAGCTGTGCGGGCGGCGAGCTGGCAGGGACATACCCCGAAGACGAAGATCCTCTTCTCTTTCTTTGCTTATGTGGACATTGAAGGTAAGACCTCGGACCCGCTTCTGGACGTAGAATTCTTTGAGATATGAACGGCTGAATCTGCCTAATGCAGGATCTGCTGAGGCTGGAACTGGTGGTGGCTTCAAAGTCTGAAGATACGCAACGCCGACTTGATGAAGGAGGCGGTCATTTTCGCTTGTGACGGCGACATGCTCTATGTCAATCGCCAGGAAGGCCGCGTCTTTCGAGGCATAGCAGAGGGCTTCCAGGTTATTGATCCTGTTTTGGAAAAGGTCCGTGGAAACGTGCTGACGTTTGAGCTTCTCGGGGGTGGTCATGTTGGTCGAGTTTCTGGGATTGACCACTGGCATAGGCCTCGTCGAGGGTTTATTCTTTTCTTAGGACCAGACGATGCCAGAATACGACTCCCCAGTATAGAGAGGCATCCAATCTGAGGAACTAATGTGTGGAAGAGCATGACTACCTACCTTATATATGGCCTGGCAGTGCATTTACCTTGCTGGCTTCGCACCTCTTTTGCACTCATGTGATGTCGGAAAATAAAGCAAAAACCTTGCGCATAGAAATTTTCAGAAAGGATTGGTGTTCATGAATGCAAAATTCGAAGTCTGTTTTCATGTTCACTTCATGTGATGCCACCCTGTTCAGTATGTAGACGTCAAGTTAGAGTGCCCCAAAAGCCGTCCCCCAACAACCCCACAGCGGACCCTCCACTGAGTCTCCAGGCTGCAGGTGAGGCTCGCCCGCCAAAACGTGTCCAGTATTAGCTGAGCTGCCCATAGTTAGAGCTCCAAATAAGCCAAGTCGCCAGACCAAACCTCCCACCTTTGATGTCGCGATAGCATCTAACATACACGTCGCCAACCCGGGCGCCCACCAACCGCCCGCCATGTACAACTCCCTCACGCGCCTGCAAAACACCTTCGGCTTCTTCACCACCGTCGCCTTCTGCATCGCCGGTCTGATCGCCGCAACCGACCTGTTTGCGCCGCGCACGCCCAGCGTCGGCGTCCTCAAGCCGACCAATGTCCAAGTCGTGAAGGGCCGCCCGCACTACTACAGCTCCAAGAAGGAGGAGTACGCCATCATCAAGTTCTCCCTCGACGCCGACCTCTCGTCCCTCTTCACCTGGAACACCAAGCAGGTCTTTGTCTATGTCACCGCCGAATGGCCCGCGCCCGGTGCCGCCAACGCCAGCAATGAGGCCGTCATATGGGACAGCATCATCACGAGCCCGAGCGCCGACCACCTGAAGAACATCGGCCCTGTCGCCATGCGGAAGCTGAAGCGCAGCGCCGAGGGTAAGAGCATCGATCCGAGCCGGTACGCTTTTCGTCCCTCTGTATATAACTTGAACAATGCTGACAATAGTGATAGGGGTCTGCTGAAGCTCTCGAACCAGAAGCCCAAATACCAAATCACCCACCCTACGGGCAAGATCGCCGAGACCGAGGACGTCACGCTGAAACTACACTACAACGTCCAGCCGTGGGTTGGACTTCTCACCTGGGACCAGGACAACGATTATGGGCGTTGGAAGAAGCTGGTCGGAGGGTTGAGCAAGAAGTTTGCCCTCCCCGCGATCAAGGCAAAAAAGACAACCACTTCAGCAAAGTCCCCCTAAATATCAGATCGTAGAGAAACAAAATGAGCTTGATACCAACTGTAGAATTACGTGCACGGGCGTTTAATGGGCTAGAATTTCACCATGACTTTTTATAACTTCCACTCTAACTCTGATCTCTCATGACATGGGTATCATTTCCGAATCTCTACCGTAGGCCTCTCAGATGGCTCCCTTCTAGTCTACATATACAAGCCCAGGTCTCGTGGCCTTGACCCGAGAATTCCATACAACAGACAACCAACCATATGATCGTCCCAACCGCCTTGAAATCCGCCAGACGCCCATTCATGAACCACATTCAGCCTCAAGCAGCGTTGCCAGACGCCGCCGGGGCACTCGAATCACTACCGCCTCGCCCACCTCGATTTCCGCTGCCTCTACCCCGTCCGCCACGTCCACGTCCACGGTTCCTACCCCGGGACTGATCCAGACTGACCGGGGGAGGCACATTTCCGTACTTCTGCTCCTGAGCCTGGCCTGAGGTTTGGCCATTGGGGGCCCCGGCTTGATGGCTACCACGTCCGCGTCCTCGGCTAGTGTGGCCTCGCCCGTTAGGCTGCTGGCCACCTCTGCCGCCACGGCTCGCATCATATCCCTGAGCAGCGCCGTCAGGACCATTTCGATACACAAGAGTGCTGTGCATCAGGTTCGGGGCACCTCGCTGGTTGCCATTTCCTCGGCCTCGGGGCGACTGAGAGCCGTTGAGGGCTCCTCGCCATCCACCTCGAAGAGGAGGTGGTGCTGCTGCGTCCTTGTACTGCGTCACGCCAACAGAGCCGTAGCCTCCAGTCGAAGGCGCAGACACAGTTCGTCGCTGCTGAGCCTTCGAAGTCGTAGAGATAACCTGTCTGTTCGAGGTGTTGAGGACAGAGGACGATGCGACTGTCTGGCCCCGGAACATGGGTGCTCGCTCGCCCAGGGTTGTGCCGCTCATGAAGGAGGTATCCCAAACAACATCAAGCAAAAGTGCGGTAGCGGTACGGCTGATGCCGACCACAGTTCCGCGGCTCGCAATAGGAACCTTTCCAGCCGCCGCCACGAACGTGACACGGTCACCAAGAGTAAAGTTCTGGTTGCCCAGGACCATCTCCGCATCGGCAGGCTTCAGAAGCGCAGGGCGAGGAACTCCCCGGAGCTTGCGGATGTCAACATTCTGAGAAGCAGCATGCATCTGCTCTCCCATGCTAGCAAGCCGCATAACGATGTCCGAGTCCAATTGCTCGGCCTCGAGAGGTACACGTTCGAACTTGCTCGTCTCCTGCTTCTTAAGCCATGCGCCAATCTCCTTAACCCGCTGAGACGCCACAGCTGGGTCGTTCCAGAGGTCGGTCTCGAAGACCTCGCTCTTCTGCGGCTCTCGCTGGATAGCAGCAAAGAAGTCCGGGAACGCCACCATGTAGTTTGCGATCAGCTGTATTGCCAAACCACTAAACTCCCAGCCAGTGTGCGACTTTCTCGAGTAACCCAGCACCTTCATCTTGCGTCCTTCAAACTTGAGGTTCAGGCCCAGGTTAAGCTTCAGCCCAGCCGAAGTCAGAACTTGGTAAGACGAGGTAATCTTGCTGAGAACAAGGGGGTGCAGGGCTAGCTGCTTCGCAACAGCGAATGAAGGGGTGTAGGGGTTGTTGCGCTCCGCATCATGGATGATGCGCTTCGCAAAGTCCGGCTCCCTCGTCTTGAGAATGGAAACAACAATCTCGGCCTTGTTTTCGACATGGCCGGTAATCTCCAAAGGACGTCCATAGGCAAACTCCCCCAGGAAGAATGCCCGGGTGCCCTGTGGGAATTCTTCCTCGATAGGGAGCGCCGCCTTTTCGATGAAGCGTTCGTCTTCGTTGACGACTTCGTCAACAATAGTCTGGGAAGCGTAGACGCTTCTCAAGCTTGGGTTCTCTCCGTATTCTTTAATGAGGGCTCCCTCGTCGGTCCTAATCAAACCCTTGAGCATGTGCACATGGATCAAGCATTCAACTTGACCGATGGTGATACCTAGGCGCTTTCCGTGCCAATTCTCGAGGTATTCAGCTTCTCTAGCGAAGTCTGCCGCCTCTCGGTTGTTGTGATCTCGGGTGACAAGATCCTTGCCGTTTTCGGCGAGCTCATACGAGAAGAGCTCGTCTTGAACCTTGACAACCTTGGCTTCCTGAAGGAAGGGATAGCCTACAAAGCAGCGTTGCCCTAATTTTGCCTTCCAGGTCTCGACCCTCGTGCGCATTTCGGTGTCGGTCAAAGTAACAACGACGCTGGGGTTGCGGCTCTCAGACTGGAATACGTTGATACCGTATCCCACAACCAGTTGAGCTGTATATGGGAGGGTGTGCAGAGTAGGGAAGCCAGCCAGAGCCGAGACATTCAACAATGCACCACTGGTAAGTCCGGAAACATAATCCAGGCCTTCCATGTCAGGCAAGTCGAAGATATTCTCGATGCAGCGGCAGCTCAGGATCTCGGGAAAGATGCCAGGAAGAGGCGAAGGGTACGTGAAGTTCACCTCAGGCGAGTACGTGAACTTGATGGGCACGCCGAATCCGTTCCTGGCCTTCTCGTCGTCGGCCAAGAGATCATTCTTGGTGGCCATGGCCTCGAGCAATCTCTTTTCATCGATGAATGGGATCTTAACGACTGCCTCCCAATCCATCTTCTTGCCGTTCATGTCCAGCTCGAAGTCTCTGGGGTAAAAGTCGATGATAGGCGATGCAGGGTTGGTCATGAGATCGTGGTAGACTGTAGGCACAATCTTCTTACTACGATCCGGCAAGACACCCATGAGCTGTTCGTAGGGCTTGAAAGGTTGGCCCTTCTTGAAGTTAAGGTCGGCACCAACACCCTTAACGACATCTATGACCTATTAGCAGCGGTAACAACTAGAGAACTCAAAGTCCTTACCAGAGATGAGTGGAGCATAGTGATATCCGTAGAACCAAGGCCAAGAGGCGATTCCACGGTAATAGTAGTACAAGACCCATTGAAGGCCCTGGACGTAGTTCTCAGCGAGCTTCTTCAACTCTTCCTGGTAGTTGTCTGGCTTCCATTCCTCGAACTTTTCCAGGTAATACTTCGTTCTCCATGCGAGGTACTTTTGTTGATACAGTTCCTCGTAGTGCTTCTGAGCATCCTCAGGAGTAATGTCCGCGACCATCGCTTTGTCGTAATTCTTGATGACCCTAAATGCGGCAAGGGCACCTTCTTCCTCCTCGTCATCATCGCTGAGCTTAGCAGGGAATTCGACCAGCAGGTGTCGGTGGCCTTCCTCGTCCTCTCTCGTAGACCACGGGAGATGCATTGAATCCGCAAGATCCTGGACGAATTTGCGGTCGGCAGCATTCAATCCGGAACCGAGGTCCAAGGGACTGTCGGTGCGTTTAGAAACGTAAGGGCGAATCTTTTGTTTCCACAGATCCCTCTGAGCAGAAGTGATGACAAGCTGTCCTCCCTTAGGAGTCTTGTGGCTGTTGGCGTTCTTATTCGCCAACTTCTTCTCCATTTGCTTGGACGCAAACCACTTCTCATCGGAGACATCATTTTCGAAATTCTCGAGCTCGAATCGCGATAGCTCTCCCAGGAGCGTCTTCAAACGGTCGATGTTGATAACACCGTCCTCGTTGATGTAGCCATCACCCTTGGGGAGGACCTCCTTGTATATCTTAAACATGTTGGCCAATGCTCCCTCATTGATGTGAAGGCCAGGAAGATTAGGCAAGAAATCATTGCCGACAAAGAAAGCCATCAAGATGAAATCATCAATCACTCTTTCCAGGTCGAACGGGAAGCTCAAGGTTCCTTCTTGCTGGAGTTCCTGGAACTCCATTTCCAGATATTCTCTGACGATGCAGAGATGGAGGAGGTAGAAATTCTGATGCTCCAGCTCCTTAGACTTAGTCTTGGAAGCTCGACCGAATGTCACCTCCTCTCGCAGAAGACAGAAGTGGGGGTCATGACTGAGCAGACCCAACATGATCAAGTCGGCATCGAGGCCGTAGAGACAATGTCTTACGTTGGAGTTGTAGCCAGGCTGAGCCTTGGCATTTCGGATGTATTCCATGATCTTGTGCTCACCCTCACCAGGGACCTCATGACCTGATAGCACAATCTCGCAGCCTTGCCAGTCGGTGTCCTCCGACACCTTCTTGTTAACAAAGTATCTCAATTGCTGAGAGAGCTTCGCCATGAACTCAGTGCCTGCTGGTGATTAATGTTTGATTCATCTAGAATATCAAGAACTGCCATACCAGGGGTGATGCAATTGCTGTCGAATGGCTCCTCCTTGGGCAATTCGACACCCTCACGAACGGCCTTTTCACGGGCCTTTTCAGCATCGAGGGCTGTTCGAAATCGACGCGCACGCTGCTGGTTCATCTTGGCACGCGGGGCAACGCCGTCGATAGCCATGAAGAACAGCTGCTTGGGTTTGATCTTGCCAAATAGATGTTCAATGTAGTTGAAAATGCGTATAAACATTTCCTCTTCACTCAAACGAAATGACACATCTTCACCAGCATCCTTATGTGTGCAGTTATGAATGATACCATTCATATCCAGCTACCTATTGTTAGCAGTCGTCGCGTCGGGGGTATTCGGGGATTTCGAACGTAGAGGCAATCGAATTCGGGTATCCGGTTCTCGGCAATGAGCTGTGAGATAGCGGGGTAGCGCTCGGAGAGCCATCTGAAGAACTTGGGAACACTGCGACGAAGGTAAGCTAGGGCTCCAGAGCATTGGCCAGGCGCAGTAAATATACCCCATGATGTCAAACTGTGGACAACTCCTGGTCCACTGAGAAGTTCAGAAACCAGAAAGCACAGTATGACTATATAGGACAAAGATGAAATAAGCCCAAAATCGAGGGCAGAACGTAGAAAATCCTGACGTAACCAGATGAAGGGAAGGCCTCGTTGGTGGTGATCCGATCTACGGGTTTGCGGGAAGAACTTGATGACAGAGCAAAAAGAACAGATAACAAAATAACCCCAAAGCTAGAACCGAGAAGAAAGAGCAACGTCTAAAAGGCAGGGAGCCGACGATGCGGGAGATTTCGGTGGGAGTTGGAGAGTTGAGGGAAGGTTGGTCGAGGTGGTAGTTTTGGCGAGGCGAAGTCGATGATGGCGCCCAAGGGACGAGCTTTGCGGGGGCCTGATTGGCTGGCTGAAGTTGCTGTGGAGGGGTCCTGGCCGGTGACTCCAATTGCGGAGTTGCGGCTGAAAACAGCAAAGAGAGCACCAGCCACAGCAAGCAAGGCTGAGAACAAGGTGGAGAGGGGAGGTTGCAAACCCGCTGGAGCTGTGGCTCAGTTGCAGCCACTCCCGCTTGCACTTAACGCGTTCCCGTGGCGCGCTTAGGCACGTCACCCTTGCAGTCGCAGTCTCGAGCCCTTCCTTTTCAGCCTTCTCTGTTTTATCCACTTCGAACTTGATCATCCCCCTCCACGACCATTCCCAAGCCGAAGCCGCTCTTCTTGCATTTTGCCGCGTACCGCCGCAGGAAGACTGATTTGGGATTTTCGAGTTGAAGAAACTTGCTGTCAAAAGGAGATACTGGGAGCAGTCATGGCGCCAGCAGCGGCCGCAGAGCGCGACGTCGATGGTGAGTTCCGATTGCGACTGGCGCAAATCAAGCCGGTATTTGGCAACGAACTGCGCGCTTACATCAAGCTCAGTCGATATGACTCAAGATGAGGATAATGACCAGGCCGAGCGCCTCATCAATGAGGGTAAGTAATCTCCAGATCCTTGTGTAATTCGTGGGGCATCGTCTTACAGCCAATCTACAGAGTACAAGACCTGGAAGAAGAACAGCCCCTTCCTCTACGACATGATTCTTGGGTAAGACCTCCATTTCGTCACGGTCACCAAGACTCGCACTAACCCATCACAGACAAGCATTGACTTGGCCTACCCTCACCGTCCAGTGGCTCCCCGATGTCAAGAAACCCGAAGGAAAGCCCTATTCAATCCACCGCCTCCTCCTCGGCACCCATACTTCAGACGACAGCCCCAATTTCGTCCAGATTGCAGACGTTCAGATCCCCAACGCAGTGACTCCGAATACCGACGACTATGACGAGGAACGGGGAGAGGTTGGTGGTTACGGCAAGGGCAACCCCGCCGCCATTAAGTGTGACATTGTTCAGAAGATTGAACATCCTGGCGAGGTCAACAAAGCTCGATACCAACCCCAGAACCCCGATATCATTGCCACGCTGTGTGTTGATGGCAAGATTCTCATCTTCGACCGGACGAAACATCCTCTCCAGCCAGCGTCGCTTGGTAAGATCAATGCGCAAATCGAGTTGATAGGCCATAAGTCGGAGGGTTTTGGCTTGGCCTGGAACCCGCATGAGGCAGGCTGCTTAGCCTCTGGTAGCGAGGACAAGACCATGTGCCTCTGGTGAGTTCCTCTCGCCGCTAGATTTGCGCCTTCAGTACTAACAATCTACAGGGATCTCAAGACTCTCGAGGGCGAGTCAAGGATTCTTAAGCCTTGGCGCAGGTATACTCATCACGCACAGATCGTCAACGACGTTCAGTATCACCCCATTTCTAAGCACTTTATCGGCTCAGTGTCAGACGATGAGACTCTTCAGATCGTCGACGTTCGTCTTGAGGCCACGGATCGATCTGCACTTACAGCCAGACGCGGCCACCTGGATGCCATTAATGCCCTAGCCTTCAACCCCAACTCTGAGGTTCTTGTGGCCACTGCCTCGGCAGACAAGACAATCGGCATCTGGGATCTCCGAAATGTCAAGGACAAGGTGCACACACTGGAGGGCCACAATGACGCCGTCACCGCTCTGTCCTGGCATCCCACAGAAGCTGGCATCCTTGGAAGCGCTAGCTACGATCGCCGAATCATCTTCTGGGACCTGTCACGGGTGGGCGAAGAGCAGCTGCCCGACGACGTAGACGATGGACCCCCTGAGCTGTGAGTTTTTTACGACCCCTTGATCTACCTGTTTGTAATATCAATGGCTGACTGTTGCTTTCTCAGTCTCTTCATGCACGGAGGCCACACAAACCACCTTGCCGACTTTAGCTGGAACCTGAATGAGCCCTGGCTCGTGGCGAGCGCGGCCGAAGACAACCTGCTGCAGATCTGGAAGGTCGCAGACTCAATCGTCGGCCGAGACGACGGCGACCTGCCGATTGATGAGCTCGACCGATAGGTGCGGTGGAAGTTTGTTCATGGACGGCTGTCTATGCCAAAGCCAAACCGGGCCAGGGTCAATCAGCCACGCCTCCGGGACATGGAGTTTCCCATCTTATTTAGGTAGGTAAAGAGCAGAGCAGCATCAGGCATATGGAGCATGGACAAGATATCATGACGGTCGAGGTATTTGAGAGAATGGCCATATTCCTCTGTACCTGGCCTCCCCCTTTCTACATGGAAAATCTGGGTCGACGGGAATGACGAGGATACCTAGAACAAGTTGGGCCAATGTATTTGCAAATTTCAATCATTTCTCCTTTCGTTTGCACAATGACGAGAGAATTCCACGATGTTCGGTCTCCTTGGCAACATCCAGGTGAGAGGGAGGTACTCGCAAGTGCAGTCAGTGCCTGAGGAGCCTGAGGTATCTCAGTGCCTCCACCAACCCAACAATGATTCACTGACCTTAAACAACTCGCTTCCACAACGCGCGTCTCCGTCCCTGGGCAACTAGCTCCTTATTTATCTATTGTTTTCCCTTCTGGCAGGCATTATTGATCTTTTGTCAATCAATCCCCAGCATTTTGTTATCTGACGCGAGGCTCCTGTCCGGTCGGCTTTCTCCTCACCTCAGATGTACAAAAGGTCCGGCCTTCATTGATGAGGCGGTTCAATACACTCTTTTGTCAACACAACCCTACAACGACCTCATTTTTACTACCCCTTCAGCCTTTCACATTGTATTCATTTACTATTGTCATTCACTTGTTCATCCATCACCATGTCTGTCCCAACGGGTCAAGATCCCTCGAGCAACGCTACCGAGGACATCTCCAACATGCCTCCTCTCCCTCTTGACTCGAGATTTGTCCTCCCTGGCGACCCGGGTTACACTTTTGACCCTCTTTGGGTCCATATCGAAGCACTGATGAAGGGAATGTCCGATCAAGGCGCCACGCTCTTCTCCTATCTGGCACTGCGCTCGCTGCAAGACCAGCATGCTCGACAACCCGGCCAACGAGTGACCTGGGAGCAAGTCGCCGAGGGCATCAGAGAAGAGGCGCGAGGGATGTTCGAGCGCGAGCGGCGTACTGAAGAGGAACTGCGCATGACAGGAATCACAATCTTTGACCAGATGGAACGGGACCTGGCGGCGGCTGAGATGGAAGACAAGGAGGATGATGAACCAAAGGTCTGGCTTGAGACTACGCGTGTCTGCGGTGAGACGCGCAAGAAGGTGGCCTTTTCAAGCGACGCTCTGGATAAGTTCTTCGACGGCGAGGATCCCTATGATCTGGAGAACATTGGCGTGGAGTTTTCCAAGCTGACATTCAAGGAATCGATTCTGAGAGCCCAACGTGAGCCCCTGAAGAACGACATCCTCAGCCGCCTCTGCTGCAACATCGAGCTGGCTGTCGAACTCGGCAAGCATCTCCCACCCAAAGACATTGTCACCCTCTACGCCACCAGCCGAACCTTCCACATGGCCATCAAAGGCCATCTCTTCTCCAGTGTCCGCGTCTGGATCGCTTACCAAGCCCCTGAGGCTGGCAAAATCTTCCCCTACAGATTCTACCGCCGGTATTTGGTGCCCGATCCCTCGGGCTGCACCTACGGAGACTTATTCAAAGGTCTCTCTGAGAAACACCAGCCTCAGCCCGAAAAGCGCAATGAAGTTCGTGTCATCCCTGGGCTGCAGTACCTCCAGCTCGTTGTTGGTCGCCACCGGATTTGCAGCGAGATTCTCGCCATTTTGGCACGCAACGGTTTCCGCATGCCCAAGTCGATTCACAGCACGCTCATGCGCCTCTGGCTGATCCTGGAGGTTGCCACGACGTCTCAGCGCGAGACAATCCTGTCGTCCCGGGACTAGTGGTCCGACCAGGATATCTACAACGCACAGTTCTTCATGATCAAATTCGGCATGTACTGTAACGACCCCATCTACGGACCCGGCTCCTATGATGTCCTACATCTGCTCTTTGGTCAGAAAGGCCTGTTCCCCATGTGGCAGTTTCTCACCAACAAGAAGTTCACCAGGATTTCCGAGTTTTGCGAAGCCATGGTCCGCTATGATGTCGACACGCCGCCTAGCAACTGGGGCTGTGATCCCTGGGAAGCAGACAGTTTCTTTGGCGTCCCAGCAAACGAGATCGGCCTTGGCCATTACGAGGGCTGGGGAAAGGGGAACAAGCATCTGATGCGCCCCGACGAGCTTATCCCCAGAGAGGCCGTGCGACGCGGCCTCGAGCTAGACAAGCACTTCATGCACATGGTTGTCTGGGGCTACTTCGACAGGAGAACGGGTGCGAACATTGTGCCGTCACTTGAAGAGATGTACATCTCGGACGAGGACGATGTTCTCGAGAACGTCGACACCACCTGCCACTGGAAGCCTCGCCATGTTCTCAAGAAACAGTGGCCGTCACTCACAGATGCCCAAAAGCTAGATTTACAACGCGAAGACGAGGATATGAAGCTCCGCGTGGAGCCATGGTGCATCGATGGATCCGAGGAAGTTAAGACGGATAGCTGGAACGCTGAAGAATACTTCCTCACCTTTCCTGAGCTAGATTACGTCGATCCCATTGAAGCCCTCCGCACCGGCAAAGTCAAATGCTACCACCCAGACGAGGAAATCAGACGAGGCTTCCAGTTACCCGAGTATGATCCCAATAAAACCCCTCCACCGAAGGCAGACGACAAAGATGGCTGGCGCAGATTCGTAGACAAGGTGATGATGGACGGTGACTTGCCGTACGACTGGGCGGACGAAGTCGATGACGAGGACCTGCTGGATCTCCCGGGCGATGAGGAAGATCAACCGCCAGATGAGGAGATCGAGGGCCAAGCCCCATGGGAAGCAGACCTGCTTGCCATCGGTATCAAATGGGACCGTGACTTGAGAAAGGACCCCCCCGAAGAAGACCCGTATCCTGAGTTGTTGGCCGGCGAGGGGCCCTCGGAGGACGAAAAGATGCGATACTATGAGCTTCTGATGAATGAGGGATTCTTTGAGCAGAACAATGATGAGTATGATGGCGAGGATGAGGACGAGGGTGTTGATGGCGAGGGTGAGGAGATAGATGACGGCGAGGATGACGATATGAACGAGGACGAGGACATGGGTGATGGTGAGGATGAGAACATGGAGGTGTATGAGGAGTGAGATACGTTAGCATTTGGCTCTTGGTTGAAACAGTTCTTGATTTGAGGTGTGGACTGTAGATGAGATTCGGATAATAACGCTGAGTCTGGAAAAGGGGTATATGGCTCCCACAAGGGACAGAGAGGTATCACACGCAGAAATCAAGCAAGGTTGTAAACCAATTTGAAAATAATTTTATTAATCAACTTCATGAGATTAATATTACGTTCTTGCGGTTATTGACAAATAAAGAACATTATCCTTGGAGGATAATTTGAAGTCTTGAAGTTGAATTCGCAGCTTCATTGCATGGAGCTCTCTCCAGTATGCCCTTTTCCTTAACACCCCCTTCCAGCCCGTTGTCTTCCATTTTGACTCTCCGGTCTATTTATCTTCCAGTTGTCCCCTTCCCATGGTATCTACCTCCTTCGCCATTTGAGTGCCTGTTCGCCGTAACATCCGCCCGGGACTCCGCCGCCGTTCTCCTTCTTCCACCGGTCTGCTCCCCCTCAGTTCTACCACTTGGTTATACATATATATGATAGATACTCAGTCCTTATAACGGCCGTGCCACCCCTCTCTGTAGAAGGCAGTGCATCTCCAAGTGCAAGCAAGCAAGCGAAGCAGATAAAGACGCAATGAAAGCAGTTGTCTGTCCACTATCTTCTCTGTATACAACAATCTGCGGCAACCAACATGTGTCAGAGAAAATTAAAGAGCAAACAAAGGACGACATATCAACAAGCACACCGCACCCCGACCCCCAAGCTCCAAGATTCCCAGCCCGTTCCGATCCAGATATCCCAGCCAACCATTCCCTCCCTCCACGATGTCCTCCGGAGATCCCACCACGCTTTGCTTTGTGTTGTACTTTTGATTAAAACCCCCGTCAGGCCCATCAAAAGGGGAGGAGAGAGAGCGTGTTCCGCAAAAAATGATCCGTGGGAGTCAAGAGGTGCGGTTCCGAGGCCATCCTCCTACTCGCCCGGCCGCAAGAAGCAGCGAACAAAGGCATAGTAGCCTCGTCTCAGATCGATTTCCATTTACACTCCCCGACTCCTCGATCCCGGTCCCGTCCGCCAAGCTGCTTAGTCCTTAACCCACTCCGCCGCTCCCACGTCAAATCGAAGCATATAACAGAAAGTGAAGTAAGGTGAGGTGAAGAGGGAAGTTGTGGTGAATGCAACAGAAAAATAATGAAGATTGAAAATGGTAGATGAAGGTGATGTGAATGAGTGAGGGGATTTTTGTGAAAAAAGAGAGTAAATGCAGACAAGAACAGAAAGGAGAAAATACAAAACAAAGGCGCTATAGTAAGGGAAAAGAAAATGTCAGGGTAGCAAAGCCGACACCGTCCAACATGATAGACACATCCCAACAATATACCCTTAACACTCCCCTTCGCTATGCACCGAGCCCCTGAACCAATTTTTTTCCAGCAATACCGCAACCCAACCGTCCCGCCCATCAGAGTCCAGAGCGCGACATGCTGATGGTGATGGGAAAGAAACATGCCCGTATATCCTTGCCAGAAGAGAGACAAGCAGGTCAGCCAAGCCCGAACCGAATATGACTCGTCCGCTGCCGAGGGAGCAGCCCAGCCCCCGCGGGCAGACGTCGTGAGCAAAGGGGCCGTTATTCACTTTTGTCTTTCCGTCCTTCAATAACTTTGAAATCAATCCACCTGAAAACAGGATCCGACACTCCGTTCTGGTCTTCCGAAACCAATACATACCGCCCACCCTTCCTTGTTGAATTTGCGTGATGTGAAGGAGACCAGTCAAGTATAAAAAGCAAGCTGTCAGACTCGACGGTTCCGTATTCATCCGTCTAAGATCGGTCTTGAGAAGACCATGGTGCCATAAAGCCGCGGTTACAAGCAATGTTTACAAAGCCGTGAGCTCAGCAGCTATATGGCGAAGAAGTGATGGAATTAGGCCGGGGACTTGCTCTGGGGAGCAGAGCCACCGTTCTGGCGCGCATCGCCGCTGCTGACTGAGAGGCTGCCGATGCCGCTGGACAGGAACGCAAACGGGTCGTTCTCGCCGTTGCCGCCATTGTTGCTACCGTAGAAGTTGTTCGAGGGTCCTGCCGAGGCCGGGCCATTAGTCGCCGACTGGAAGGCAGCTTCAGCAGCTCGGCTGTCAAAGCCAGCATTGTGAGATCCAGGGGCAGCGCCAAACCCGCCATGGGTGTTCAGGGAGTTGGGATAGCCACCTGCGCCTCCACCAAGTCCCGAGGGGAGATAGTGGCTAGGAGGGCCGCCAAAGTGCTGATTATAGCCGCCAGATCCAAAGGCACCGCCCGAGGAGAAAGCTCCGGGACCCGGGTTTCCGCCCATCGAGCCCTGGTTCATGCTGTACTGCGAGGAGTTGTCCATGGGGGACGGGTAGCCGGAATCAGCAACCACAGCCGCTCCAGCACGGCTGGCACCGCAGCGAAGACAGCAAACGTTCTTGGCAAAGTTGTGGTAACCGCACACCTCATTACCACACTTCCAATCACCAGCACGGAAAGGAACGACACCACTACCACCCATACGACCACCGTGACCCATTGGGCCGTGATGACCACCGTGAGGAGGGGGGGCCATCATGGCTGGTGGCCCGTAGCCACCGTAGCCATAGTTGCCGGGACCTCCACCCATGTCGTTCGAGGGGCCGGCTCCCATGGCAGGGAACGAGCAGCGGAAGCACGCGGTTCGGCGCTGGAAGTTGGAGAAGCCACATGAGGGGCAAGTCCAGTCGCCAGGGCGAGGGCGGTTCTTGCTGGGCGGGAAGGGTGTAAGGATATCCTGAGCACGGTCCAGAACTCGGCTGGATGACGGGGAGACCTCGATGGCCTTTTCGTTGAGGGCTCGACCGTTCATGCAGAGACTCTCGGCTGCCTAAATAAGGTGCAGCGTTAGGATCACGGTACGAAAGTGTATGTAAGGTTCACAGCTCTCAAGGTGAGGACCGTTCGTCAATGACTTACCTCCTCGTGGGAAGAGAAAACGGCGAAGCCCGTGCCCGTGGGCTTGTGCTGCTCGGGCGTGCGGAGTGTCCAGAAGGCAATTGGGCGGCCACCGAACTGGGTGAACCAGCTCTCAAGCTCCGACTGGGTGGTGTCGTGAGGCAATCCCGACATGTGAAGCACCTTGCTTCGCTCGGACAGAAAGGCCCGAACGTCGGCTCTAGCATCCATGGGCCTCGTCAAGACATCGGGATGCTCCTGAGGCGGCTGAGACTTGTGAATCAGACCTCGTAGCACTCGGGCAAGGGTGATGGCTTCCTCCATCGCCCGGCGAGGGGATGCCGGGGCCAGAGCCTGCAAGTGGAATGGCAGATTATGCTTAATAGGGGCGCTCGACTGGACAGGCTCGACCTCGAGGGCGGCACAGATGTTGGAGAGCATCGAGGGGCCGAAGGGGAGGGATTCGGGATGATGCTGCTGCCAGCGCTGGTACTCGGTTCGGAGATCGAAGGTACGGGAGTGCTGCAGGTAGGGCGGCAGGACTACAGCCTTGTCGCGAGCTTCGCGGGGAAGCTGGACACGGAGGTCCCAAGCATCGAGGGTGACGAAGACAAAGTCGAGGTTCTTGGACGTGAGGTATTCGGTCGCAAACGTGTCGAATCGACTAATAGCGTCTCTAAAGGTACCAGCGTTCCGCACATGCTCCCACGTCAGAGTCGTCAAGCTCGCTGTGAAAGGGTGCTGGTTAGCTCCAATTTTCCCAATTTTCCGTCCGACGTGAATGTCGTGACTCGAGAACAGCAGCGAGGGCCGGAGCGGCGCGGCTGAGCGCAGTTCGGTGGGAACGGGCAAAAAAAGTCGCGGGCAGGGGTTGCAGAGCTGAGGACTTACTGCACAGCGGCGTAATAGGCGTGTTGAGCGGCTTGACAAGTACACTTTCGTGGGTGATCTGGAGGAGGAAAGCTTCGTCAGCTACGGGCCAAACGGACATCGGGGATGCTGCTGGCAGAGCCTGGTTGGCTCCCAGGCCAGCCGTCAGGATCAAGTTGACAGAAACAAACTCACTTCCTCAAGGGAGTTGGCGTCGAGCAGAATCCAGCCCAGCTCAATGACCTCGGCAGAGTCCTTCGTCACATAAACTCCGTGCTCGTCGCAGGTCGTGGCTACGTGGATGACCACATAGCGATCGATATTCAGTTGTGGAAGCTGCTGCGAAGTCATGCTGTCCAGCCTCAAAAGATGAGAGAGGCAGCCTTTTTAAAGAAGAAAATACAGTGGGAAGGGCAAATATATGCTTCGCTCGTCCGCGGGTTCGGTGTTCAGACGGTGGTAATCGAAGATGCAGACAATCCGAGTCGTCGAAGGCTGGCACAGGGCGGTGCGCTAAGTTTCGAGGAGGGTAATTAAGATGCCGCTGCGATGGGGAAGAAGGTTTATGCTGGGAAAAGAGAGCCACCAAAGAAGAGGGAGAGGAAAAAGATTGGCCTTGCCCGGTATGAGCTATGCAAACGGAACACACCCGCGCAGTCGAGCTGAGGATCAGGTCAACAGGGGGGGTGGAGGAGAAAGAGAGGAAGGAGTTGAGAGAGAGGAGACAGGATTTGGAAGAAGGAGAATGGACCTGCGAGAACGGGGTCGTGAAGGATTAGACCAGACCAGCTGCAGCACTTGGGAAAACCACGGCGGTTGTTGCTGGCCGCTCGCTGGAAAAAGCCCCGGAACTCAATGAAGGGCCCTGTAACGGGCCCTGTAACGGGCGGTGCGGTCCAGTGGCTGAGGCGCCCTGCCAGTCGGATAGCGCCAGCCTGGCCCAGGGCCCAGGGGAGGGGCGGGGCAAGCGAAGTTGCTTACGACGGGCAGGCGTTGATTCAGCGTTCCTTCCATCCCAGTTGCAGCGAGCTTCAGGTTTGCGTGGGCTTTAGGGGCTGCTGGTCCCTGCTTGTTTGACAGGTACATGAGCCGCTTTGAATGTCTGCGCCTTTCCTGCTGGCGCTCAGGTACCAGCCTAACCTGCCTCAACCCCTGGCCTGGCGGGTCGGGTATGGAGGTTCTGGCTCTTTGGCCTCCAGCTCTCCTCCTAGCGCCCACCAACTCAACTCGGGGTCGGATCGCCGGTCCTTGGACGGGAGTTTTCGTGGTCCATCCGATGCAACCTGCCCGAGCAGCCGATGGACTAGAGAGCCTGGGCTTCTGCGTTTGACGATGAAAGAGCCATCGATATCGCTTCAACGACATCACTCTCGCAACAACTTGTGACAGGAACAAGGATCACCACCGTGTCTCGATCACGACATCATGCAATCCTCACCCCCGTGAAGGGTCCAACGCTCGAGCTCACCCATCCTGCACGGCAGCGTCGCATTCTACTCGTCACAATTCTCCGTCGCCCAGCGAGATATTACCCTTGCCCCGAGGCACAGACCGAGAACAGACTGAGAATCGAGCCCGGCGGTACATCGTCTCCGTGGCAGATTTCATTGGCACACTGGCCATCGTTCACTGCTACCGAGCTTTCGGATGTACATCAGGATTGACTCTTCGTCAAATCAGGCTCCAGGACGATAATGATTCACCCATTGACCACGGAGCGGTTACGGCTCCTCAACCAAGTATTGATCAGCATGGAGTGACGTCCAGTGTGTTGCGGGAAAGACTGTGTATACAGCCTTGTCTCAGTACCTGATGTTGACTGTGCCTCAACAACGGTTGAACCCCAGGATCCGGTTCCCACCTCACTCAAGATGCCACAGGGGCATACGCGATTCAGTTCCTACTGGGGGTGACACACATCTCTCTACAGTGAGCTCATCTCTCTCGACACTTTTCAATGTGACTGTTCCCCGGCGGAGCTTATTATCAAGGTGGTCTTCTTTGGATGCAGTACGTTTAAGCTGTGTGCGAAGTCGTCTTACTACCTAATTAGCCGCAGAGTTTGGCAAGCTTCAACCACGGGCCAGGTACCAAACTCTGAAGCACTGTCCAGTCCTTTGGATTCCCCGCAAAAAGACGCCTTCTAAAAGGCAGAGTTGCCATTGTCAAACGGTCAAAGGGGAGCCACCGACTTACCCTGTTGGGCGAGGCGTCATCTCGCTCTCAGGCCGTCAGCCCACAATGATGTCGGCCGCGTCGACCAGTCTGCTGGATTTGTCGACAGGAGAACATCTCAGAGAGTCTCATGTCATATCAGGTACGTGAGACGGCGGAATAGCGTATGTATCGGCACACTACCACGGTTCGCGGTCAGGGGTCTACGGGCTCGGAAAGCTACATGGGACCTCCCGAAGCCACGGGAAGAAGTGGACGACTCGACCCAAGCACTCATGATGAATGGATTATGCAGTGTCCGGGTGGCTGCTGGCATCGAGGTAAATCTATATATCCACCATATGTGTTCTTTTACATCTCTTGTGCAGCAAACCCTATTACGAGCCGTCTCTTACCATTGCATCTACCTACCCTAGACCATTGAGTGTCTTGTCCTTTGGGAATTGGTATGAGGTGGAATTAAGACTTCTGGAACAGTGGATAGGTCTTCTAACCCCGGTGGCTTACACGTTATTTGTGTCACATTTATCGCGTGGCTAATAAAGAGTGACTTGTCTCGTCTTCGACATGTTCACTCATTGTTTAGGGACACGGGATAGTCTGGAGTTATTATTACGTCTCCTCCCGACCGTGCGAAATCTTTACTTTAAAGCGAGAATTAGGAGTATATCAATACTAAATGACATAACCATCTAATGCAGCTCCTCCGAGCCCCCGCGAGACACAAGAAACCTTTATTGATCTCGTAGATTACGGAGTAGTCGATTTAACTTTAAAGTTGTAGATTCAGAGAGAAACCGTAAGAACATCATCGGGCTCTTCTAGAATCCTGGCCATATATAAAGCTTAAAAACCAAAGTGAATGAGGCATTGAAGGAAAAATTCTCATAATCTTGTGCTCTGAAGTTTTGTTAGGTGGCCATAAAAAAGACCATTTCGCATTTGCCGTGAGAGACAAGCCCACCTGCAACTGAGGTTACGGCGTTACGTCATTCAGCCGGCGGCCAGTCCCCCACGTCACGATTCCGGACCAGCTTTCCAGGTTTCGGCCGTCCATTCCAACCTGAAAGAGTGCAAGCAAGCAAGCTGAAATCGTCTGTCACTGTCACGCAAGGAGCACCTACCCAAACCTTACTGGCTGGCCCTTATATACCTACCCAGTCCGCCTTGCATCAACCTGCCCCGACTCTTTTTCTTCCACCACCGTCAACGAACCACATCACAGCGTACAGCCACTGACCACATCTACGAAAAATCGCATCTTTTGTGTCATAGAAAAGCATCGCAATCTGCAAAAATGGGTGTCGTCTCCGCTGTTTTCCTTGTCCTCATCACCATTCTCTGTGAGTCAAACTATTAAATGCGTAATGGCAACCTTTCTGACGCATAATGTGTAGTCCCTCCCCTCGGGGCTTGGGCCGTAGCTGGTTGCGGAATGGGTAAGTTATCTCTCGCATTCTGCGATAGGTGCCGTTCAGCTGACGTGAAGCGCGTAGACTTGTTCATCAACGTTTGCCTCACGATTCTGGGTTATATTCCCGGCCATATTCACGCCTTCTACCTCGAGTACGTCTACTACGATCGCCGCGAGCATGCGCGAGAAGGCCAGTTCGCCACGGGCCGCGCCCCCGGCATCTACTCGGACAATGTTCAGACTGGCGGCCAAGGCTACGGTACCATTGTGCAGCCGACGCACTAAATTTCGGAGGCTGGTATGGGCTGATATGAAGAATGAATGATGTGGACAATGTTTCGGTGATGGGAAAGATCAGGGACGCCTCGTCGGCTAGGTCTGGCACCTGGTCCAAGAGACGCCACCTATAATATCAATGACTGAAGACTGGGGTTATGTTTTTGCAGATGCGCTGGAGGATGGTTGCTGGCAACGGAATCATGGGACTGGACGTTGAGGGTGTCGAGGTACAGGCCTGCACTCCTTTACCACGTGTTGTCGCTTTGTTTGATGAAGCTCGTAATGTCATTAGGACCAATTGAAGTTGTTGCATATTTGCCCGGATTCACAGACTGAGGCCGAGAGGCAACCCATAACTGCACAATCGCAGGCAGGGCGGTCTATCCTGTTGCCTTGCGTCGGTCCAGCTGAGACTTCAGGCCGAGTTGGAGACACTGCAGCCGATAAGGATGCCTTATACGTGCATAACACGAGGCAGCTGGGCGACGATGCTTTTGCCAAGTTGCATCTCTTGTATGCCGGGCGGCGTGGCGACGAAATGGCGGAGTGAGAACGGTCCAAACCTGCACTTCGACTACTGCATTGCAGTGCTGGACTTGCATGGACCCGGTTGCACCTAAGCTGGTGAAGATGACATTGCAGCGTAACTAAGAGCCATGTAGCAGGGCGGATGCACGGCGCAGCGTTGTACATGTACATGGATTCTGGACCGCCTTGTCTTGCTCCGTTTGTACCAAATAACGGTGGTATCAGGACTGGATTCGTGGCGGACGGCGACTGCTGGAACGGACCAAGATACGGAGCACAGGATAATGGTTGGGATGACCCCGCGCGCGCTTAGAGAGGCTCGGTTAGAGGTGGCAGCTAGCACACACAGCTGGAGAGGTAAGGCATCTGGGGCAAATGTTGCCTTCGGTCCTTGCTTTTGTTGTCTGGCATTGTTGTTGTTTCGCCTGCTGCATTCGTCAGCAGAAGCATTGACTGCTACGTGGTTGCTTTTTCTGCCTCGAGGGAATGGTGGCGGGCGTCAATTGAGGGGTTGGTGATGATCTGATAGAGTCGCAATACCTGCTCGTCGCCCGGCGGCAGCTACTCCGCATCCCCAACTCGATATCTCTCGGGCGTGTCTCAGATGCTTCACAACCGTCCTGGACGATCCGATCAGCAACACCCTCTCGAACGGTCTGACAGAGGGGGTTTCTGGGGGAGAATGTCGTCCTCCCACACACGCGCCACGCACCCCCCCGTCCGGCTTCTTGTGCCATCTTTGCGCTGGCCACCGAGACCATGGCCCGGGCGACATCGTCTGCGTGTTCTAGCTGTTAGTCTTGCGGCTCAGGCCAATGGCATCCGCCGCGTCCTGGGCTCCTGGGTCGGCTGGGCCTTTGAACGACAGCCACGACAGTCGTGCAGCGAACCTCCACCATTCAGCGGCATCCAGCAGATCAACGAGCAGAGCAGACATTGCCGGAAATGGAATTGCGTGCATGAAGCGAGTCGACCGTCGCTGGAGGCCGACGTAGCATTGTGAGGTGGTTGTTGGGAAGTTTTTTCTTCTGCCGTAAATTTCTGACCCTGGAGGTTGACTGTGTCGGCCACATTGGAACTGACCAGGGCAGGAGCAGACCAGGGCGTGCTGTACCGTTCCTGCCTCCTCCGCAGAACCAGGTACCTTCCTGACCTCCTCCTCCATCATCCAACATCACCATCCCCTTTTCTGCCATTCCCATTTTGCCTCTTCTCTCCTTCACACACCGCAGACGAAAAACGGCCAGCGGCCCACTCCCCCCTCGTCGCAGCCAAAGAGCGTCTTCGAACCAGCCACCACCATCCATCCATCTCATCCATATCATCCCTACCTACAGCAGACGGTGAATCCCCAGTTTTCCGTCTTCTCGACCCTCCGGCTCTGGCCCTCGTTGCATCTGAGGTTCAGGCGTCTGTCTGCGAAACGCGACTCCACTGCCGTCGCCTGCCTATCGCCGATTGACAAGCGTTTCCCCCATTACTCGCCGCTTCCTCCTCCAGCTGTCCTTCTTCAGGGCTTATCCCCCGGCTTCCTGCTCTTCTTTTGCCGTGTCTCTCTCTCTCCCCTCGCTCGCTCGCTGCTGGCCAGCATCCGCATGCGCACCCGAGTGTCGTATCCCTGCTGGCTTGACCGAGCCTCCCACTGGCATCCCAAGGATCCGCGCGCATAGTCCGCAGTAGACTTGACAACTAGACTGCACCCTACGGCAAACGCATATCCTCCTTCCCACCCCAATCTCGCCTGTTGCATATCATCCTGGACGCCCCGACGCCAGACCGAGCAGGACCCAGTCCCAGATACGACGACGGCCGGCCGACGGAACGACTTGACGGCCTTGACGTGTCTGAGCTGTCTCGCCTCTCAATGCTCCACCGAGCCACGTCCGTTAGATATACCATAGCATAGTACAGTACCTTACCTCACCTTGCGCCCCGGACCGAGCACCTCAAGGACTATATATATTCGCTCCGCTGCCAACTCTCGACGGGCCGCTTCTACCATGGCTTCCTCTACGGGCCAGCCCCCGTCTCGATTCCCACCTCCAACTACACTCCCGCTCCCATACCTCTCTCAACGTCAGAGCAACCCACCGCCCTCGACGACTTCTGCTCCCGCCTCCTCCTCGAGGTCTCGCCGCCACACTCTCCCCTTCTCCTTCCCGCCTCTCTTCCAATCGAACGCCTCGTCGACCAGTCTCGTCCCCTCAACCGCCGAGGGCAAGCCCATACCTGTTGACGACTCGACAGCCGAGAACCGGACAACGGCCCTCCGCCAGATTAACACCAACTTCCCCAGCCGTCATCGTTACGCCAAGTCTTCCGGGGCCCAAAGCAGTACCTACTCGCAGCCCGTCATCGTCCGAAGCTACCAGCCTCTGCCTACTCGACCCGTGAGCACTGATCGTGGCGTTATAATTGTCAACGGGGGTGGAGTTGGACGCTACGCAGCTTCTGACAGTGGAGGACCAGTCGCCGCCGTGAGACGAGTACTACCTTTCACTGCTAGAGCTACACCGTCTGGGAGTGGTATGCTGAGCAGCATGGCTCGAACCCGTAGGACGAAGAAACGAAGTCAAAGCCATGACGAGGCGAAGCTACCCCCGGTGGAGGCCTTCCGCTTCAAGAGCTTCATGGCCAACATGGACGAGCATGGTCACGCTAGCGACATCAATGCCGACCTGGACCGAATCGCGGAGATATGTGCCAAGTCTCGTTACTCGCTGAGCAACCAGTATGAGGTTCACTACGCGCCTCACGGATCTGGTTCCTCCTTTATGGCTACCGCTGGACGCAATCAGGAGCCTCAGGGTCCGACTCTCCAGGTTGTCTCCTCGGACGACGAGCGCAATATGAAACGCGCAAGACGACGGCCCATCGGAACTCGCAGAAACAGCAGAGCTATGGGAACTCTTGAGACTATCATGTCATCCAGCAGATCATCGGATGAGGATAAGTCTAAAAAGAGATCTGCCGCTGAGCTTGCTGAAGAGGTCCGCGGACGAGCTTCACGAAAGGAGACGGGATCGAGATCGTCCGGATCATCATCCCAGAGTGGTCTTGATGATGAACCTGCCCAGGACGAAGAAGACGTGCCCCGGAAGCCGCGTTCAAGGAGATCCGGATCCCTGGCTCTCATCGATGGATCACGACACAGCCAAACTCCAAGTGACCTCAACACCCCTCGATCGTCCTCCACAGGACTCCTGAGTGAACCAGCTCTACCTCAGACATCAAGCAGCCAACTTGAAATCCGAACTACCCCTGAGGCCCCTCCTAAGGAGAGCCGAGCAGCGGCTCTGGAAACCAAGTTCGCTCCTCCTGAGACCCTCGCCCACCCCTTCGTTCAGGGGTCTATCTCCTTTGGAGACGCCCACTCGAGCTACGGCATAATTTCCGCCCTGAGCGGCTGGATCCCCTGGCGCGCTCACGAGACACTCACAAGACCACACGGCCGTGCCGAAGGGAGTCTTCGCGAGCTTCTCCGAACGACGGACGTCAAGGGCAAGGGCGTTGAGAGGATCGGGTAGAAATGCGGAGAGGGAATACAGAACCCTCCGCCGAAAAGAAAGTCCAGATGTATCACATGCATGTTTGTGCACTGCTTAGATTGCCAACCTCTTTCCGACATACATCCGGGACTTTGCACGATCTGGCACCGCTTGTCTCGATTTACAAAGATGAAACGACTTTACGACATTCACGACATGGAACGAATTTACGACGAAAATAGCCAAAATTATTGATATCAGAGCGATGGAAAAAGTTGATTGTGTCTGGCTTATGTGTGAGAGAAAATACCACCCGAGCTGGGAGTTTGCAGATCGTATACAATACTCGGGACGGGGTCCGGGCAGAATGATATCGCGAGGGGGATAGATATAATACCACATATCCGGTTGGGAACCGCTGGCACGCAAGGAATTTTCGGGAGATCCAAAATGGTTCGAAATGGAGCTGTATAATAGTGTTGGTTCTTAGCAGTCTCTACCCCTAGGTTGTGGGATCTCCTTGCCCCTGACGGGGTTTGGAAGGAGCAGACAAGTTTCGTACAGACGGGAGAATATATTGTGGGATATTTGTCTTTATTGATTCAAACGTCAATCATTGCCCTAGCGTACTGACAGTACGACAACCCGTCTTCCCCGATCATCAACATTACCCTTTACAAGGGGTTCCTCTATCGCGCATGTACACCATCGCCGCACATATGATACAACATATAAGACAATGCCATCCGTCCAAAGGCCGTCGCCCGTCGACATGCCTCTTCCTAAAGACCAATGATGAGAAAGATATGGAAAATCAAGTCGAGAGTCTCGCTCCAACGCGAGACATCATCCCAAACGCCTGCGGTCCCATGAAAAACAGCCATTCCCTGTTACTTTTATCCTCGTTGATGCGAGCCCTGCGCGATGGCATGTGGTGTGTGTGATGGTGGTGGATGTATCCCAGAGAAGGGAGGCGGACTTTTCAACGTTGCACCCTCTTGGCATCCCGTTGGTGGTGGTCATTGTTGGGCCGCTTCTTGTCCTTATCCTTGTCCTTGTCTTTGTCTTTATCGCGTTGACCATCCTTTGCTGCCGCCTTTCGAGCTTCGCGATCTTTGCGTTCATTCTCCTTGCGAAGCGCCTTGGACTCGAACTCATGCCAGTCACCATCAATGTTTGCGAGTCTAAGAAGGTTCGTTAGTCAGTTTCATCGAGATATAGGGGAATCGGTATTGGAACTCACTCTTTTGCCTGCCGTGGAAGAGGCTCTTCCTTCGTGAAGTAGCGATGTTGCAGAACTTCAGCCGCAGTCGGACGTTTGGCGGGGTCGTAGTGGAACATGGCGGCAAGCAAATCAAAGGCTGCAGGCGTGACCTTGTCCCGATACTTCTCGGCAAACACGTTCTTTCGCTTCGCGGTAGGCCGTAGGAGCTCGAACCAGGCCATGTCCTTCAGTGAGGGCCAGTCTTGAAGATTGGGGGTGCCTAAGATGTTGTATATCTTCTCAAGCTGACTCAATTCTGTGCCTTCACCAGTGAAGATGGCATGGCGAGTGAAGATTTCGACCATGACGCAGGCTGCGCTCCAAACATCGACGGCAGCGGTGTACTTCGTCTCACCCAGTAATAGTTCAGGTGAACGGTACCAGATTGTGATGACACGGTTCGTGTAATCGAGCTGATGTCGCTTCGCATAGAAGCGAGCAAGTCCAAAATCAGCCAGCTTCAAGACGCCCTCGTTGCTGACAAGGATGTTTGCTGCCTTTATGTCTCGATGAAGAACGCCCCTCGTGTGGAGATAGTCCAGGCCCTCAAAAAGCTGCATGGCGAGATGTTTCTTCTGGGCTGGGTCCAACTTGAATGTCGGATGATTCAGCAGGCCAGTGAGATCGTGTGAGAGATACTCGAACACCATGAAGCAGTCGTTCTTCTCGACCATGACCTCCTCAAGATTGACAATGTTGGTGTGCCGCAAAGACTGCAGTAGCTTGATCTCTCGGATAGCGGTGACAGGGAAACCATCTCGTTCTCCCTCCATGCGGATCCTCTTCAATGCCACCTGGCCTTTGGTGTAAACATTCAGGCCCTTGAAGACCTTGCCGTAAGTACCAGAGCCTACTACAGACTCGTTGCCGGGCTTTCGGAAAAAGACTGATTCTGAAGCGGCAAGGTCTGGAGGTAGGGTTGGTCGCGGCTTCGGTCGCTTCAAGATCTTCTTCACCTTGCGCATTCTGGGCGCCATTCTGGGACCATCGGGAGGGCCCCTGAAATCGTGTCGAGACCGGGCTGAAGCGGGCTCCGTGGGCGCACTTCGCGGCGGCTCACGGTCACGGTGGTCTTTGGGCGGCTCTCTTCGCGGAGCAGCATTGAACTTTTGTGATATCTCGGGCTTGGGCGTGGCCGCGGCTGGTTTTGATGATGGCTTGAAGGCGAAGCTGAATTTTGCTCCTCCTGACTGCGTGCTTGGACTTGGGGCAGGTTGCCGAGATGAGTTTGACGTGGCATTATCACCGTTCTTACTGTCATGGTTCGACATGTCTGTTTGACCATCGGCTGGAATGCCCTCCGCATTTGCAGCATCCGGGCTGCCAGCGCCAGGCTCGGCTTGCCCATCTGGCTCTTCGTGCTGCCCTCGGGCTGAGCCGGTTGAGTTCCAATGAGCGCTTTTAAAACCGGCACCTCGATGACCACCTCGTCCACCGAAAGCACCTCCCCGGAAGTTATTGCCACGATAATTCCCTCTAGGAGGATACTGCTGCATTGGACCAGAGGGAGGGGGGTATGACCCGTTGAACGATTGGTTCGGATGATAATGACCTGATGGGCCATTGGGAGGACCTTGGGAATACTGAGGCTGATATTGTCTGTCACTGTTAGTAAGAGAAGACTGATGTCCAGCGGAATATTCTACTTACTGTTGGGGTGAGTACCCTTGTTGGCCACTCCATCCGCCGCGACCACCTGCATAAGGTGATTGTGCTGGTGAGTTGTGATAGGATGCTCCTTGCGGAGACTGTGCGTATCCCGAGGCTTCACCACCGTACTGCGGCTTATGAGAGTAGAGGGGATTATATCCTCCGCCACGGTAGCCGCCGCGGGATGTCATCTCGTCGTCGAGGTCTTCGCGGGACGAGTGACGACGATCAGGTGAAGCTTCCCTGGACCTGCTATGTCGGCGAGGTTTGGGCGAGCGGGGCTGATCTCGTTTTGACGGCCGGCGATCAAGGTCCGAGGTTCGATCGCTCGGAGCCCTTGATGAGGATTCAGGGGCGTCAACCTTGGAAGAAGGACGGGGCCTCCGTGATGAGGAGAGACGGCTGTCTGGCGAGCGGGAGCGACTTCGAGACCGGTGTCGAGGCCTATCGGACTTGGATGGTCGGGGCTCGCGGTCAGGCCGGCGAGACTTGGACTCGGATTTGGCAGGGGATCGAGATCGAGAACGATGTCTCCGACGAGGCTTCGTCTCTAGAGAGCGTGCAGGCGACAGTGGCGATCTGGCGTGTCGTCGAGGGGACGCTCCCCGTCTGTTTCTGTCTCCGTCTCTGTCCCGGTCTCGGTCTCGGGACGAGTGACGCCCGCGCTTCTTGGACGATGAATCGAGGCTGTGGTCCCGGCCTCGCGGGCTGCGCTCCCTCCTCGGTCTCTTGTGGTGGTGAGATGTGCTCTGCGAGCGGCTGCGGCTGCGATGCCGTTTCGATGGGGTCGGTTCGTCAACGTCGCGACCACGCTCACGGGTTCGGTCCCGGCTTCGACTGCGGCGGCGTGTCCGCTCCTCGGCCTCGCGGTCGCGCTGCTTGCTGGCTCGATACCGGGGGATCAGGTCCTCGACCTCGGCGGGACGCCGCGACGACTCCTCCTCCTCCACGCGATCACGGTCCCGGTCACGTTCACGTTCACGATCACGATCACGACGACGGTCTCGGCTGCGTTCGCGCTCACGGTCACGGGACGGGCGACGGCGATGAGTGGACGAGGAGTCGGCCCTCGAGGCTGAGCGATGGTGGGATCTCGAGTCTCGGCCGCTGGGCTCCTCTTCGCGGGCGCCTCTGGGCTTTCGGGACGGTCTGCTGGCGGCGTTGGGGTCCAGATCCAGATCCAGGTCGGGGTCGGCTTTGGCTTCGCGGGCAGTCTGGGCCTGGCTGCGGATAGAGGACTCGCGGGGCTCGCGGGGAGATCCTGGTCGTTGAGATGGCTTCACTCCTCGGCCGTTTCGAGCCCGTTCTCTGGAATCATCATGTCCTTCGTCGGCTCTCATTGCAGCATGCCGGCGGCGACGACGAGTAGGCTGTGGCTGGAGGTTCATGCCCGGCGGCAGTCGATTTGAGTTTTTAGGACTGGTAGCAGTAAATCGCCGCACCTTAGCCGAGGCGGCCTCAGCTTCAGTCCCAGTTAGCAGCTCAGCAGCACTAAAGACAGGCCCCAGAACAGCCAGAGCAGCCCAGAGCTACCTGGAGCTGGACTGGAGGGATCGGCCTGCGACCCGCCCGCCAGCGCCTTTGCTTTGTGAGCGAGCGAGAGCAAGTCTCTGACGATGCTGGCGAGTTGATATCAGGTCGATGAAATGCAAAATGGTCCGGCGCTCGACAAACGACTGAAGCGCTCGCTGGGCGACGGAATAATGACGCCTCCAATACACTTCTGCTGAAGGTGTTGCAGAGGGTGGGCTTGCGCTGTCTCTCCCTCTCCCTCCCTCCCGTCTCTCTCTCACCTTTGGGCTGTCGCTGTTGGTCCCGTCCTCTCAGCTTCCCGTGCCGCGCTGCCAAATGAATACAGCCTAGCAGGACCTTGGACTATCGTTGGCCGGCAGGCGGCTCAGCGCAGATCGTCTGTGTCTGGCCAGCCCACCTTTGAATGGCCCGCGCTGTGAATTTCAAGCTGAGCCTGAACCTGGCCATCTCATCAGAGGCTGATTGCACTTGCAAGACTTCAGCCTCTTCGTCTCCGCGGTCTCTCGCCTTCATTCCCCGGCATCTGCTTGTCCCGCTTTTTCCCTGGAGATGCGTCTGTCGCCTTTTCAGCCAACTTGTGCCGAAAGATCTCGCTGTATGGGAGCGCTCGATCGACAGACTGGTTGTCTGGGCTAAAGGGCAAGTCTCCTTGCAGTGCCGCAGCCACCAACAACCAACACCCACACCGCCAAGAAGCCGCCCCCAATGAGAGCCCGAAGGCTCGAGGGACGGCAAGATACTATATACGAATCCGTAAGGATTATTTACGACCCTCCCACCTTTTGCAGTCGCGCTTTCGACTCCTTGCGTCTGAGGTAGATTCCGACGGGAACACCGAGACGGCCACCCACGTATCTCCCAGCACCCCATACTCTCGAAGAAATCAGACACTCAGTAACTGAGGAGGGCTGCTTCCTCCTATTTTGGAAAAAACCAATAAACGCTGCTCCAAGAGGCAGGTGCCGTGCTTCGAGAAATGCCACCGGCACAGCTGGAACAGATAGATCCAAGGGGAAGAGAAACACGTCGCATTAAATGTCGTCGACGATTCCAATCAGGGCTGCTTTGATGATGCACGAGTTTTGCTGGTCTCGACTTGCATATCAAGCGTGTTGGGAAAGCCAGGACGCCGCTGCGGGGAGTACCTCGACAGGAAAATCCCATATCCAGCAGGCCATTATCAGGCAGCAAAGGATAGACCGCTGGTTAGACGTAGTGGCAATGGAGAATGGCTCGCAAGCAAGTCCGTCCGTCTTGACGGAATAGTATCCCGACAGCATCTCTGGTCGTTCAATGACAGATAAAGACAGGTCGAGATGCGAGGCGTGAAGTGGACGCCTTCCTCACGGTCGGGCACGTTGGCAACCCTCACTTCCCCTCTTCCACGCAGCGTATTTCCGCCAGCAGCGTCATCATCAGAATCTCTTCTCCATTCTCAGGACAAAGGTGCATGTCAAATCGATAATAGCGAGCAAAGGCTGGCTCGCGAGGAAGCGACCGCGCGATGGGTGCATGTGGGATCTTTGGGCGTGAACGCTCCGGGCCGTCGGTTCGGGGTGATCGTATCACCTCATCTTGCAGGGCCGCGCATCGCGGGGTTTCTAGAGAAGTCCCAGCAGGGCTCTCGTGGGTAGCTCTTTGAGAAGTTCATGGCTGTATCGCCGTATTCCGTTTTCCAGGGTAGGCGTCGCAGATGGGAGTCACATTTTTTGGGTGGACAAGTGATTGATCTTGGGTGGTTGAAGGGTAGGAGAAACGGCTAACGGCTTAGGCGGATTGTGGGAATGCCTGAAAGAACCTGCCTGACGGGTGACGAGGGTCACGTGAGTGGACTCATGGTGCGGGACTGAAATTTCTAAGACTTGGAATGTATCAGCCATTGGCAACTGCCGACCTCTTCAATCATATCGTCAGACTCTCTGCAGAATTTTGTCTGCGAGACGGCGAATAAAAAGCCATGTTATTCTTGCTGTTCTCAAATGCACACCATAGACTAATGTCCCCTTGTACGAGGTTTTCAGGACTCCCAAACCCTGGCAGTCTGGCAAATCACCAGACTAACAATCTCCCACCCAATTTTAGCGTTACTCTGTTAGCATCATTCAATGACATCCCAAACGAGTAGTGCCTCGGCATCCCAACTCATGATCCACCGCCGTTCCACGACTCGCACCCTCTCGGGCTCGCTGTGGGCTCGCCGTGGGCTCCGACTGGGCACTGAACCATTCTTTTACCTCTGCGCGGTCTTTCCAGAGCCCGTCCAGGTTGCGAGACTCATGAAGCGCCTAGGCTGGAAGCAGGCATCTCGGCCGATGTGAGGCGACTTTGGCACGTCAAGGGCCCGAGCCTCAACGAGAGCCAAATCCATGTCATGGCCCGATCCGTGGGCGTTGCGCAAAAGGATCCAATTCTATTCAGCGAGGAACCGAGACTGGGATCCACGTGTGCTACCGTCGTATCGGGATCGAATAAATATCCAGAGCTTCCAGGAATCTTGGTCTCTTCTTGGTGATTCAGTGTGCGCCTTTCCCTTCTTGACTTGCCTTGAACCTCCGAAATCAAACCAGGAATCACAGTCTTGAATTCGTCAACCCTGCACTATGGAGTGGTTTGGACGAGCCTCCGTTGACTTCACCCATGCCCCTTCACCGCGAGTGGTAAAGGAGAAGGACGGATCCAAGACAGATCTCCTCAAGATTGTCGAAACCGCAACTCCGCCATGTCAACTCAACCCCCTTCTCTTCAATGGCCATCTCCAGACTATGTGGACTGCCACCAAGCCTGCTGGACCGAAAGTATATTACAAGCGCAAGGTCTTCGAGGCAGATCACAAGGTCTACCAGGGCAGCTTTGCCGTGGACTTTGTCGTTGTTCCCTTTGATGACAATCTAAGCGACCCTACCCTGAGTCGACGGACGGCCTATTACTCTGAGGAGGAGCTGGAGAATTTGGGCTCGGATGACACCAAGCCCATGTTGGTGGTGATGCACGGGCTGTCCGGCGGGTCTCATGAGATCTATTTGAGATGCGCCATTGCGCCATTGATCGGAAAGGGTGGATGGGAAGCGTGCGTGGTGAATTCAAGAGGCTGCGCAAGAAGCAAGATCACAAGTGGTGTCTTGTATAATGCGCGAGCGACATGGGATATTCGACAGGTAAGGGCCTCTTCCATTGCAGAGAGGTACCATGGCTCTGACATTAGGGGATAGACTGTGAAATGGCTGAAGACCAAGTTCCCTAATCGTCCCCTTTTTGGACTGGGCTTCTCTCTGGGCGCCAACATGCTCACAAATGTAAGTCAATTATGATCTCTCTGCATCAGGTCATGGTGTTGATGGACAACAGTACTGTGGCGAAGAGGGCGAGAACTGTCTGCTTAAGGGAGCTGTCGTGTGCTCCAACCCCTTTAATTTGGAAATCTCAAGCAAGATGCTCCAGAACCGCTTCATCGGCAAGGAGGTCTACCTACGAGTCATGGGCAGTGAGTGTCTCAGTTCATCTGAAAAGAATATGATCTAAACGTCGAATAGTGGCGTTGAAAGAACTGGCGCGGACGCATCAGGACGAGCTGCGCAAAAACACCAACATTGACGTCGACGCTATCATGAACGTCACTTATCTCAATGAGTTTGACCGGCTGGTCCAGTAAGTCTAATGGTTCTTAGTGACTGCGGACAGTCCTAATCCTGAGCAGGTGCCCGAGCTGGGGATATCCAACGGAATATGCTTACTACCGCGATGCCTCCTCTACAGACTCGATTCTTTCGATCCGGATTCCTTTCTTGGCAATTCACTCAACCGATGATCCTGTATGTGTTAGCCGCAAGCTGGAAGTGACATTGCTAATTAAATTTCCAGATTGCTGTCAAAGAGGCCATTCCCTACGAGGAGTTCAAACAAAACCCAAACACGGTTCTACTGACCACCTCACTTGGTGGTCACCTCTGCTGGTTCGAGATGGGCGGAGGCCGATGGTTTCCCCGACCGGTAAGACAACTGAATACTCCCTATATGTATGACGATGAGTAACATTGAGTGATCTAGGTCGCAAACTTCTTGAATCATCTTGCGTTTAAAAGCGATCTCGAGAGTCTGGCGCCTCAAAAGACGCCGGAAGCAAACGGTGAGGCTTCCTCGGGCCATGAGTACAATCCGATGAGACGCAAGATGGCCATTGTGGAGGATTAGGCGTAGGTTTTTATGAAAGTAATACATAGCTGTACTATATATAAACTGAAGGCATATAGGAAAAGAAAGAGCCGGGATTTATAAGATAGATTGCCACTGGATGCACAAGTTAATTGTATCAACAAGTAAAAATTGCAAAGGCAAACTTTCGTGAGAAATATAGGTATCTTCATACGTGGGTACTAATGCTGACGATGAATATCAACGACATCCTCACCAAACTAATCCTTTCATCAGCGTATGTAAAATGCCACCCAAACTCCTAGCGCCTAGCAATGCCATCCATAACCCCATTTTAGTTGCTTTTGTCTCCCTACGCAAACGACACCCTCTTCTTCGACTTTGCCTTTGTCGCCTTGGTTCCGGTTGAAGTCACCGCGTTAAGGGTCTCATCGTCGACATCGCCGGTGCTCTTGCGCTTCCGCTTCTTTCTCAGGGAGTCCTTGGTTTCTTCGATCCGTGACTTGCGCACCTCCTCCTTCTTCTCAGCTTCTACTTTCCGTGCTTCGCGGATCTCCTCCATCTGTCGTGCCTTGATCATCTTGGACTCGATTTGACCATTCTTCTCCGCTTGGACCATAGATAGAATCGTGTTCATGCTCTCCTGCAATTAAGCGTCAGTGTCTATCCAGCTTGAGTGTGTCTGAGAATCACGTACCCTATCATCGACGAAGACCTTTCCCTTCTTCTTGCCCTTCGGCTTCACAACGCCCACAGGTGTAATAGTGTTGAGCTTGGGAATTCCCAACTCCTCCTCAGTATACACGCGCTTCTTCTTCTTCTTGAGCAGCGCCGCGACACCTCTCTCCTTGACCTGTTTGCTGATGGCGGGGCCCTTGGGCTTTCGCGACTTGACGATGCCGTCGGTGGGCGGGCGCTTGGAGGATTTGCTGCCGCTGATGGCAGCGGAGTGCTTGTTCTTGACGGTACGTGTTCGAGAGACTGCCATTTTGGGTGATGTTGATCAATGCGACGGGCAGAGTTGAAGTCTGTCACCGTGTGGTTGCGAGCCGAAAAGCAGCTTGCAGTCTGGAAATTTTTTGGATGGTTCGGAGAGCGATAAGCGATAAGCTCACCGAGGGGCGGGCGAGCAACGGAGGTGGGGCCGGACATTTTTTTCGTCGGAACATTGAGAGTGTTGGCAACAGAGAACAAAGAGGGAACGATATTTGGCCTGTATGTAGCATTTGTGATTTTCAAACAGAAGCTACAACCTGGACACTTGCCTTCTTTTTACAGAGGTTTCATATTGGACAATTCTTCATCTGCACTTTTCATGCTGGATGAATACCGCATCTTGCCTCTCCGGGACGAGCTCCTGGAGAGTCTCGGTACCAGTAACGGTGCACCTCATCTTGAATTGCCCAATCCGTGCTATTCGAAAGCCGATTGCCAATCAGCTATGGGTGTTGGGTCATCTAAGTCAACGCTACCAATTATACAGACATCCCTTAAATTCTCTGGTATAAAAGGGAAAATTCCTTGACATTGGCTGCTTGGGCCACATTGATAGCTGACTCGTCTCTTCACAGTGCATGCCTGAATCAACACTTCTCGCGGGCCGGGAGTACTCTGCAGGTACGGGACTGGTCTTCGCCGGAAATGTGCATTCCAGCGGCTAATGGAAGATGCGGGGGCGAGGTTTCAGCGCTGAAGCTCACTGCTGAGCAGCTTTCGTTTGCAGCGTGACGTCGACGTCACCAGGGGCATCTTTTCTCCCTGCGAGACTGTTTGTAACGTCCGTGTCATCAGCTGCCTTCAATGCCAAGGTAGAGGGGACTGAAGGGCGAGTTTTGCAGAGGGGAACAGCCCCGGGAGATTTCTGCAACTCCAATTTGTAGTGCAAGAAGGTTCAAGTAATTCTCAGTATAGCTCCTGTCTCGCCGTGCACTTTCAGCACTGTACGGTGCCGCATCTGGATATAGCTTTTCTAGAAGATTGCTGCAAATGACTCTCTGGCCGATGATGCCTCCAGCGGATTCCCAGCGGCGCTAGCGCACTCGGCCGGTACTTCCAGGTACCTGACGTGCCCTGAGGTCACTGTTTCCACCTCCACTCCCACTGGACGGGACCTGCATACATTTTTTCCCAGCTGGCACCTCAGACACAAGAATTTCTCCTCCGAACCAATCCTCACGACTGCAACTCCACATACAGCATCTCGCTTCTCGACACCCACATCCACCACATACATTACACGTCTACATACACCAACTTCTCTCGATCCTCTCACCGAAACCGCTCTCGCAACCGCCATACTATTCTGACCGACTCCCGCTCTCGCCTCTGCCGTACACGCCTGCTCGCAAACCCCTCCCGCGAATCCTCCAGCCTCGCCGTCCGCCGCCACTGCATCAGCTGCCCTTCTCCAAAAATCCCCCCTCATCCTCCCGCCGATCCCATCATCGCCATCGTCCGCCCAGCACCGATACTCTCGAACCCGTTTTCGCCTCTGCCGCCCCGGCTTCTCCTCCTCTCCGTTACGTGTCCGTCTTTCTAGCCAGCCTTGCCGCCCGCCGCTTCGCTTCTCGTCGCTCGTTGTGTCTTTCGTCTCCCCTGCGACTCTCGTGACGACCCTTCCGAGAAGTCCTTTGGCGACGACCTTGCTCTAGCATCTTTCCTGTACGCCTGCAATAAGTCTTAATGGATAATCTATGGACCCGCCGCACAAAGTGAGTTGTTTCCCAGGCCCTTCTATCATGTCGCAATGGTAGCCTGACCGCATTTGCAGCACTGGCAAACTCTCCCTCTCGACGTCCGGACAAGGCACCAACGGGTCATCGGCCGGTGATTCATTCAGCCGCAATGCCTCGTTTTCCAAGCGCCAATCCGGCGACACGCCGTCGGCCAAGTCCAATCCCTTCGCCACGACCCCGGGCGGCAGCTTAGTATCGCCCACCGGCGGCGCATCAAGCGCCTTCGGCCTGGGCTCTGGCGCCTTTGCGTCGTTCGGCTCGGCCAAGACACCCAAGTCGTCGGGGAACCCCTTCGACTCGGCCATGGGCTCTGCCGTATCCAAGCCGAAGGATGCGGCCAAGGTGCTGGCGAAAGCCCCGAGCATGGCCTCCATCTCCGAGACCAAAGCCTCGGGGCCCTCGACGGGAACCCAAGTGCACCCGCTGAAAGATGCGTGGTCATTCTGGTACCGCCCGCCGATCTCCAAAGCCCATGGGTACATCGAATATGAGCAGACCCTACACGGGATTGCCACGGTGCATACAGCCGAGGACTTCTGGGAGGTTTATTCGCATTTAAAGCGACCGTCAAAGCTACCAGTGGTGTCTGACTACCACCTCTTCAAGAAAGATATTCGTCCGATATGGGAAGACGATGTCAACAAGAAGGGTGGCAAGTGGGTGGTCCGCATGAAGAAGGGCGTTGCGGACCGATACTGGGAGGACCTGCTGCTCTCACTTATCGGGGACCAGTTCGGCGAGGCAGGCGAGGATGTTTGTGGTGCTGTTCTAAGTGTTCGTAACGGCGAAGACATTCTGAGCATCTGGACACGGACGGACGGGGGGCGCGTGATTAAGATCCGGTCAGTCGCCTCAGTTTACTTGGACATTTCCTCATATACTAACTAACTTGTGTTACAGCGAAACCATGAAGCACGTCCTCAACTTCCCCCCTAACACCCGGGTGGAATTTAAGAGCCACGACTCCAGCATTGCTCAACGAACAGCTATCGACGAGCAGCGCCGAGAAAAGGCCAACCATCAGCACCATCATGACAAGCGTCACGCGAGCGGCGCATCCAAGCAACCCCCAGAGTCATCCATGTCGTAGCAACCCCCTGGATCATCCCCCCCCCCCCGCCTTCGTGTTTATTCTGTATTATAATACGTTTCTTGGAGGGCTACGACTGCTGGGGTTCTCTCTTCATTACATACTCTCTTGTCTCAAGCTCTGTATTTTCTGGGTTGGGACCATGACTTTTTCGACGGGCTTTCTTGTTAGATGGGGATTAGCATCGGGACGACGGACGACGACGACGCCTCATCGCGCGACGAAATGGATAACGTGGGAAATGTCGGAGGTCTCTGGGCAGCGTTTTGTGGCTTTGCGCTTTGCTTGCGACGCGTGGGATAACGTTATGTACTATAGGTCGATGCGGGCGCGCCTCCTCGGTTGGCACAGCTGGGACCTGGGGTTCATGTGCTGCTGTGTTTGAGTGAGGGGCCGGCGAGCATCTGGTCGATGATGAAAAGAGATACCTTACGGGTTGCACACTTGTTGACCATGTTTGATGTGAAATGAAGTGAAATGTTACATTTGATCCCACATAGTAGTTGTCTTTTGAGCCCTTACCAATATCATGATACACATACGCCTTGAGTCTTACCCCTTTACTCCTTTATGATATTCAACCCTTTGATCTTCAACCACCTCAAGCCTTCCCCTTCCCCTTGCCCTTAGGCTCCCTCCTCCGCTCCCAGATCTGCAAATAGGTCTCTCCCAGATACAACAGCTCACTCTGCACCTTATCAACAAACAGATCCTGGCACACAACCCACTCGCCAGTCGCCTTATCCCGCACCTGAACCTTCCACGTCTTGCGCTCCTCGCCGCTATCCACAACATCCTCACGCCCGCGCACAGCCTCATGCACCACGTTGGCCACGAGATCGTACCAGATAGGCTCGCCGGGCGTGTGGTGCGTTGGGTCAGGCTCGACGTAGGGCGCCATGTCCATGTTGCGCGCGTCGAAGGTGACAATCGTGGGGTTGCGCTCGGAGACGAACTTGTTCTGGCTGAAGCGCTTGACGTGGAAGGCTAGGAAGGGTGGCAGAGGGTGTACTAGGCGGAAACGTTTGCGCTGTGCGTGGTGCTCCTGTGCGCGCCGCCCGTCGTATTTCGATAGGATCGTTGTCAGCGGCACCTGCGGGATGATGTTGCGCTCAAGCTCATCCTGGAACAGTGGCGCCGCGGGGAGGTCGAGGGTAAGGAGGAGGAAGCGCACCACGTCGACCTTGACCTCGGCGGCCTCCTCGAAGCGCAGCCGGTCGCTGGCGTCGGCGCGCGCCGTGATAGCCTGCGACTCGACCTTCATCTTGCCTTGGAACGTGCGCTGGATCATCGAGCTGCCAGGTTTCGTCTTGCTGCCGCCCAGGCCCAGGTGTAGATTATTTAGGAACCATGAAAGGAAGTCGACGGGGTCTGACTGTGCTGTTAGGGTGAAGCGCTTGTTGGAGCGCAACGCAATCTCCTGCAGCAGCTCGTGTGGCGACACATGGGCTTTGAAGGCGCGCGGGTTCCAGATCTTGCGAACCAGGATACTGCATCGTCGCACCAGCTCTGATGACCGTGAGAAGTCTTCTAGTAGTAGGAAGTTGCGCAGCGGCGTCACGTGTGCCAGCGCCTGCACAATGACGTTCAGGTAGTCGTTCTCCTTGATGTTGTTCATGCCCACGAAGCCCGGCGTGTACGGCTTCCCAGTGAGGGTGTAGCTTGTGTGCTTCACGCGGTCCATGTCAATAACCTCACGCTTGGTATAGTGCGGGTCTGCGACGTATTTGATATCGTCGAGCGCTTTGCTCTTGACCTCGTAGCCCTCGGGCAGCACGTACACGCGCTGCGACTCAAGGTTGATGAAGACGTGGTGGTCCTCATCTAGGGCGTGGAAGTAGGCATGCGACTTGGGCCCGCGGCCCTGGAAGTACTTCCCACACACGAGGCAGGCGTAGACGTTGATATTGGAGAGCGAGACTGAGCACAGCTTTTCGAAATCGAAGTCGAGAACGTTACGGTCGATTGTGTCGAGATACAGGTCGTCATAGCCGTCCGTCGGCGCAGCTTGCCGCAGCGGCGCAGCAGAGGGTTGTTCATCGTCGAATTCGTCGTCGTCATCTTCTTCGCCGTCATTGTTACCCCCATTCCGTTGATCTTCGGACTGCGGCGCGTGTCCGTTCCTGTAATCCTCCCCAGCGATGTCGTCAAGGCTAGGGGACTCGATGTCGCCGACTCGAGATTTCTTCGATGCGGGCGAAGCAATGTCGGCAAGCTCATCGAGCGCCTCAGAGGCCTGGCGCTTGGCCATTGTCTCGCAGCTGCTTATACGAGCGCAGGATGGTGGGCAGATAGTGGGAGGGTTGGTGGTTTGGGAAGCTCTGAGGTTGTCATGAAATAAAATTCCATGTCGCCGGAGCAAACCTGCAAGGCTGCCATTGAGATCGGGCAGTTGCTGGGAGAGAGCTCCACCCCACTTTAATGCACCTCACCTTGACTTACACGGAACAACCTGCTTTAGCAATATCAACTCACAATTAATTATTACAATCATGAAAGACGAAGGGGTATACAAATTAAAACGTAAAATTGAATCAATTTTGAAATAGTAAATAATTATTCCTTTTAGATACCTGATCCGTCTATAAACCGCCGTTTACCCAGCCATAACCACATCCAACTGTCCCTCGCTTGTGTCTTTCATCATTGTATCCTCGTTCTCCAGAGCTGGCGCAAGACTATCCATCTCTTGCAGGGTATATTCAACCAGGTAGCTTTCATCCACCAGCTCCCCCATCCGCTTATAATGCCTCTCGGTGTACACTCTCAGAGCATGCAAAACATCCTTCAGACTCTTCTGTCCCCTTGCCCCCTTCACAGACAGATTCGAGAACTTGGATGCAGGATAACTCCGGATCAACGTCCAAAGAATTCTTTGCGCAACGGGTGCTGTCCGAGCATTCGTGTTCCAGTCGCGAAGTCGAAGAAGAAGCAGGAAGATTTGTTCATCTGAGAGATTCGCAAGCACTTCATCAACTGCCTTAAGACCACAGAGACTTCCTTCCTCCGGTGTGTTGGACGTCACCACTGAGGTAAATAGGCTTAGGAGTCGTCCTGGATGGTTGAGCTGGAGAGCCAGAGTGATGGCCTCCCGATAAGACCCTGCATGCATGTGGTTTTGAAGCTCTTGTTCTTGCTCAATAACCTTGAGAGCCGCTTGCGATGCCGCGGCTTGAGTTTCTGCTGAGGTGTCCTTCCAAAACGTAACCGTTGAGTCTCCGCTGCCCGAGACGATGGTGTTGGTTTCCGGTTGTACTGCTACCACCCAAACGCGGTCTTCGTGATTATCGAGCGTGCATTCGGCTTCTCCAGAGTTCGCATTCCAGACCTTGACCAGACCGTCGCCTCCCGCACTCGTGAATTCGACTCGTTGCTTGGCCTGGTCTTTCCCAGCAATGGCGTTTAACCACGCGACCTTGAGAACGCTGTTTGAGTGTCCTTCGAAGGTCCTAACGCAGGTATAATCCGCAAGGTTCCAGAGCTTGATTGTCTTGTCACCACTGCCAGTTAGAACAACGCCTTTCCCAGCTAGAGGACCGTCTTCGCCTTGGATCGCTGGCAGATTCGATGGCGAGAACTGAACTGACCACACCCCGCGCTTGTGCCCCCTCAAGATACCCTGAACTTCACCCACTTCGACTGACCAAATTTTCACGGTTTTATCTTGCGACGCCGAGGCGAACAGCTGACTGGCGTGGTGAACGTTGAGCGCGTTGATATCCTTGTCGTGAGCTTTTCGAGTGTAGACAGCGCGGGAGCCGCTCTTGTGGCCCTTCTGTTGTGGTTCGCGATGGATATCCCATTTCTTTATAGTCTGATCTTGCGAGCCTGTTAAAAGGAATGCTGGAGGGTGACCTAGGGGATCCGTTCGTGCAGCAGATGATTCTGGTGGCACGGCTTTAGGAAGCGCAACAGCACCTAGGGACTCGGCGTGGCCAGAGAACGTCGCCCAGCAAATATACGAGTTGTTTGCTGGGTCAACCCTCCACAACTTCGCCGTATTATCCTTGGCTCCGGTGGCTACCCAATGACCTGACCAGTCGACGTCAAGGGCGATCACGATATCTTCATGGCCCCTTAGAAGCGCGACATCTTGACCGAAATATGGTGAAGAGGTCGACTCCCAGGGAGTTTCTGTTTCTTCCACTTGCGTGCTGCTCACCGAGACTATTCTGATGTCTTCTGAGTTGGTGGCGAGGGCGAGGAGGGAGTGGTCTGGCAGGAGATAGCCAAGATCGATAATTTCGTCGTGTGTCCCGGATATCCTTTGGAACGGCTCCAGTGCTGTCAGTGAGGCTGATTCTGATTTCTTTGGGGCTTTATAGAGTGCCAGTGTGTGATCAACCTGAACGCAGAGGATGAATGGGAGCCCAGGGCGATAGATGCTGGAGACAATAGCTTCCTCTTCACTCTTCGCACTTTGCTGTGAAGGCGTGTATTCTTTTCCAGTGTCCGTATCCCAAATGCGTAGACATCCATTTGCCCCGGCGGAATATGTCAGTCTTCCTTCATCGATGAAACCGGCAGCCTCCACCAGTTCAAGGCAAGGTACCACCTTGCGAATCTTCCAGGATTTGGTATCCCACCAGATCAGAGTCTTGTCTCGACTGCTTGTGACGAGAGCGTGCTGCTCTGGCGAGTAATCGAGCCCCTGCACATCAGAGACATGCGAATCAAGATTGGCAATACAGCTCCGTTTGTGCAAATCATACACTCGAACCTTGCCATCTTGGCTACCGGAGGCAAGCCGAAAGTTTGTCGTGGTCGCAGCTTCATTGCCCTCGTCATCCGACTCAATCTGAGGTTTCGCCCCCTTTTTGCCCTTTCGTGACTGGGTGTCGTCCTTTGAGCGCGCCGCTACCTCGAAGAAATGCAGCGCCGACACCAGGACAGAAGGACCTCTGAATGTATGAGTGACATAGCCGCCGGCAATGTCCCACACTTTTATCACCCCGTCTGTTCCTCCTGTTGCTAGTAGTGTGCTGGTTCGGTCTACAGCAAGAACTACAACAGGAGTAGAATGAGGCTTGAGGGTCCTCAATAATACGGGCTCAATACTTTCGTCCTCCATTGAGCGCTTGAGCGCAAATATCCGCATAGAAAGAGACCGTGAGCATATGATGAGATGAGAGCCAGAAGGGGTCACTGATCGCACTTGGTTAGTAGCGAACGAGGATCCTAAAAATGATTCGACTCACAAGTCAGTGTAGAAATGAGTTCACCATCCTAGATTATCATTAGTTGATTCCAGAGATGAAAGGCGGGGAGATCATACGCCTTCGATCTGGCCAAGGTGTTTTCCGCTTGATGGATTCGTCAGGATGGCATCCTCCCCCAGGACTGTTGCAAGAACCTGGGCACGATTATCCACGGCGACAGAGCCGCCCGTGAAAACAGGCCGAATGACATGATCCACGTCAAAGGTCGTCTTCAGGGGTTGTTTGCTCGCCATCGCGCCTTTTTCAGTTGACGTAGATGTAGTGCAGAAGATTGATACTGCCTGGAGGCTTTGAAAGATCTGAAGCCCATGAGTTTTTTTTAGTGGGTCTTTCCGTTGCGATTTGACCGTGAAAGCCTGCGGGCCATCTCGCGGGTCGAGGCAGTGACGACCGTAGTCTGGAGTAGAAAATGGGGGGGGGGGGGGGGGTTGTGGCACCCGTGGCCGTGCCGAAATCTCGCCACGGTGCTGGAACGGTAAATCTGACGGGGGGACCGCCAGCGGGACTGGGGCC